>OU618532.1:23750000-24227500 GCA_914829495.1 Eilema sororculum
TGTGGAACAAAATAGAATAGCAGTCAAAACATCCGCGGCAGCATTCATGTCCGTGACATCGCAGATAAAATGCTATAGAGTCGCATTCACGGTGCGGCCACGCCTTGCGGCAACCGCCAGGCTACGTGGGTAACAAATGCCAGGTAAGGGCGCCCGCCGCCCCGCCCAAGAAGTCCTGGCTTGACGTCGTAGACGGTGAAATGCGTGCAAATGGCCTCACTACCATGGACGTCAAGATCACGTGAAAATGAGCAAGAAGAGCTGGAAGGCGGACCCTGAGCTCCGAGGGCATCTTGGCCTCGGATGCAATCAGGTTATCGTGTATATTTAAGTGATTTTGAGAGTTCAAAACACGTCTCCCGCATCATTCTATTAGACAATTAAGGCCTACGAATTGTTAGAGGAGGCTTTTTAAAGGGGGCTGTACCTACAGTCAGCATGAGATAAAATTTGATCATTTTGAGTACTTTGCTAGTCGAGACCAATCTAATGTTGAGTGTACTGACTCATACTTACCTACATACATACATACTCATTATGACAACCATACAATTTTTTTTAGAACTATGCAAACGAAATATATATTATACAGTCTTACACGGAATTGTCAAAAAACCTCATTTGGATAAATCCTTGACGTTGTTTTTGTTAATCTTACGGGTGGAAATCAAACTAAATAGAAATGGCCGGTGTGTATTGGGTATAGTTAATGTGGGTATAAATATAGATACAATTTTTTAGTAAAACAGTGAACAATAATGAGAATCATGGTGTTTGGTCAGAGATGTTGTTTTCTTAAATTAATGTAAAAGATACCTACGCTTGAAAGTTGGAGGTAAATTATGGTTACCTTAATGTAAAAACATAGTATTTTCTCAGTGGTGCTGAGACACATAAACAGGTTTAAATATTTTCTGTAAGAAATACACTTCAAGAAACGAAAATACTTACGCTTCAATGTCATCTTCATCTTTCTCGCTCTTTGGTGGAATCTTGATCGTATCACCTTTTCCGATGACACTAATATCACATTTTAGATAGCCTTTCGCTCCAGCAGCTACGTCATCAGGGTCGGTAAGCAGTGCCCACTTGTGATAAAATTGACGATCTGTGGACAAAAATACTCCTGATGATTAACTAAGTTTGTCAAGCGTGCCACTTAATTTTTAAATTAAAATACATATTTGCAAATGCACGCTGTAAACATATTTCGCACTTAAGAACCTAGGTACTCCCTGCCATACCTATATACCCTATCTTATTACGCTAGCAGCTTTATAAAATGAGATTTTCAATACGATTATTTATATAGTAAATTTCCTATAATAAGATTGTGAAGTGAAGTGAAGATAACATGTGTGCTTTCACTTGGGTTGAGTCTCCGATCGCCGTATTGATTACTATATGCGGTTTATTTTATTTTCTACTAAAATAATAAATACATTTTACTGCAGCTGATACTAAATAAATTCTAGGAACCAATATACCAATGTAACATGCTAGCACTCGCGTGTTCGTTGGTTGTAGTACCTACTCGTTTTTTCATGTGAAACTAAAACCGACTAAAACTGCACGCTGTGCCGTCTCAGGTCTCAATTAATGGGGTGTAAGGTTACCCAATAAGGCATTTCCCTTCTGCATAAAGTGCCCTAGGGAAGATTGTTGCATCAAACAATTCATTCACACATTGAAGGGTATCTCTTGTGAAAATCTAAAATAAATCGAATATTTTTTTTTTCAAAAAACCGACAAACGGAAAGGAAACGAGGTAAAGTCAACTCGTTAATAATCGCTAACTAATTAAAAAAAAATAAAGCTTACAAACGTGAACTCTCATCTACATACAGTTTCAACATACCCGCAAAGTTGCTCGGTAACCTTAGATACTATCTCGAATATGTTTATAATTAATCAAAATTTTAGATGAACACCTGCGTAAAGGTTTTGTACTCCATCAGAAGAACGTAAACAAAGTAAAGTATTAATAAACATGTCCAGATGTATTGATGCCAGGTGCATAAAGTAAAACCAGAATATAATCACAGTATTACATGTAAATAGGACACTGTATTGCGCAGTTCTGAAACAAATTGATTTACTTATTGGTTGACCAAAGAATGATTAGTAATATTACTTAAAATGCAGTGCTCTATTTCTATAATGTTTATGTAAAAATCTGTTTTGCTGTTGCGCTCAATGATTTGCATCTCATGAAAAGTCGATAGCTCTTTTTCTCTTTTTCTGATGTCATCGCATATGTATATAGATATGTTATTTTATGGTACTTTTTTGGTATGGTACTTTTTATTTTATGGATGTCATCGCATATGTATATAGATATGTTATTTTTATGTAATAAATATGATGTGATTGATATTTGTAACTTTGTGGTTAAGGGGTTGGCTTGGTCATGGGTTCAAGTACTTGGTAACTACCAATGTGAAACCACCTGTAGCACAAGCAATTTAGCTTAGCTGCTAGGGGTTATTGGGAATAGGTACTAGTAATTCTTTGGTAACGAGTATCCTATGAATATCGTCTTCTCTTCTACTGAAACTGGTTATGGTCGACATTCGCAACCCATTCTTTTCAAACACACATGAAACTTCTGTTGTGTTATTATCTGTAATGTTAAGGAGAGATAATAATACTGAAGGAACTTAGAAGATACTTAATAAAATCAATTATGTTGTACTTCCACCCGTGGCCTCATCCGTTTCTTCCAAGAAATCTATAAAATGATTGCAAATTTCGAATAGCATTATTAGGGAATGGGTTCGAGGGTATAAATGTAACGAAGAACTTGAGTATCTACTCAATACTTGAGGTATTGAGAAGATTTTCAATTTGTCGTTCCAATAAATATTACACGAAACGTTTGGAACCGGCAAATATTTATTTAAAACTAAATAAATATGTTCGCCAATGGTTGATCTAAAACCGACCGAAGAATGATTGAATCACGTAGACGATGACGTTCAAGTGATATTTCAATATAGTTATTGAAGTTCCAGGGGTTAGGTTAGTTTACTTTGAGAAATGGAACTGGATTTGCTTCTAGTATAGATACCTACTCTTATTTGTATAGGTGCTTATGTGCATAATTTGTGTATCCTCTACCTACTAATACTGTTTATGAAACAGATTTTTTTCTTCGTTTTGGACGGTAACCATCCAAAACATTGTTAGATATACTGCGACTCCGCCCACATCGTGACCGGAGTGCAAGATTGCCTAAGACATATTCCTCGCATATTTCCGCACAATTTTTTTTATTAAGGATTTTTTTGTGAAACAGAACAATATATTTATATCATATCGGTATTGCCTGACTTAAACCATCATGCTACCCCACCAGTGCATAATAATAATAAAAAATATCAAATAGGTACCTATATCTTCTGCATTTATATGAAATTCTAGCAAAATAAATTGTCATCCACTGACTGCAATTTAAATGTACTTTATACGTGGTTTCAAATGTCATAAAATCAGGTTATGTGAAAATAAATATCAGCGATTCGCATTGCAAATGTTCGAAAACAATATTCGCCAGCGGTTGAATTTAATAAATTACTATCGCACTGGTGATTTTGAATTGATAGTATTATTTATATATCGCCCAGCTTATTGGGAGTTACAAAATAAAAAATATTTCACGGTTATAAAACAAAATAATATAGGTACCTATCAAGTATTAGCGACCTAGGTAATATGATATTACAGCATATTGTTTTCATATATAGGTCAATCAATCAATTAACCTCTCGCAGTTCACTGCTTGACACAGGCCTCTCCCAATGTTGGGAGGCTTTGACTTTTTGTTTCCACTGGCCAGACGGGTTGGAGCAGGGATTTATTTCGAGATTTCCTTCTCTCGCAGTGATTTCAGCCGCATATTTTTCTTTTAGAAGCCTCTTACGACGCCCTTCGGATGAGATGGGGTTGCGATACTTGTATTCTTCCTCCGTCACCACACAGTATAGGTAGGTATGTAATAATTTTCAATGATATAGGTAAATAAAGGAAAACAAAATAGTACAAGTCTTCTTTATTAAGAAAACAGAGTGGAAGTCTTCCGTGAAATAATATATACGCGATGTTACTGGGCCATAGAGAGTTGCGAATGTATTTTCCGTTTCATTTCAGTCAGCAATGGTCGGTTCTCCGGTCTTTTGTTGTGGAAATTCCGAGTGCTCAGCAATGAGTGTTCCTTTTCCGTTTACTTTTCAGTTATTTTAAGCTTTTATGTCATGATGTTTTATTAACTTTCTTTTTAAAGAAACTCTATTCGGCATATAAGTGCAGTTACAACAGGTTTCAAATGCAGTAGGTTTGGTAAATGTTTTATGTACCTATAATATTTAATTTTATTACGATTTCAAAGAACTGCAGTTTTCATTTAGTGCTCCAGCAACGCGGATACCAAGTTTAGGTGTATAACTATTTTAAAATTTGATCTATGTAATTTGTGTTAAAGGACTGAGTAGATAGAAGTAGGACAGGAGAAACTGGACTACCAAGTGTCAAAATAATCTTCTAACTAACATACTAAGAGCAAATCAAACTTTTATTAGTTATTATATATTATACCTATATGTATTAGTATTCGATATTTTTAGAGAAAGTATCTAATTCGACGTGGGCAATAATGTGGGAACAATCTGAAACCTTAACAATGAATGAAAAAGTAAGAGCATCAAGTAAAACCACATAAACCTTATTATGCTCGAACGAGGGACGAACATAGCTAAATGTCTTAAATTCTTAACGGATTTAGCTACATAGATAAACAATATATATTATTAGGTCTTTATGTAAGCTTCTAATACTGCACACAATTTTATCGAAATAAAAATCGTCCGACATATTTGTTACTAGCCTTTGCCCGCGGCTTCGCCCGCGTGGATGTCGGTTATCGCGACCAAACATAGCCTATGTCCTTTCTTATGGTTTAATCTAACCCTATACCAATTTTCATCAAAATCGGTTCAGGAGTTTAGGCGTGAAAGCGTAACATATAGACAGACAGACAGAGTTACTTTCGCATTTATAATATTAGTATGGATATTGACAATTTTTTTTATATACTTAAGTATTTCAAAAGAAAATATATAATAGTACTTGACTTTAGCAAAGTACGACGTTCTTAAAGCCTCGTATGCACTAAGCTACGTTTATTATTACGTTCAACACGTGTTAATCGTTGTGCAACCAGCAGACCCGCTGCTTGACGCGCGGCTTGATATTCGATAGTCGGATGATCATTGTATCTTTGTTATGCAACGTGCGACAATGACGCGCATCTTAGCGCGCAACTGTGTTTCCTAGTGGATCAATCAGTCAATTAGATTACCGCAGGCCACTGCTGGACATAGGCCTCTCTCAATGTGCGCCACTTCAGCCGATCTTCGGAATTTTAACAGTCTCATTTTGTGTGAATCACGCCATATACAGTAGGTAGAATTAAAAGATTGAAAACATTTAACCCCTGTTTTTCGTTTAATATCGTTTATGCACAAGCATTTGGTTCAATAAGTTATTTAAAACATCCTACATAGATTAGTTGCCATGTCCATGGAGAATATCCCGTTTACAGATCAGTGCACATGACGACACCAATCACATCAAACACATGCGTTCTGAATGTGATTCCCTACTGCATGGCAAATCATGTAATGATGGAGCATTAACCATCTTAATATAATCTTTCAAAAAAAGCAGATGAATAGATTACTATCTGCTACCATCGAACTTATGATAGGTTATTTAGATTCAAGAGTTCTGGGCCTCGATTCTACTAAAGCCAAACCATATAGTCGTGCCGAAGCGATTGCGATAAACAGCAGTCAATAATAGACTTTGATACAATGTGGTTAAAGTTCAAAATTAAATGACTTTTTGCAGAGTGAATGAAAAAGTGGAATGAAACTTTTTTCATTTCATTTTGGACTTTATAAGTATAGAAATAAAGTTTAAAATTTAAAGTCATTTTTTAGGTTGACTATAGTTAAGCACCACAATGGTTAAGCTTTAGTAGAATAGAGGGCCTGGTAAGGTCTGTTCAAGGTTCTTTGGCGTTCCATCTTGGCTGGTTTGGTTGGTTTTCCAAGTAACCATACCATGGAGAAGGAAATGTCATATTCAGTCCTCCGTCACAGAATAGATAATAGTACCTCCGTGGACCAAACCGTCAAAGTTTGGCTTTGGGTAAGTGGGAAGGGACCATGAGAGTCAAGTCTCAAGATTATTCGTAAAACTGTTAGAGTAATTCCTTTTCAACGTTCCCGTAGGTATTTAAAGTCGATATAAAGTTAAGAGTAACTCGCGCCCAGATTTCGTATTTATTTGTTAAAAGTAAATACCTATTGTTTTTTTTACATTTTATCTTGCGTGGTTGTCGTATATTGCATGCGCGATGGTCACATATTACCTATTTTTTTTACAAAGCCTGCCACACGAATACGTGACAACAGCAGGATTTCAGTATAAGCATCAAATATTTCATCAAGTTTTTACATGAAATATAGTCAGAACTTTCACATTGCAGTGCTAAATTGTAATAAAACTGTATGAACGTTGAAGACGAGTTACCTAAATGGGTAGGTAGTTACTAACCTATACCCGCGATGATATTGATCGCAAAGTAAAATGTATCCTTTGTCGTAATCTTTAGTAATTTTCAATGACTAAGAAGCAGTTTATGGTGTAAGTGGTTACTTATTATAAAATGTTATCAAAGTGTGATACAAAATACGTTCAAATTACTTTTTTATTCAGATTACATATTCGAAGTTTTCAATCGAGGCCAACAATAGGTAGATCATATTTCGACATAAAATTGAACAAAATATTTACCTACCTACGCATGGCTAGCATGAATACTGAATAAACCATGTTTCGGTCTGGAAGTACATTTTGTAATTTCCGATGGAAACGTAGAAACGTATTGATTTACTAACGCTCTTAACAAATATAAATACGTGCCCATTTTCATATTGAAATAAACATTTCTGTTCGGGGAATTTCAGTCTACAGATTGGTACATTTACCTATCTGTAATTAAAGTGCTTACTTTCCTTTAAAAAATTCCAATCAAATGAATAGACAAATCATTTCCATCGTGGCGGAAACTTTGCGTTTGTGGAAAAATTTGCCTTGCCCCTTCAAATGTTTATTGAGAGTTTTTCGTAAAATCCATTTTGTTGGTTAGCATCAGAAACTCCGCGGGCAGCCTCATGATGCTGATGGCATACACGAACAGATATAGATCGGTGCATAGTATCGCGCACACGCGCATATGACGTGTGACGATTTGGAAGGAAGTGCTTGAACCACGAAGGTCTGAAGTAGCGGAAACCGAGTACAGTCAGCATCAGATCGATCTTTATAAACGAAGTCCTCAAAATCATCTCAATGCCTTGGTTTCCCCATTTACTATTGACTGATTATTCTGATAATTTGGTACACACCTTTAGTTCGGAGAATAATACATTTTAATCGAATAAAACAGATCGCTTTGAGACTTTGTAGTCAAGATCGTTCTGTCGCTGACTGTACAAGGCCTCTCAACAGATCGTACACCTGACTACTGACTGTCGAGTCTGACTTGGTCGAGCGGACGACGGACCACGTTAACTGCAGGTGTGTCAAAGTGATAGATACACGCCAGCTTAGTGACTGGTATCAGTCAAATTAAGGAATTTCTCTAATAAAATTAACACTGGTTTTCGTTGCCTTTGGCCGTTTAAACATAGGTACCTACTACAGCAGGCTACTAACTATAAAATCACTGAGTACATGAACTTCCCTTTTAGATGTGTCAATTGCTTGTTATATTCTCTAAGATAGCTAGTTACTAGCTAAAACATTACTCCAGCTAAGTACATAATGTTGTTTACCATTCATAGCAGTCTCTAGAGGGAAAGTACTCCCTTTTAACTTAAATGGAAATTATGTTATGGTCTAGCTCCGTTACATCGAGGGTACTTTCGCACCCTATAATTATACTTATTATTACCCACTTTAGACAAGACGGCCCTAACAAAAACATTTTTGCATGAGCCTATCATAGACATTCGAAATAATGCAGCTTTTAAATTCTTAGAACATATAGCTAGCAAGCATTTTAATAAGGTTTTAAAGCAATCAGTGTGCAATCTATCGATACCTATAGCTAGCAATTTCTGTGACAGAGCTAAATAAATTGAATTTGTACTTCTATATGTGAACGGTTGACGCAACAGCCGCTGTACACGATTGACCAATGTTAATTTAACGCCCTGTTAGTCGCAACCAAATGAAATGCAATAAAATGGGCTAATTACAGGTTAAAGATATATGTTAGTTACAAATCTGTCTGCAAATAGGTTAATGAAATCATTAATTCTGGATATAGGTACATGAATATGTTCAATCTTATATATTATTTCCATCTAAAAGTTTCCTTGAAGCGGCCCTTTGTACTGTTTCCGTAGTCTTGATTTTATCTAAGTAAATTACTAAGCTTTTTATTACTGTTGTACAATCAAAAATCAATCCTAATGTTAGGAGGCTTTGGCCTGGTGTTTCCTTGCTGGCCAGATGAGTTGGTACCTACAGGGTTTCATTTCGAGATTTCCTTTTCTCGCAGTGCTATCGTCTGCGTATTTTTTCCGCCAGTCACCTCAACACACCCTTCGGATGAGATGAGGTGGTGATACTGGTATTTTTTCTCTGTCACCACACGGATTGATTGAATGATTTATAAAGAATAGATTTTTAATTACTATTTAAGACAAAAGCCCTTTCGTTACTATAGTAAATTTTTCGTTTGTTTCACTGTCATCAGTTATTTAATGGGCTATTTGTGGATTAAGTCAAGTATATGAAGAGATTGCGTTTACGTATTCCTTCTATGAATTTTCAGTAACTTAATAAACAGCGGCATGACTATTATAAAGTGGAGTATCACATATTTACACTAGCTTTTAGAATATTCACAGGGTGAAGCAGAAAATTATTCGCGAGGGTTAATTTTATGCAAGGTTTAGATTATGTTACCAATTATGTATAACGTGATTCGTAATTCCTTTTACACCGCACTTTGAGTTAAATAGGCTAGTCATTTTGGTAGAAGCAGTAATTCCATTTTGTCTGAAAAGCCTTTAGCCACGTATTATGTGCTTGACGATGCTACGAATACTACGACAAAGCTACGAAGCGCGACGTTGCAATCTCAAAGAGGGAGATCCGGTTCTTAGCATTCCATGGATTCACCGTGCGGTCGCCGGGTCCATGGCGTGGTACAGAGAGGAACACTGTGACGGCGCCTGGGACTTGCGACCCAGGTGTAGGTTTAGGGTGGCCACCTTGTGATGCATCAGCGCTCACCTCCACCGTCAGTCGTGTTCCCCCCTCTACCTATCCAAATTTGGTAAGATCCTATCAACGCCGTTTTAGATATTCGTTTGAGTAAAGAGCTTACTGAAGCTCTTGGCAATCCGAGGTCTTTAAATAAGTTATGCAGGGATTTAGCTGGAATTCCCCTTGCTCCTACTTCTACGGTGTAGAGTTTAATTACATAGCCATTTTTGGTTAACTCGTTGGTCAAGTCAAAGTGTTTGTTTATTTTTATAGTGTCGTCTTTAGGTATGTTAGTTTCCCACGGTACTGTGAGTTCTACTAGTACTGCACGCTTTTGCTGTTTTGAAAATAGAAATATATCGGGTCTGGATGACGAGGCACAAACATCCTCCGGTATTTTATAGCGTTTCTCATACGAATCTGCGAGTAATGTCCAATCAGCGGCTGCTATCAAAATTGAGTACGGCTTTTGATTTGTCTTTTTTGAGCAGCCTTCCTTTACAAACGCGACGTCCGTCATTTCTTTGGTTTGTGGTTAAACCCTTTTTCGCTCTAGCTACCGCCAAACTTACCGCCTCACGTACGATTTCTAATACCTTATCATGTCGGCGCGAGTAATGAGTGTAATGACCCCGGTCTAATAGCGTCCTACAACCCACCAGTAGGTGCCTAGCAGTACCAATTGCTGCCACATGAGTTTGTGGCTTTTCCCCATCTGACAAGATTGCTTTGGTCGGGGAGGGTCAACTGGAATGCATTGAGATAGAATTTAAGGAGAGCCGGTGACCAGTCGTATATTAAGGTACGCCATTTTAAGGCTGTGCGAATACAAAATTCACCTAGTATTAACAATTCGTTTTGTATTTCTAGGTTCATTGCGTGCACTTTGTAGGTATTATTTTCATCTACTTGAAGAAAAGATTTTGTTATGTCTTTGTCTGACTGCCTCCTAGTATTACCCAAACCTACCCTACCAGTCTGCGAGCCTATCATGATTTTTTTATGGAATTGGAGGCGTGACTCGAGCTCTGAAGTACTCTTCTTCTGAAGTCTTTTGGAAGAGCTTGCACGATTTCGTCTTTTGATTACCGAAATGCACGTCCTAGCGAAACGCTAGGACGTGCATTTTGGTTACTCTTAGATGTTTATAGAGTTCCGATGGCTTCTTGAACGTCATTCCAAAGTTATTTGAGGCTCTATATAATGTCGATGGGTCTGCCGACTGAGCTAGCCCCAGCCACGACTTCAATGTCTTCGTAACATTCGCGTCTAGTTTTTTGAGGAGGCTCTGGCTTATATCAT
The DNA here is from genome assembly GCA_914829495.1 of Eilema sororculum. NCBI lineage: Eukaryota > Metazoa > Arthropoda > Insecta > Lepidoptera > Erebidae > Eilema > Eilema sororculum. The sequence goes on from OU618532.1 coordinate 23,760,648, forward strand.
AAACAAGAAACGGCCAGTTAAGACGCGAGGTTAAAATAGTTGTCGTAAATCCACGCTTTTTAACATTACTTGAAGTTATTAATTACTTCTTCTAAAGCTGGAGTGGAACCTCTGTTATCTATTTTTCTTCCGAGAAATTTAAAAGGCACGGTTTCGGATATAGTCGAAACGTTTTCCCCGCCTATACTAAGCCCTGTATCATATGAGGTATATTTGGTACCCCGCCTACCCAGACATAGACAGTAGCATTTGCTAGGTTTTGTTTTCATTCCATAATTATATTTTTATAAAGTAACTCAATTAATACTATTTTTAATTCGTTTGCTTCTATTTTATCCAACAATGTCGCAGCGCGCAACGAGTTTAATATTTCAAATCATTTTTACTTTTTTATCTCCGGTTCGTGTTTTTGTTAGCACTCCCTTTCTTCAGCGCTCTGCGGTAGCAGGACAACATGATAAAAAAAATGATTATTTTATCTGCAAATACTCCGTAGTACAGAAAATTATATTTCAGTCAATTTATTTAGGCATAAGAAATATTTGATGATAAAGATAATTATTACTATTATTTTATTGTAAATGAAGTCTGAAGATGAGAATAAAATCTATTACCAATACCAAAGAGTCTCGTCTCGGCGAGTGTACGACGCGGACGCATATGTTACGCACTGTGCTAATTACGATCGTGATTAAGTGTCGCGAAAAAAAAAAATGGGATCGACAATCAAGTGCAATAGTTGCAATATAGTTATTGATGAGTTATTGTCGTATGTGCAAAATAAGTTATCAATTGCGGATGAGGAGACTATTGTTAAAATATGTATATCAGTGTTTGATAGTGAACAAATTAAACAATCAAAGACGTTACTGTTCGAATCGATACCAATTGAACAACGTACACCAGTGCGCAAAGGGCAGGGTAAAGATGAACGCACTATGTATGACATAATTAGTATTTTTAAAGTGATGGATAGCGAACTAATGCCGATCTTTGTTGCACGAGATTTGGACAAACTACCTCCTATACAGTTTGATCATCTGGATGTTTCCGATCTGTTGAAGAAAATAAGCATATTACAAATGGATGTTCGAGAAATGAAAAGCTCATTTGTCACAGTCAGTGAATTTGAGGAAGTCAAAAAGGATTTACGGGAAACTAAGATACATTTTTCGACTTATCAGTGTGAAAGTGTGGATATGAGGGGTGAGGGTACGTTGGATAATCAAAGTACAATGCCGCCGACACCTAAAAATGCACAGAAAAGTCCGTGCAAGCGACGCAATATAACAATAAATGAAAATGTTAATAAAACGGGTAACGGTGAATTACTGCATGCAACGGTAACGGCGAGTGAGAGTGTCTATGACGCGGGAGTGACGTCACAGTGGACAAATCAGCTGTTTAGTGCGCCGAGCGAACGAACGATAGACACTATTACGATTGATAAGCAAATAATACAAAATGATGATGGTTGGACCCTAGTTAAAAAGAAAAAGAGTAATAGTGTGAAGCAGAGATTTTCGGGTAAGATCGGAATGGCGGACGACCCAGAAGACAATTTTCGAGCCGCGGAAAGACTTATTCCAATTTTTATTTCGAATATCAGTAAAAACACAACGGAGACAGATATAGTTAACTATGTCAAAAAGAAAACCCAGGAGTCTATCAAGTTAGAGAAAATAGCAACTAGAGCACAAAACCCCTATGACGCATATAAATTTTTTTATACCCCAGTCGAAAGTACCTGTTTTCTTGGATGACAGCTTATGGCCAAGGGGTGTGATTTTTAGACGCTTTATACACTTTAAGCCTAAGACATTTTTATCGCATTACAAATATACCAAACATGATGGTGCGAATAGCGGCCCAATTTCGTAGATTATAATGGATAATACAATTCTCAATTTTGTTACATTCAACTGCAAAAATGTCAAACGGTCTGTTGACCACATAAGACACCTTTGTCAGGAGGCCGATGTTATTGCACTGCAGGAAACCTGGTTGGCGTCCGAGGAACTATCGTACATGGACACTATAAGCGATGACTTCGGTGTCACGGCCACCTCGGCCATGGATTCAACGACAGGAATGCGGTGTGGGCGTCCTTACGGTGGTATAGCGATAATGTGGAGAAAGAGCATATTTCGTGACGTGTCCGTCGTTCAGTGTAATAGTAAGAGAGTGTGCGCGGTAAAATTAGGTATCGGCTACAAATCAATTCTTTTAGTGAACGTCTACATGCCGACTGATAACTTGCATAACTTGGTGGAGTTCACGGACTGCCTCGGTACGGTGAGTGCGTTAATTGATTCTTGTAGCCTGGAGTGTTGCTATGTGTTGGGCGATTTCAATGCTCACCCAACTGAACTGTTTTTTACGGAGCTTTTAAACTTTTGTGGTGACCAAAAATGGTCATGTGTTGATATAGACTTACTGGGCGTAACATCTAGCACATACACATTTATTAGTGAAGCTCATGGGAGCAAAAGCTGGCTAGACCATTGTCTAGTTACTAGTGCTGCACGTCCCTCTGTTGTTGCATGCTATGTTGCAAATGATGTGTCGTGGTCAGACCACTTCCCTTTGATTATAAAATGTAAATTTGATTATATCTGCTCAAAAAGAATACCATGTCATGTAAACAAGTTTAATACTGTCACTTGGGGTGAACGAAACAATGACGAAATTGAATTATATAATAAGATATGTCACAAAAAACTAAGAGATATAGATTTCCCTTCTGAGTTTAGAGAATGTTGTGGGAAAACATGTAACAACCTGTCACATAGACTAAATATAGATATTTTGTATAAGAGTATTATAAGTGCTTTAAGTGATTCGGCTAGTGAGGGTAGGTGTGTCAGGAACAGGGTAGGACGAAAGCCAGTTATTGGTTGGAACAAACACGTTGGCAGCGCGCATAGGGAGGCCAAGCAAAAATTATTTATATGGCTGAATAACAACAAGCCTATGTCGGGTCCCGTTTTTGAAAGCATGCGTGCAGCTAGAAAGGTGTTTAAGTCGCGTTTAAAATGGTGTCAAGATCACGAGATCCAAATCAAGATGGACATCCTAGCTGCACATCACTCAAAGAACGACTTCCGGTCGTTCTGGAAGCACACAAATAAACTTGCGCCAAAGCTTGGTATCCCTATGAGCGTTGATAATGAGGATGACCCTGAGAAAATCGCTAATCGATTTGTTGACAGTTTTAAAGTACAGTCACCATTAGGGCCTGCGACGTTGATGTTCTCTGCTGAAGACAAAGTGGAACTTAAGACCAGAGTTACTGCTTCTACAATAGTGAAAGTTATTGAGAGTATGTCTAGAGGAAAGTCTCCCGGCCATGATTGTCTCAGCATCGAGCATCTACGCTACGCGGGTCCTCATTTACCGAGGGTGCTGGCACTATTGTATTCCTTCTGTTTGAGTCATGCTTACTTACCTGCGGATATGATTAAAACAACTGTCGTACCTATTGTTAAAAATAAAACGGGAAATACCTGCAGCAGCGACAATTACAGACCTATATCCCTTGCTACTATTGTATCGAAGATATTTGACAGCGTGATTAACAAGCAGCTAAATGAAAATATTCAGATACATGACAACCAGTTCGGGTTTCGGCCCGGGCTGTCTACGGAGAGTGCTATACTGACGGTTAAGCACGCTGTAAAATATTATTCAAATCGGAAAACTCCCGTCTATGCGTGCTTTCTTGACTTGAGTAAGGCATTTGACCTTGTTTCCTATGACATCATGTGGAGAAAACTGGAAGAGACTACTGTACCTTCCGAAGTTACAAATGTCCTTAAATATTGGTACGGACATCAGGTAAACAATGTTAAGTGGGAGGGTGCTTTTTCCGAAAATTATGGTTTGGAGTGTGGGGTGAGACAGGGGGGTTTGAGTTCACCAACACTCTTTAACCTTTATGTCAACCAATTAATTACTACACTGAGTAGTATGCGCGTTGGTTGTCATATAGATGGCGTCTGCGTAAACAATATCAGTTACGCAGATGACATGGTGCTACTGAGTGCGTCAGCATGTGGTCTTAAGAGACTCGTAAATGCTTGTGAGGAGTATGCCAAGTCACATGGCTTACTATATAATGTGAAAAAGAGTGTGATCATGGTCTTTGGGGCTGGGAGTAAATACCCAGAAACTGTGCCGTCGATCAAAATAAATAATGTACCATTATTGAGAGTACAACAATTTAAGTATCTCGGCCATGTATTGACTGACGGACTCAGAGACGATGCTGACATAGAAAGGGAGCGGAGGGCGCTGTCTGTTCGAGCTAACATGATCGCCCGCAGGTTCATACGTGCCTCAAAGGAGGCCAAGATAACCCTGTTTCGTGCTTACTGCACTACATTTTACACCTGCAGTCTGTGGGCTCATTTTACTCAAAAGGCATATAGCGCCCTCCGCGTCCAGTATAATAATGCGTTCAGGGTGCTGATGGCGCTGCCGCGCTTCTGCAGCGCATCGGGCATGTTTGCAGAGGCGCGCGTCGACTGCTTCTATGCAGTGATGCGGAAGCGCTGCGCCTCACTAGTCCGCAGGGTGCGCGCCAGTGCCAACAGCATCCTGAACATGATAGCGAGCAGGCTGGACTGCTGCTACATGTCTCACTGCAGCAAGGTTTCAGCTGCGCCTGTGACACTGCTGCGCTGAGCTCTGTATTGTCATAATGTCGTTTAATTTCAGAATTACAATTAGATTAGTACTAACATAGTTATATAAGTTTTAATTGTTACTAACACAATGAGTCTTTGTCACTTAAATAAATAAATATATTATTATTATTATATTATTATAAAAATCTAAAATGATCTGCAGTTTGATGGTCTCATAAATATCTCTTCACGTTCCGCTTAAATGTTTCGAGATTCTAAAGCACACATAGGTATGTTATTTTTTTATTCAGGAAATAACAGTCACACAATTTTCCTTAAATGTGATACATTTAGATAACACTGGTACTTTCATGTTATATTAAAGTATCGGTGTTACCTAAATGTTATATATCAACGTATTGAAATCTTTATCTTAACAGATTCCTGCGATTGTTAACGTTATTTGTGACTGAATATGAGTCTCTAACCTCGAAGCCCAGCTCTGGTTAGGTACTACTTTCTCTTTGTCCGTTGGCTTGTAGGTTACATTGATTTAGGCCCTGAAGATCTAAAACACTAAGAAACTAGGACATAAGAAATAACATAACGACATTTTCGTCAGCATGACATGGTCCTTATTTCGAATAATAATTATATTAACAATGAAGACTAGTGAAAGGGAGGAACCATAATATAACATAACATAACATAAACTCACGCCTGTATTCCCCGAAGGGGTAGGCAGAGGTGCTAGCACCCACATTTCGCCAGTTTATGTTTAGGTCCCAATGTAGTAGGTGGCGAGCCTATTGCCATTAACCGGGCACTTATAAACCTGTGATTAATACACACATAACTTCGAAAAGCATCGAAAAGTCATTGGTGTGTGCCATGGTAAATCTGGGATCGAACCCGAGACCTCGTCTCAGCAGTCCATTACCCATACCACTGGCAGGAACCGTTAGTATATATTAAGTTGGGTGGAACCGAAATACCTTTGATGAACCCAAAGTACCCACTAACCTAAATTAACAATTTAATAAAGTAACTGAACTAAGTACGAAAAATGTAAGACTATGTAGTGACTTGAATGTTTTTTTAAGTACTAAATACCTATGCTAAATATAGAAATCGAACACATCAGAAAAAAATAGAATCGTTCGGGGACATGACATACAGGGGAATGTAGGCGAGGTGAAGTCAAATTGACGTGTCATAAATAAAATAAAAAAATGTAAAGCATTACCTAGGCCACTGAGGCATTTTATGATGTAGATAGCTAAAAGTCACTTCAATATATCTGTTAACATCATCAAGCTCATAGTGTTGTCCCAGATTCGGCCAAAGCTTCGCACCTCCATAATGAGAATTTTATTTAACAGCAAAACCCCGCAAGCAACTTATTGACCCACAGCTAATTTACCGTTACTTCTAGAAAACCCCGCAAGCAACTTATTGACCCATAGCTAATTTACCGTTACTTCTAGAAAACCCCGCGAGCAACTTATTGACCCACAGCTAAGTTACCGTTACTTCTAGAAAACCCCGCAAGCAACTTATTGACCCACAGCTAATTTACCGTTACTTCTAGAAAACCCCGCGAGCAACTTATTGACCCACAGCTAAGTTACCGTTACTTCTAGAAAACCCCGCAAGCAACTTATTGATCCACAGCTAATTTACCGTTACTTCTAGAACGTATCAATTATATCTGTCTGTAAAGATAAATGATTTTCAATTAAACAGTAACCTACTAGTAAATATCATTAATGGTGATGTTAAAATGTCTCAAGAATTACTTTGAAATGCTTAGAAAAACTAGAGCTAGATGCTCTGAAGTAAATACTCCAGTGGTGCAGCCACAAAGTGTCAAGAACTTTCCATTTAATTATACTCGAGAAAAGGCAAACAAATGAAGATAAATGTGATTAACTTTGGGTAGACTCTACTTAATAAAGAACATCTATTTTTCTAAATTTAACTCGAGCCAGAAGGGGTGCTATGAAATCTGATGGATAATGCTACAGTGTGTCTATTGTGCATCCTCGAGGGAGTCATCTGTTACCCATTCACTGAATAACACTTGGGAAATAGGAGGTAACAAAAAATTCCAATTCATGTAATTTATGATAAAGCTGCAGGCTCCAGAATGATTGAAACCACGAAGTACCCGGTTGGCCTTATTCTAAGTATGTTGATTTATATTACATATATATAATTTAAAATATTCAAGATACAAGAGAGCAAATATTGCATTGTCATGCGAAATATAATGCGTACAACAGCTCAATCGAAAACAGGCAAATACTCGTATGTCAAACTTACCCTTTTTTTTTATCGTGCGATAAATCCCCACGGATACCACCCCCACAGAGCCGGTGGAGGTGGTTATGTCGGACTCGAACCGACTAAAACGCACGCCATCTTGGGTCCTTGGTTGCCGGAGGTGAGATTGCCAAAAGCATATCTCTCGCACCCCGACAGACCCAGGACCATCCATGGCCCCCTTCGGGTTGTGGGCACCAAAATGTCCCCATCTAGCCCCGGTTACGGGGAGGCGCACTTTGCGCTGCCGCGGCCGCCGCGGCCTGCTTCTGCTAGGGTGACAGGCGGCTCCACCGGTCACCCCCAGGCCAGCGCTCATGGAGGACGGAGGTCGTTCTGCGTATGTCAAACTTACCCTACGAGACTTGATTACGGACAACGGGATATCGGAAACGAAATAAAAACTTGGTTCAGTTCTGAATATCAGTTAACAAAATGAATGATGAATGAAATAATGAAACATTTTATGGTGTAAATTATAATTTAGACCGCAAAATGGCGCAATTATGCGTATTGATAAATTCACCATTTCGTTCAAATCCGCTCTTACATGTTGTAAATAATTATATTATTGTTGTGCCATATTATTAAACGCTAATTCAAATGAATTACGGTAACATCATTGATATTATATGAATATACATCAAATGAATAGATATTGAACTATGTACCATACACATATATAACTATGTACGCCAAAACGCAATAGTGGAGGGTTAGATAACCTGAGTTTAATACCATAAGGTTGTCGTTTGCTTGCATGTTTTCGCTAACGTAAATCAAAGAAAAAAGTACCGTAGCTATTCTTACATGAAATTAGGTATAACAAATCCATCTGCTTATAACATGAAACATAAAATATACAAAGACACACCCACGTTACCATTTAATTACTTCCTGTATACGTCCTTAATGTTGGGAAGTAGATGTTGTTACGAACTGGTAAAGCGTGTGATTGGCATCTGTTATTGTTAAGTTGTAAGCTTACTTTACATAGATAAATGTATTCAACAATATAATTTTCTAAACATCCAATATACTGTTATGATAAACATTATATCTTTATTCATGAATATTTTACAATAATTCAATTGTTTAGAAGGCCTATAGAGTTCAGGGCTTTAATTAGCTGGTTCATGTAGTGTAAATAGCCGTCGTACTAAATGTGTATCTAATTAGTAAATTATCCTAAATTTTGATTTAATGGAACGTGAATTCAAATGTGCATAATGGGTAATGAGTTGTAGCTTTGACTGCGCGAATGTGTTCAAAGTCGCGTATCAAACAGAAGCTAAATAGAAGCACATAATAGTTAGGTAAATAACACTGACGTAGCTAAAGCCTCTAACGCAACTTTAGTGCCCAATGCACTAAACTTTGTATAGAGGTTTAGACATTAAGTTTAAAAGTTCGATATTGGAAACATGATAAAAAGTACAGTAGTTTCTTGCATTTATATATGTAGGTCATATAGATGTCATATAGATGGAAGTGGTTTGTATATTTATAAACAAATGCATAGCTAGGTTTATTACTTCAGGGTATATAACGATTTTGATCAGGGGATATAAAATGTTATTATTATTATTATTATTTTTACTTGGGATAGAAAACAGAAACGTCCGCACAACACAGTTTTATTACATTTTACGTAGGTTAGTGGATTTTGGTGATTTATATCGATTGGGTGTCCCAGTTATACTTACACCCTGATTTATTAGGGATATCTACATAATAAATCAGGATTCAAAATATTTGTCAATAGCTCTCCCCAGTTGCTTTCCTCAGTGAAAGCATTTCAGATGCAAGTATTTTGTACTCTTTCACACAGTAGGTAAATTTCTTACATTGGATGTCTCAAATATGTCATATTACCTCAAAGTATCCCGTATCAGATTATGGAATCTTGATCAGAAGTTTGCGGAGGCGAGGCTCGATGGCTTCCATGCCATTATTTGCAAAAGAAGACATCTTGCGAGAGTACGGCGGAGCTCACACAGCATCCCGAGCGTATTATGCGATAGGTACTGGGTGCGATTGCCCGTAATGTAGACAGTATCCTAGGCTTGTGGCGGTCTCAACTACATATACCTATTTTATTGTTAATAACACTAGTATCAAGATTACTTTTACGAACACTTAACGCACCCTGTTCTGAAATAAATGATTTTATTATTATTATGTTTCTTTATTCATTTTAAAATCTTACGTTTTTTATATTTTTAAATACGTTTAATCTAAAAAACATACTTAAATTGAAAATATAAAAATAGTACCCGACCTGCATCGACTACAGTTCACACCATTCCCCATCATCTCGACAATCTCGTGAGCTGAATCAAGATACCTACTTAATTTATCCTTCTCAGCTTTCACAAGATGAGGGTTTGTGTCATCGACAATCTATCACCATGATTTCAGATTTGTTGGCAACAACAGTCCATGATGATAGACCGGTCCCAGTACAATATGGCCATTTTCGAGAACTTGTTCAGCAATATTCTAATACGGCACCTCAGCGTCCATAAGTTGGTATAACAGAGCAAGTTGCTGGTGGATTATTCTGGTAACTTGGTTGTGCCTGTGCATGTACTTACTGTTAGCAAGACGAGAAAAACCGGCAACAATATGCCTGAGGGATATTGACCTTATTATTATTATTCAATCTATCGCTTAATAGAGAGCCAGAGAGGTTCATAATTGTTCCAAATAAATGCAAAAGTACTTCTGTATGTGATTGTGTAGTTATGGTTCTAAATTTTGCCGTGTGCGAATAAAAAAATTGAAATGATAACATACTTTTATTCTCATTGTTAGCTTCGTTGGAAAACCCACTCCTCCGTGCGTGTATTTAACTCGAAAGGGGTACAAATTATTCTTCACGTTTATATATACCTACAAATTAGATGTTTCCAGAAGTATAAGAACAATATTTTCGTAATAGAAGTTTAGTTATCCTTTATCGTATTGTTCAGAGCGCTACTGCCTAAATAAATATTTATACAAAAAAGTAAATGAGCAAGCCGTTCCTAAAAGTACCTATTCTATACAATCTCTCACAGGCGTTGGTTTTAACTAAGGACGGCTATGCCTGTTTAAACAATTTTATTGTAATATATACCCGGAGGAAGCCTGTGGTCAGCCAGTGGTCCTTGATGGAAAGTTATAGGAACAGTTACATGAAATGAAGTCGTATAATCTCGTGTACAATAACGTGATTAATATCACAATAGGTACTTTTCTATTAGTATCGTCATTTGGTGTTTGTATAAGTAGTTACCTCGAAAGTTTTCAGGGACTTTGGATGATTGTTGAATAAATTTCGATACGCCTATCAAATCTCAATTTTGTCACCTTGTACCTTTGCCACTTGCTTCACCATCGAAGTTTATTGGTACCCAATGTCACTTTCCGGATTATTTGACAATACTGAAGAGTGACGTCATATTTCTTTATTTTAAACTGTCTTTCATTCACCAGACTGTATCTCATGAACCCTGATAGCTAGACAGTTGAAATTTTCCTGTACCCGCTCTAGCAACAAATACTAAAAACAAATTAAAATAATTATTTAAGTGAGGCTGCCTTACCTAGAACAAACATAAACAGCAAAGTGGGTCGACCTTAACTTGCAAAACTTTGTTACAGACAGACACCGGGAGTTCGAGACAAGTGAAACTAAGAAATTGATTACAATTATTATGTCTAATGCTGTTTATATACCTAATGATACGGAGCCATATGTGGACCAAGCCAACTCGCACTTGACCAGTTTTTACTAAATATCTACGAGTCTACTGGGGTTGTGACAATTTGGGACAAAACCAGATAAGTAAGTATCTACGTAGATATTGGAGACATATCGTTCTTTGAGATACGATTTTTGTCACATGGGCATATAGGTGTGTGACGTGCATTAATAGACAACAATAATAGGTACAAATAATTGCTTCATGTGGAGTGAAGCTCATGAATTCTAATAAATATGATACCCAAGTAAGTACCTATTGAGTACAAATGTCCATTACGTGAACACTCGATCAATCATTTATTCAACTACCCGTGAGACTCGCTGCTGCCTGAATAAATATTAATCCGTTGTAACATAAATATTAAGCTGTTGTACAGATACAATATTTAATGTATCTATAATAAAAAAAAAATATATATATATATATAATATTTCGATTACATGGGCTCGTGGCCAACAGCCGCGTGCAAATAGAATTTGGGCCACCACATCTCGTCCCAAGCGGTGTCGTAGAAGGCGACTAAGGGACGGGGCTGTTTAACATCAGTTTAATTTATTTAGCTCAGACTCAGCCTCAAATGTATGGCTGGAGTTAACAATAGTGCCCGGAATACGGCAATAGGCTCACCCCCTACTACGTGGGACCCAATAAAATGACTGGTGAAATGTGGGTGCTTAGTCACATCTGCCTAACCGTCCGGGGATAAAGGCGTGATTGTATGTACCTATATATGTGGCCAAGTGATAACCAAGTTGACACATTGCAAGTACAACCAGCACTAGCCAGATCAGTCTCAGAAAGGATGTAACCATTCTTAAAACATTGTCACTCTTCCGTGCCTTGGAGACATGTGAAGCCGTTCGTCGGTATCAGTTGCCATACGAAAAGGAATGGCAACGAATACCGACATCCTTACAATCTTGCCTTACAATCTTGTTAAAAGCTAAATGGCTCACTTCATATTACGCCAGGAATCGAATCGTAGATCTTGCGGTTGTAAGGCCGATTCCTAATCACTAATCTAAACTCGCTAACACGCTTAACTACTTCCGTATCGAATCCTCGTGTACCTAATAAACTAAACACTTGAACTCGGAAGGTATTATGTTATAATACTTATAATCATATTTGAATTTCATTTCAAATAATAATAAAACATGTTTCAAATTATCAAACCACACCTCAGTGCGCAAGCAATATTTTATGAACCAAGATAGCAAAATGTTCAGTACATACCAGGTTGGTTCCAGACTGTGGCCACATCTAGCTTGAAGTTGCCCAGAAGTTTGTTGGCACGCAGGATGTTGCGAGATTGCAGCATCTAGAACAAGATTAATTATGTTTTGCTTGGCGACGTCACATCATACACTATACCACTGCCACTCATACCTCTCTACATCCCTATCACTCGTATGTTCATACCTCTTGACTTAATTGTTCATACATAATACTTTTACGACGTTTTTAGACTATAGTCTGGCAAGCTCGTTCGTGACACTCCCATGGTCTGCGGGCGCGGGAGACGAAAGACAGCGGGGGGAGTAAGAGACGAGCGCGGGGTGGAGGCTGGCTCTCAGAGCCGTCATTCAGTTGCGCGTCGTCGCTGTTGACAGCAACACATATTGAGTACGGTCGCACGTCACAAAACGCACACGATATTAATATATGAAGATGAGTCCGCCGATAGGCAAAGTTATTGGACGTCAAGCTAAACAAATTACTTACAATGTATATAACTATTTTAAATATCGCAAAGATGATCCAGCTTCGTTTGAATATCAAAACGATGTTAATTTGGCAAACTTAGTGGCTAATGTAACAGGTTTATCGAATACTACAGTTAGGAATATTGTTCGCCAAGGAAAATTGCTGTGTGAAAATGATGGTACTGCTACTTTCAAATCTCCAAAGAAAAACAAAATTGCAAAGAAACGTACTATAATTGATAACTTTACGGAAGGTGATATTCGGAGGAAAATAACACAATATTACACCGTTAAGAAAGAGGTAAGAAAAATAAACGCTGATTTAAAGGAAGATGGTATATTAGACTGTTCTCGGGAGTATTTAAGAAATACTTTGCGAAGGCTTGGTTTTACATATAAAAAATGCCAGTCCAAACGAAAACTGCTCATCGAGCGCCCTGACATTATTACGTCTTTAAGGTGGCACTATCTTTTAGCTATCAAAATGAAGGTAGAGCAATATTTTATCTCGACGAGACATATGTCAATCAATCGCATACTGTGTCTAACTGCTGGCAATCTACCAATGAACGTGGAATATTGACAAATATTGGCAAAGGATTTAGGTTAATTATTGTACATGCTGGTGGATGAACTGGGTTCGTTAAAAATGGCCTGTTGATATTTAAATCGCATTCCAAAAGCGGTGACTATCACGGAGATATGAACTCGGAAAATTTCGAAAAATGGTTAAAAGAACAACTGCTGCCTAATTTTCCAAGTCATTCTGTGATAGTCATGGATAACGCAGCGTACCACTGTAAACAAATTGAAAAAAAAAAACCAACAATGAGTTGTAGAAAAAAGGTAATGCAAGATTGGCTAACAAAACATAATGTTCCATTTGACGAAACGTTGCGTAAATGTGATTTAATTATTTTATTTAACAGCCAAACATTACCAAAACAATATACAGTGGATGAAATTCTAAATCAGGGTGGACACACAGTACTTTGTTTACCTCCATACCATCCCGACCTCAATCCAATCGAGATGGTATGGGGTGATATAAAAGGCGACTTGGCAAGGAATTATGTCAATTCTACATTAGATCAGAAGAAAGACGCTCTTGCAACCTTGTTTGCTAATTACACTGCTGAAAAATGGAAAAAATGCGATGATCACATAATTAAAAATGAGGACAAATACTACAACGACGATCGTATATGTGAAAATGAGTTGGACAGTTTATTATATCATTTAACGATGATTCTGATAGTTCGGATTACGACAGCGAAGATAGTTCGGAACACGACATGGACTGTGATGACTCTGATTAAATGATGTATGTTTATTCTGTTTTTTTTTTAAGATTGGTATTAAAAATTAAAACAAACCATAAAATGTTTTATTTCTCAGATTTTTTCAACTACTTACAAATGTACAATGCTCCTATTTATTAATTTTTTTCCAAGTAGTAGTAGTTTTTTTAAACGCTTCACGCGATGAAAGTCGCGGGCCAAAGCAAGTTATATAAAAAAAAAAACTTCAATCAATCTATCTAATCAATCTATTTCACAGGGATATCTTTAGACATATTCGTAACGTAATTAGTACCGTGTGCAACGGTCATCGATAATTACGTCCCCCACCACCCGCGCGGACCATGGGAGTGTCACCAACGAATTTGTCAGGCTATAGTTACAAAATAAAATATGTAAATAGCAAACGGACATACCTTTTCGAATACTATCATATCTTTGCATGGATTTAGTATTAGAAGAGAAAGGTTTTAAATATGAATTAAGAAGGCTTTAGAGACAGACGTGACAGGCAAGAAAAGAAGTAACTGAGAGGAAAGTATGAAAGTGAAAGGCATCTTGCGCCACAATATTGTCACAAGGGTAAACAAAAGAATACAAAATACCGCAATACCCCAATGCACGCAATTTATTGCAAATATAGGAAACTATCGAATTGTAAGCGTTCAAGAACTGAGTAACCGCTTGCATCAAGGAGAATGTGACTTGTTTACAGGTAGTTTTTTAGTTTAATTGTTACGTAATTATGTGCGATAACTTACTTTGGAATTTGTTATGTAATTAAGAGTATCTAAGAAAGATTTAGTCCCTAATAATATTTCTTATAAAGACTGAAGCACGAAGTACCTAACAACATCACAATTCGATAAAGAATGAAGGCACTCTAGATCGTCCTCAATGTAAAAAACTAATAATAAAAGTCGGAATATTTCTTTATAAGCGAATGAATAATAAGCAAGAAGTACATTTCTTTCAGATAAATAAAATGAGAAATTGAAACAGTAGTGCCTAAGGACATGACTTATATTTGACGAATAAAATAAATAGAAATGGTTTATGTTGGGCAGTAATATTTACCTATATATACCCATACCTACCTAGTTAGCAGTTATTCTGTGTCAGTGTCTCGTTCACAGATTTCTATATATCTTTCTTTCTTAGAATAGTAAAATTGATCCTATTTCCATGTAAAAGCCAGTGCAGGCGTTATGTTGAACTTGTATAGAGCCTCTTCAATAAATTTGGGCCCAACCAAACCTTACTGCAAGCTTATTTTGATGATTTAGGTAGATCATTAGAGATTTAGGTTCAGTTTAAAAAAAGCTTGAGTTATGTCATAATAACGATACTATACCTACCTACAAAATATATTTTTTGGAAATGTCTTGTCTTTTTGTCCGCGATGGACGCAAAAACTACTTATTGGATTATGATTTGATCTTTGTTTATAAGGTTTTATGTTTCTTTGATCACAATTAGTTGAATAGAACCGGAGATATGAGCAAAAACTAAATCCAAGTGGGCGGAGTCGTGGATAAAGACTACCAGAAAATATATCTTACCAAAAAGCTAAATAACTATCAATTACAGAAAACAAACAGTGCGTAAACCATAAGAGGCTTTAATAATCCTTTGAGACATCGACCTGACTACATCTCACCTTATGTAGACCCTAATCTGTAATACATCCCCTGTGTAATGTGAACGGAGGGATCATTCCGTTTGTCCTTGTTTATCACATTGACAAGGATGTATTTGTATACCTTCTTTATCTGCCTACGCTTTTAATATTTCAGGCCCCTAGTAATAAAAAATACACAGGATATATGCAGCTGTTATATCTAAATTTTGTATGGGAATTTCGACATTTCACCTGTACCTATATACCCGTGTAATTTATTATTGCACAAATTATTTTTCTTTTATTATTTCACTACGAAATCTTTAATAGATACCTATTTTATATATGAAATTAGGTACTTATAATTTCACTCCACGAAAAGCTACTTACGTCTAATTTATACAATGGGTTAGTATCGGTTAAAGTTATAAAAATAGTGGTTGAAGTTCAAAATCAAATGAAACTTTATTCTACGCACAGGACGAAATATATACTTAATTATAGCCTAAGTGTCGCATTACATACGAGTATATTATATAATTTAATTATATTCTTAAAATAATCCCCTGTGTGTGAGAGTACAAGGGGTAAAGAAGCGCGTTTTATTACAGGGAACTTTATACCCGTCTTGGTATATTAGCTACGTGACGCCGGTACTAACTTTGATGATAATTCTTAGAAAATGATATTATTTTCTTACATTTCCGTTCTTTCTAAGACTTTTTGAAAGAAACGAAGCTTTAATATCTCTTTTAACATTAGGGATGTAAAAATAACAGTTTTTTAAAGGTGTATCTGTGGGTTGGCAGTAGTGTATTCACAACATTTCGCCAGTGATTTTGAATTTTATATTTTCTTGACTCAAGGGGAACGCACAGACCTGGGCCTCGATTCTGCTAAAGCCAAACCACAATGGTGCCATTGCAGCTGGAAGAAACGGCATTAAATAATAGACTTTAAAGCGATACCGTTAAATTTCAAAATTAAATTACTTTTTGCAGAGTAATTGACAAAGTGTACCTATGAAACTGTTTTTATTTCATTTGGAACTTTAGCGTATGGAAATAAAGTCTAAAATTTCATGTCATTTTTTTGCAGTGACTGTGACATCACAGTTGTTTAGCTTTATTAGAACCGAGGGCCTGGGCATTAAATCTGGAACTTCATGGAGAGCCATAGCACTCGCTAACACTACATCAACATGCTTTCGATATTTTATGTAGAGTTTTTGAAACAGGGATTACCTACGAGTAGTTGCCTGACATAATAAGTTTTCTGTTTTTCTTATTACGTATTATGGAACCACAGAAATACTTTAATTAGCCAATGACGTAAATCACTTACGTATTTAACGCTTAAAACTCAAGGAATCAACTATCTTGTACCTAGAATATGGAATTACGGTATTAATAAAAAGTCATTAGTCCTGTTTTAACGTAAAAGGGAGTGAATGTAATTTTTTATTCATTTGAGGCGCCCTCAACGAACAGTTGTAACTATTCGCTACTACAAAGTTACTTTACTACAGATTTATTATTGTCCTAAAATTAGGACTAATTTACGCTCACTCTAGCGTGTACGTAAAGAAACACTAGGAACTGTAAATACTTGTCAAGTAATATTTAGTTGACTAGATAGAAAACTTGTGAAGTGCAGTAATCAAGATAACATCAAAATGGCGCTTAATGTTATTCTGAATTGACCACACACTCTAGTTCATTGTCAGGCTAAAGACTCGGATATCTTGATGGGGTTCCATATATCGGGATACAAAAATGGGTTAGCGAAAGGAAGGAAAGGATATCGATGTCGTTGAACAGACCCAGTTTACTTATTTAATAAACTGCAATATAATATTAAGCCATTCAAATCATAATATACTACAACTGCATATTCTCAGAACTCACATATCACATGTCTCTGCATATGGTAATATTGAAGTGCATTTTTATTTGAAATATAGAATAATGGCATTGAAGCTGAAGTCAGTGAGTTGTGATAAATTGAAGTTATCGGAAAACCATTTATATGCCCTCTCACTATCTGTTGCGTACGTGTGTCGGATCAAGAGTATTGCGTTGCAAATAAATTCCATATAATAAATTCTAGACTTCAGGTCTTATAATAGACATAGATATTAATGTGTGGGGCGTAAATATAACTACAGGAACTCTGACCCTTCCCAGAACGTTGATATAAACCAAACAATGGAGTTATAGGATAGCGGAACATGGACCTCAAAGTAGAAACTTAGAACGTAACCGGGATTTATTCCCGATCTATTATCGGGAATAAATCCCGGTAGGTTCACACTTCTACTTAGATCGTTAAAACACAGAGCTTTCTATGTCACTTAAGTGGCAGAAAAGCACACGGACCACCAGATGGAAAGTGGTTACCGTGCCCTATGGACATGAGCAACAGGGAATCACTCTCTTGTGCTGCCGACCTTGTACTCGTACAGAGAGTCTGTGCCGTCAGCGCAGAAGACAATGCAGGGCAAGCCTTTGCTTGTCCCACAGACAGTACAAAAACTCTCCAGTAAGCACTGGTTACCCTACTCGCCGCCGGGAATACACTACGAGGTTATTATGGCCACGGTATTCTATAGGGCGGAGGTACTCGTACTACCTCAGTCGGACTGCACAAGTGCACAATTGCGACGGAAATACCGTCGTGTCCTATCCTACCTCCGTTTACGAACGTTTATTCGATCATGTAGTATGTACAGTATAGTCTCAAAAATGTACACTTTAAGACAGAAAGTTGGAATAGTGTTATAAAAATCTACGACAGATTAATACCCACCTAAATAAAAGCGTGTAAAATTATTTATAAGGGTATGTTTTCTATAAGTGTAGCACATGACGTCATAGACCGAGTGCTCATACAATTTTAATGATGATAATCCCACAACAGAGGAGTCAGGAGCCGTGACCCAGTTTAGTAAGATATGAAATGCTCGTGCATGCAACGCCTCTATTATGTTTACTTGAACTGCACATGTTCTGCCCTTTGAGACATTTTACGTTTGCTAACACTTTCTAATGAAACTAAGTAGGTACTATTTTACACAAGTATTTCCCACTTAAGTTTATATTGTTAGCAGGTTGTGAAGATCAGATACTTAAGTAATCACTTCCCGGGAAATATCGAAGTTCAAACCTTTCAAAGTTAGTTGAAACATGACTCCAATTGAATGATGGTTCGGAGAATGATAACAAATTAAACTCTTTAAACAAAGTTATATATTTATATTAGAGTGTAGGTACTTCAGTGGGTATAGTATTTTAATAAGGTTTGATATTTTTTGTGAGTTGAATTAAATTCACACTGAGCTTGTAACAGCTTTGACAATTGCTAATATAAATTGTTTATGTAGCACTCTTGCCTGTTTAATAATCTTATTTCTCAATACAACAATTTGGTAATTGATAATATTATTTCTAAAGGCGCTCGCCTACAGTTCACGACGGGCAGAATAACACAGTCCCGCCGAGCTGTATTTCTTGCTCTGTGTTTGTTCATGTATATTAGATGGAGCAGGTACTTCAAATAACAATATAATAATTGAAGGTAATATGCCACAATACCTACCTTATTTTATAATGCCGGAAAATCCCTGTTAGGCCAGGTTTGTGACATAGAGGAATTTATTACTTACTATGTTCACTAACCCTGTACCCTACACCACAATTTTAATATAATCACACTCTTCAGTTATTAATAAATAAGAGTAGGTACATATACGAAAAAAACGTCGCTAAATTTATTGCTAACTTCAAAAATAGATACCTGATTAATGTCGAACACAATCAACTACCTAGTACCTAATAATAATTGTTAAATACATTTTGGTGGTAATGATTACTTAATAATAATTTAATAATGTTATTCTGATATCTAAGGATTGTAAACGTCTTGTAAAATGAACTCAACACCGAACTTGGTCTCAAAGGGAAATTTGTATTAGAGATGAGCAGATAGCGTTCTGAGAAACCACAAAACCGAGTACCGACGCAATCCCTTTCAAGGGTTAAAAGTTATAAATCATAAATATTGTTTGGAAAACTAACTGATGCCTGCAACTCCACCCAAGTGGATGTTGGTATAGGAGAGTAAGATCCAGTTATGATTAGCTTACTTCCATCCGCTGTTCCTGCAACGCACAGGAACCGATTCCTGGTATGGAGAGTAAACATCTGTGCAATTTTAGACTTCAATCTATTTCTGTAAGTAAGAACTAAATTTCATCTAGATGCCTTCAGTAATTTTTGGTGTGAGAGATTAACAAACATTAATTAACCCTCACAAACTTTCACACCTAAAGTTTTTACACTTTAACACACACTCACATTATTATAACAGGGATTATAAAACCTAATGTAGATGTAACTAGTGAAAAACAGGGCAGCTTTAATATTGGATCAAATTAACGTTGGGCGTCGTCGGAGAATTATTTCGCATGACTGGATGACAAACACCGTCACACTGAATATTTTTTACACCCGAAAAAGTGGTACAATTTGGGATTTAATGCTGAGCCAGTACATTGAAATTCCTTTTATAAAGTGCCAAGTCGTGTATAGCTGCGTGCCATAACGCTCTTATATTCAAATAGCTACCTACTATATTTCCAATGTTGCCTTTGTCAGTCATCAGTCTTACAATTAAGTCGCTAAACTTAGTTTAGCGTACCTAGAACAACCTCGCCAAAATTCAGTGTCGAACTGTCAAAATCAAATAAAATGTCAAAAGCGATCTTGATTTCAATGAAAAAAGAGACTTCTCGTGATGGCATTTTTTCAAAATCAAGCCTCGATCCTGTTAAAAACAACCACGATATCAATGTTCTTTCTCGAAAATTGTGTTAAAAAATCCATTTTTGACATCTCTTTTTGACAGATCCAGACTGATTATTAACCGACTTCGAAAAAGGAGGAGGTTCTCAATTCGTCTGTATGCATAATATTTTTTTTTTTATGTATGTTCACCGATATCTCCGCCAATTATATACGAATTTAAATTTTTATTTTTTTGTTGGATAGGGTTCACTTCTGAGGTGGTCCCATTTTCACCAGGTCAGGATCTGATGATAGGATCCAGGAGAAATCGAGGGCAACCATCGAAAATTGTATAGTGGTATGGTACTTTTATTACGTAATCATGTCTTACTCAGGTATATGCTTCAGGTTGTCAATATCTGATGCTGCTGTGCTGATGATGAAGCTACTGAACTCCTTAACGGTTAGGAGTTGGGAGACAGTACTGCCATTGGTGGATGATAAATATTTAGTAGTATGTAGGGCTAACGTGTTGCTTGTGAGATATGCTTGAATCAACTTCTGACGCTGCTGTGTTGATAGTGAAGCTACAGAACTCCTTAACGTTTGCGTATGGAGCTTTTGTTACGTGAAAATGTCACACTCAGGTATATGCTTCAGGGTGTCAACATCTGATGCTGCTGTGCTGATGATGAAGCTACTGAACTCCTTAACGGTTAGGAGTTGGGAGACAGTACTGCCATTGGTGGATGATAAATATTTAGTAGTATGTAGGGCTAACGTGTTGCTTGTGACATATGCTTGAATCAACTTCTGACGCTGCTGTGTTGATAGTGAAGCTACGGAACTCCTTAACGTTTGCGTATGGAGCTTTTGTTACGTAAAAATGTCATACTCAGGTATATGCTTCAGGGTGTCAAGATCTGATGCTGCTGTGCTGATGATGAAGCTACTGAACTCCTTAACGGTTAGGAGTTGGGAGACAGTACTGCTATTGGTGGATGATAAATGTTTAGTATACTACTAAATAGGGTTAACGTGTTGCTTGTGAGATATGCTTGAATCAACTTCTGATGCTGCTGTGTTGGTAGTGAAGCTATAGAACTCCTTAACGGTTAGGAGTTAGGGGACAGTACTGCAATTGATCGATGGAAACTAGGTAGTAGTATATAGAGCTAACGTGATACTCGTAAGGGTTGGTGCTACTCCTGAGATAATCACGAAATTTCAGAGTGAAACCGAGACAATTCCTCCATCAATAATAATAATAAGTATGTTTATAAAAGGGTATATCTACTCCAGAGGTGGTCTTTTTTAACGTGCGGAAATCCCCTCGAATTCCCCCGCTTAAGCCGGAAGGGAACGGTTTATGTCGGACTCGAACCGACTAACACCGTACGCTGACTAAGGGTCGTAGTGCTAAGCCGGAGGTGAGGTTGTCTTTGACATATCCCTTGCACCCCGGCTGGCCCAGGGCCATCCCTTACGGTCTGGCACTCCTCGGCAGGAGGCTTGCCCCCGGAATGAGAAGGCATGCCTACGCGCGCTGCAGCCGTGGCCTGCTTCTGCTGGGGTGACAGGTGGCTCCACTTGTCTTGTCCACTTAAAGCAACATACACTTGACCTTTAGCAAAAAAATTTTTTTCTAAGTCAATTACCGCTTTATTTAATGTGGTGCCCTGAAGCTTATGAACCGTTACAGCCCAGCTCAAGATTAACGGATTCTTCTTTCTACATCCCCATAGCCTTTTGTTGCAATTGCAACTAAGCTGTCAATCTAGTGCCAATAGTATCATCGTCGAATTTAATAAAAACTGCATCAGGTAACTCGTCGAATTCTGACCGAACGCAACGCAGAGCAGACCACCTAAACGTACACACAATCCGCATTGCACCGTTGACAAGACCCTCAGTAAAATAGTTTTTTTTTATCGTGCGAAATTCGCCACGGATACCACCCCCACGGAGCCGGTGGAGGTGGTTATGTCGGACTCGAACCGACTAAAACGCACGCCGTCTTTGGTTGGTTGGTTGGTTGGTTGGTGGTCCTTGGTTGCCGGAGGTGAGATTGCCAAAAGCATATCTCTCGCACCCCGGCAGACCCAGGACCATCTCCTTCGAGATGGCCCCCTTGAGATGGCTTCTGCTAGGGTGACAGGCGGCTCCACCGGTCACCCCCAGGCCAGCGCTCATGGAGGACGGAGGTCGTTCTGCGACCTCCGACGTCCGGTTCGCCTTCGCTCTGCGCGAGCTTCCCGGGCCCGGTCAGTAAAATAGTTGAGCTATCATCTTAGAGTTGTTGTCATTCAACAATTTGATCGTTGGTAAAATTCTAACTGCAGCCCCATCTGCGAAAGCACCAACCTGTTCAACTCGCCGTCTTTCATATAAAAGTTCCAGTTCCCTTAACTTATTGGGAGTATAATGCTCCCAAAAGACGAAAATTGTGGTTAATGGCATGCTGAACTGGATTAAAGTTGGATTACGAACGCAAACCTTGGCCCACTAAAAAGGGAAAAATGGCACCGACTTCTAACAGATCGAAAATCTCTAAATTGTCTCTCTAAATTCTGTTATTTTAAACATTTTTATCCTATTTGGTTTTGAAGTCGGTTCAATTTTTTTAAAATAATTTATTTAATAGTAGTATAATTTTTTATTAAAAGGTTTGTCATTTTTGTTCAATGATACAAAGATGTACAAACAGAGTCATAAATATCTTGGCGACGAAGTCTCAAAATGATCGTAAAAGTCACGTATTAAGAGCAAATCAGTGATGATACTGACTGTACCTACTACCCACGGTCGTATTACGTCGGTTACACACTGATATTTCAAAGAAAATATGAGAAAAAGGTAAATAAATCAACATTATCTCGTGTAAAAGCAAAATACGTTTATTTTTCTAATAGCAATACGCTGAAGTTCAGTATAAATTACGATAAATGTTGCTTTACATAATCAAGTAATGCAGAATAATAGAATTGGGCCGGAGCATTGAGGCATCAAGTTATGGTGGCCTTTAGGTTTGTTTGAGCGTTTAGGCATTGAATATTCTATTTATTACAGACCCTTATTAGAACAACTGATTACTTATTCCTCTCCCAAAGCTTATAAAATGCCAATGTCAAGGCATACCAGGGTTTAATTCTACTTACAGAAACGTTATCCACCCTTATTTTTGTTGTCATTTCTTCACACCTAGCTGAAGATAGGCAGCAGTGAAATATTTTGTAAGGAAAATAATGCCACAATATTTGTCAAGGCTGAGGGTTTGCTTGCCCGTCAAGACGGGAGAACACGTAATGTATTTGCGTGGTTCTAAGACAATAGTCCTCCGTCCATAAGCGGCTCTACAAATTTGTTGTGAAACTTAAAAAATATAAGCTAAATAATTGTTTGTAGTTGACGGTAACTTTGTAATGAAACTGCGAGCTGAATAAACATCAAGTAAATGTTGAAGTTTAAACCTTGTTTCAACAAGGGTTAATAAGAAGTTATTATATTATTTAGATTCCGCGGGTTAGTTAAGCGAATATTCTGATAGTTATGAACTTATCCCGAGCTTGTGTAAATTTCCAAATGAAACTAAAAATATTTTTCCCTCTGCTCCACTCCATCACGTAACGCCTTTTTTAAATAACAAAATACCATCTAACTATGACTCACCCTGCATTAATTAACCCCCTAACTTATTCTTTAGTAATTTAGAAGTACCTATCTATCGGATGGCAGGTATAGGTATATTTAGGTGTATCTACGAGTACGAAGT
Source organism: Eilema sororculum (assembly GCA_914829495.1). NCBI lineage: Eukaryota > Metazoa > Arthropoda > Insecta > Lepidoptera > Erebidae > Eilema > Eilema sororculum. The sequence goes on from OU618532.1 coordinate 23,784,537, forward strand.
AAGTACTTATTAATTCCGTAATTGGTCCAAATTGTGAGTCTTTGAAAACCATCTTTTGACAAACGAATCCTTGCTGTCCAGGCATTTGGTTTTGGAACTAAATATAAAATAATATAACCCGTACTTTACTACCTGTTTCAGACAACTATAAACAATGTGAAATATAAAAAAGCAAAGAATAGTAATACAAAAGTAAAGTCACAACATCCAACATATTACTATACTCCACCGGGAACCAACATGACAGCACCTGATGACAGCAGCATGATGATAATAATAATTATTATTATCATCATTCCAAAATTGGTGCTGTCATGTTGGTTCCTGGTGGAGTAGAATAGGGCCACCCCATCTCTTCCTGTGGGTGTCGTAAAAGGCGACTAAGAGATAGGGCTGTTCTCCATCCAACAGTAAACATTCATCCCACGATAAAGGGCCCGCTAGACGGCAATAGGCTCGCCCCCTATTACAACCTGGGACGGAAAATCATATTTGGCGAATCGTGGGTGCTGGTAAGCCTCTACCTACTCCTTTAGGGATTTACAGACGTGAGTATGTAGATAGATAGATAGACATTCCAAAATTATATGAAATAACAATAAGAGCTTCTCTCCGTTAAAATTATATGAAATAACAATAAGAGCTTCTCTCCGTTCAAGTTATCATGATAGGTAAATATGGAAGCTTAAATTGTGTGTACTTTATGGCCGATGCGATGAGGATACATATTTCATATCTATAGTATATTTACTCAGAACTAGTTAGACTATCTAATATCCGGCTATAGGTACCTCGAGTCAAGTCATTGTGAGTACACAACAGAAAAATTAAAATCATGTTTGTTTCGTAAACCTATTAAAAAAAAGGAGGATATTATTATCAATTCGGATATTTATATTTTAGTGTTTATCCGGTTCGGGCACATATCTGTCAAATATATAAAAAAACTTTATTTCATAAACGTTACATACATATTTAAATCTATCTATCTATATATATATAAATCAATTGCTGTTCGTTATTCTCGCTAAAACTCGAGAACGGCTGAACGGATTTATCTTATCTTGGTCTTGAAATGTTCGTGCAGGTCTAGGGAAGGTTTAAAATGCTATTTTTTTTTATTTAGGTCGAAAAATTCATGCTTCATGGTAGTATTGAGCGTAGAGGTATATGGTTGTATGGGTCCCGTAGGTACATGGGCTCCGTAGGGGTAAGTATGGGCTCTGATGACCTATTGGTTTCGGGAGCTCCGTGGGCGTATGGGGCCCAAGTCGAAATGCTTTCTGTTCTTAAAATAATTAGGAGAATTTGATACAGCTAATTCTGGTAAATAACATAACATCATTGATTCTAATTCCTAAGGTGAAACAAAGTTTGCTGGGTCAGCTAGTATTGTAATAAATTAGACAATAAGTTTTTGTTTGGTGGCATTCAGCGAAAAATGTGCGAGGGAGAGCACGGCACGACAAGCCTGGGGATAATCGCACTGAAGTGGTCTTAACGTTGTCGCTCCTTATTCGTTCACGCCGAGCAACTGCAAAGGAAATCGCACAGTGAACAGTGTGGGCAGTACCTAGTAATCTATTACTATAATATTTATTTGGGTAAGTTGAAACACTCTAGAGATAGGCCTCGTAACCAACTCACCTACAGCAGCGTTGTAACGGACGAATTATCGCAGTATAACTACAATTTTGGTAGATAGTACTTTAGAAGGAATTTTTACAGCATTAAGTATGCTAACTATACAAATCAAATACATAGGGAAAAAGAATCTTCTCGGGCGGGACTCGAACCCGCAGTCTTTCCCTTACAGGGGGAATGCCTGACCAATTCGGCTACCGAGACACGCCCGATATGATTCAAATTTCCCATCTTATACGTCTTTAAGGCGACGTGGCGTCATCTACCGATTTTCTTACGAACTATCGGAATCAATGAATGATGTTACAATCATTTTTAAACATTGATTTTTGATAACTGCGCCCAAACAATTGAAGGAATTTTTACAGCATTAAGTATGCTAACTATACAAATCAAATACATAGGGAAAAAAGAATTTCCTTCAATTGTTTGGGCGCAGTTATCAAAAATCAATGTTTAAAAATGATTGTAACATCATTCATTGATTCCGATAGTTCGTAAGAAAATCGGTAGATGACGCCACGTCGCCTTAAAGACGTATAAGATGGGAAATTTGAATCATATCGGGCGTGTCTCGGTAGCCGAATTGGTCAGGCATTCCCCCTGTAAGGGAAAGACTGCGGGTTCGAGTCCCGCCCGAGAAGATTCTTTTTCCCTATGTATTTGAGATAGTACTTTAGATTATGTTATACTAATAGTGCTAGTCAAGACTATTTCTGTGCTAAATTCCATACAGAATTTACATATATATAAAACTAGGTGAATATCGCGATGAGTGTTACACAGCATTGTTCTACCATTCCGGTATAATCCATCTATTAATTCTTTAATTCATTTTTCATTTGGTTACCCATACATTATTCGTCCTAACATTCGTAGGCAAGAATGTGTAAAATGTATAATCTAAAGTTTTTATGTACAAATCCCAGAGATTATATCGCTAACAAATAAATTAGGGTTAGTCTACACGGCCCCACAGCAAAGTCAGGCGTTGTGCTTCAAGATATATGATTTTTAGTTATAAAGGCTTCAGCATAATGTTCAAAACATATATTTATTGTTTTATTTTCTTTATTTTTATAATTGTGCTTTTTTTCGATGTTCGCATTTTAGATATTGTGCTCGAGTTCTTAGAAAGACGGTTTCTCCAGACTCAAGTAGGTAGATATTGAATGAAAATAAGATAACTTTCTCATTTAAATAATTCAATAAATAAATGTTATGCTATAAGACGACAAAGGGCGACCTCCACGGTTATATTTAATTTAAGTAGTCTGCGAACGTAGGTGCGTTTTAATAAATTATTATAAAATTGAGTAATTATAATAAGAACGAGTACCCTTGAATGAGAGCGAGCAGCTTTGGCCTACGTGCTGCCTTACAACGGCTTCGTCTGTCTCTTGAGAACATGTACAATTATTTTGTGAACGATCTCTTATTAACAAAATATAATAAAATTGTGAAAACATTTCCAATAATATCTCCGGTAGGTATCTTACAAAAGTGCTTTTTAGGTGTCCAGATTAATATATAATTATTCTTCCCAATAGGTAGGTATAGTGTCTTTCGTATAGGTGAAGTGTGAAGAATAATTAAAAATGATATCATCTTATATTATAATTAGGTGGATAGTGTACCTATATAGTATTATATACACTATCCGCCTAATTTTAATCATGATCTCTCAAGTGTACCTCGTCCTTATAACCCGATTCCTGCCGGCTAGCTATTGGGCATCTTATTTAGTAGAATAAAAAGCTTCCCTTTTGAAAATTTTCACCATTCGCCATTGCCACATTGATTCACAGAAATTATACTTTGCTCACGCTCGCACTCATTAAATAACGCTAATATGCACTCTGGCTTTGGTTGAGTAATGTGAATTAGCCTCGTGTTAATGGCTTTATACATGTAATTTTCATTACCGTGTGTGAACAAAGCCGCGAAGTTAACTCGATGCGTACCTACTCATCGTTTATGGAAGCAAAATTTTAAAAAATACACGAGAGTTTTCGTTTTAAAATGTTAAGTTCCACACCCTGTGTTAATAAATCAAGGTTATGACGAATGAACGTACTCCGAATTAAAAAAAAAATATGTTAAGCTAATTCCAAGGTTGAATTTGAATTTGAATGTGGAATATTTCATTTTCACTGTAGTTGAATTATTAATGTCATTCTCGATAAAATTAGGCCGTAGCGTAAATTGATCAATGAATGTTTAATCGACATAGGGTACATGCATAATATATGAGTGTAGAGACAAAGGGTGGCTACCTTCAATTGACTTAAGTCGACGTAAGGGCCAGATTAGCTGTTTGCTGATTAGTTAGTCAGATAAAGTAATTAGACAACCAAAACAATTTAATGGGATTAAGTGAACATGGTTACGAATATACTAAAGAAGACCAAAGCCCGCTAAACTTCTTGCTCGAATCTTCTCAATCCCTTAGAAAAATGAAAATTCCTTGACAAGAATATTGTTGAATAGAATGATGAATATATGGGATTGACACGTATTTTAACGTTGTCGTCAACGTATGTGAATTGATCCATTGAACAATATATTCAATTCTATTCTTGATACGTATTACTTACCACTTGTCTAGACTCTAGAGGTAAGTAAACCTAATGTATTTATTATAGCCTATTCTAGGGCTTTTGACATTTGTTGACGTTTGTATTAATCGAATAGACTTTAAAATAGGTAATTCATTAGTCAGACTTTCATCATCACAGCGTCATCTTTTATATAAAATGTTGTTTATTGTCAGAATTTATTCGAATTATTGGTTTATACGTTTTTTTAACTATTTCAAAATAAAACGTTGTGTTAACTTAATGATGTAATTTAAAAAAAGAAAGAATGAAGAAACTAAAATATCAGTATAATTTTGCGACTGACAATGTGTCTACAGTGCTACGCGTTGGGCTACGTAAATGCTACGAAAACTTGTAGTACCATTTAAGGTCAACAAATTCTAGAAATAAAAAAGTCGTCGTGGAAGTCTTGCCATTCGCACATGTTTCAAAATTTGTTTAACAGCCGACATTACGGCTGCTAAACAAATTTTAAAACTTATTCATTTGTTCATCTCGTTTTTCGCTTACTTCTCGCATTCACCTTCATCTATACCATAATCCCTTTCATCACAATTGGTATCAAATCTAAATTTAAGCCTTTTCAACATTTAGCCTTATAAGCTCTAGTCATTCGCTTGGCATGTCACCGCCAGCTTTACACACTAGAATTAAAGTACTTACCGATAAAGTGATGATCTTGTCAAACAGCATTATCGGAGGCATGTGGAAGTCGAATACGAAGTACTGTGGACAAACGAGTTCATTAAATCAAATTATATACAAGAAACTATTTCAATTCCATTTCGAGGTATTCACAATAGATAGGATTCTAAGTTTGAGCCAGAGTGAGGCAAAGTTGGCGGGGGATAGATAACCTCTGAATACCAACCACTATGACTAACTATTTTAAATATATATTATACAGTTGTACAGGGTACCACCAAGATCTTGGGTAGAGCAAAGCCAAAGGATTTATTATTATTATTAACAGTCACATCCTTGCCATAAGATTTTTGGATCGAAACGGTTTTACCTTTATAATTGGGTGCAATTAACTCACCCCTCCAGTGACCGAGTGTAATTAGTAACTGATCGGTTAATAGGACGGCACCCCTGCATTATTTGAATAATTTTATTTAGCGTCTAAAACAATCTCAATAGTAAGGATATTCTAGATAAATTCAGTTAATGAACCCAGAAGTTTAACTTACTGCGCCACTCCCCATGCATCAAAAAGGTTTCCTTTTTGCTACTTTTACCTTGTAAGAAATGTATTATTGGTCATCATCATCGTCTCAATCAATCAATTTTAAAAAGTTAATTCCCGTTAACATTATTGTAAATCAATCAATTTGCCTTGTGCGGTCCACTGCTGGACATAGGCCTCTCCTAATGTTGGAAGGCATCATCGTCAGTCTGAACGGTAATTATTGTAACCAAAGCTTACAATGGAACTCAGGGCCCGTGTAGAGGAAGACTTCACTTTCCATAATTTGTTCTATTTGTCTTTAGACCCCTAACTCCAAGCGGAAAGCTGGTATAGGAAGTTCGATCGGCTTTACAGCCTCTAAATACCCAAGTAAGCATAAGAACAAATATCTGAAGTCCACCCTTCTCTTCTTCATCTTAGCGTTAATCCCAGCCGCATTCGAAGCTTACAGCTTGGAGTCTGGGGTCCGTTTTACCAGACTAACTGCATAATGATTTAACTTCAATATTTTCTGTGAAACGATTGCCATCTGAGCCCCACCAGCTAAGGCGATATCGAAGCATTGCAGCTGGACCAGTTGTTGGACTTTTGAGGGGTGCAACTACCCGTAACGACTGCCATAGATGTTCGTATGGCAACCGGGACCGACGGCTTAATGTGCTCTCTGAAGCACGATCTGACCAATACAAATACCCATATTCGTGCACACAAATATGTGCATTGAGCGGGGATCGAACCCTCCTGCGTAGCGGCCGCATTCACTACCGCTATGCCACGGAAGCTGTCTGAAGATCACCCTTGTCAGAATAAATTAGAGCCAGCCAAACCTGGGTATAATTATTTACTAATTGACGTAATATTCGAGACATCGTCTAAAAGGCAGCTAATAAAATAAAATATTAATTTACCTCATTGTAGTAGGGGCAGTTAGTGCTCTCCTTAACACTGGTGTACTTGCGTATATCTCCGACTTGAACGCAGACAACGGGGTCCATGTTGAGGCCAGCTAATTGACGCGCCTCGATCACTGTCACGCAAATTTGGAAATCAGCCGCTTTCAGGGCAGATGGACCGCCGGTATCCATGATAGTGCGCCTGCGTACAAATAATATTATCTCAGAAATAATAGGTGGCATTGAAACGCTGATTAGGTAGACCAAAAACGGACTGTAGAAGGCCGAATTCTGAATTTAAAAAATGATGTTGAGCCTCGTCAGCGGTTACCATAGGTACATAAATTTTAAAATTTCGTATGGCGCAGTATGTGTAAGTAGGTGTTTATGAGATCCAATTTCATTTAGAAATCGATCCTAAGTCTTTGTTTGCCTGCGAAATTGATGCTAAAATGATAAATTGAATGAAGGTATTACACGTAATATACTTAATTGGAAGTTCAATTTATGTTTGTGTTGTTTGACAAAGATGTTCTAGGTAATAAATAATTACAGGATCATAACATATAAATCTAAATAAGATAATAATATATAAATCTAGTAACAACTTCATACGTTGTATGAACACTTATTTTAACTGTTTTATATGAAAATTAATTGCAATAAAATATTAAATAATAAAATTTAGACATTCCAGAAAGCATTGTTATGATGGCAATGATTTACTTACAGCCTCTTAAATTTAGGTGTGTCAGTTGGCGAATGAATATCTACAAGCTGTACTTCATCCGAGGACATCGACACCTGGCTACTTCGACGATCTGGTTCCCAGGAAGGTCCAGGTGCATCAAGTAGCCCCAATTCCTCATCGCTGCTGCCACGAGGCCTTGTCTTGCCTAAGCGCATTAAAGTCTTGACTGTCTTCAGGGTAGACGGACGTTTGCGTTCTGGTGGCAGGTCTACCACGAGTTTTTCACCACCACTCATCGTGAAGCCACGCCTAGAAAGAAAAGCAGTATCCAGTACTCAAATACAGGTATCTAATAGTGTAACAGCATCACTATCTCTGTACCTACTGGCATAGTGTTAATATTCTTTTTCTGTAATTTGGCCTGTTAATTTGGTACTTATGGGTACTAGAAGTGACTTAACAAATTTTACCATGTTTGAATTGTAAAATGATAATCTTATCTAATTCAGGTTAGAGTTCGAGTTTGAAGTTAGAAAATTATAACAATCTATTAATTTATATTTTTAGTTATAGGTTTCTTTATTGAACTGGGTGTTTTTTTTTTCATTATTTCGGAGAAGAATCGTGGTATGTTTATCCGCATTCTAGATCCCATAACATATGCTAGTGTAGCTATGCTTACGTTGGATCTGAATAGCGCTGCATAGAATGTCATCGAATATTATTTCTCTGTATAGAATTATTTACGCGAATTCTTGGTAAAAATAAATACAAACAAGCTTCATCTTATATTTTAATCATGACAAATCTGATCTCGATTTTGGACCATTATGTCGCCATTTAATATTCTGGAGGCGTAACGCTGTTATGATGGGTATACCAATGAACTTTGTGTTTGCGTGAACAGATTGCGTAATTAGTAATCAAATTGCTTTCATAATTTAATAGTGAAAATATTTTCTAGACTATTAGTTACTATTCAGTCATTTATAAACTGAAAGCCATTCCTTGTTTTGTTATTCACACCATCGGCACAGAATAGATAATAGTACTGCCATCGGTATTTCAATGACTTATACGACAAACATGATTCTATTTTTGTATTTTTTTTTATCGTGCGATAAATCCCCACGGAGCCGGTGGAGGTGGTTATGTCGGACTCGAACCGACTAAAACGAACGCCGTCTTGGGTCCTTGGTTGCCGGAGGTGAGATTGCTAAAAGCATATCTCTCGCACCCCGGTAGACCCAGGACCATTTCTTTCGGGATGGCCCCCTTCGGGTTGTGGGGACCGCAGGGTCCCCATCTAGCCCCGGTTACGGGGAGGCGCACTTTGCGCCGCCGCCGCGGCCTGCTTCTGCTAGGGTGAGAGGTGGCTCCACCGGCCAGCGCTCATGGAGGACGGAGGTCGTTCTGCGACCTCCGACGTCCGGTTCGCCTTCGCTCTGCGCGGGCTTCCCGGGCCCGGAGTCTAGTCCGGACCCGAACGGCCGCCTCCTTCTCGAGCATTACTTGCTCGCAGAAGGAGGCGGCCGCACCCCAAGCGTTCGCGCATCGTAACATCGCTTTAAGCAATGTGGCGAGTGTGAGGACTCCCACCCCCAGAGCCGCCACTAGGACCCGCCTCGGCGTGTCCCACGCCGGGCACTCGGTCAGCGTTTGCAGCTCTGTGTCCTCGCTCCCATCACAGTGATGGCACTCGGACGTTGGCTCCTTCCGGATCCGACACAGGTAACTCCCGAAACACCCGTGTCCGGTAATCACCTGCGTCAGCCGGTACGAGAGGCTGCCGTGTGGCCTCTCTAGCCACTCCTCCATGATGGGTCTTACCGCCGCTATTACGGCGTGCCCTGCGCTTGGTCGCCCAAGTCGTAGCTCCCATTCCGCTACCATGTCCCTGTGGAGCTGAGACCCGAATTTCTTCGGGCTCTGGTTTCCGTCCCTGCTCCCGCGCCTCCTTTCGGTACCGATATAGCATCGAATTCTATTTTTGTATGGTAGTCGTTTCTTCTGCCCAAATACTAAATCAATGTGTAATTAGAAATTCTATATTCTAAATCTCCGAAAATTATGAATGTTGACATTGTCAAGAACAGGCTCTCAATTCTTTTAAAGCAATACCCACTGTCATAACACAAACACCGCTAAAATGGAATTCAATTTTACACTTGTTGCTATAGGCCAAAGTTCAAAATTAAATGGAAAGAGTTTCATTATACTTTTTTATTCACTCTACAAAAAGCAATTTATTTTGAAACTTTAACGGATAAAATCGAGGCCCAGAAATACGTTTTGTTGCTTTTCATCTCATAATTATAACTCTATTAGACGTGTAGTTGCTCATTAATTACTTGCATGTCCGTCGAGAGCACAGCTCCAAAAAAAAAACACTAAAAACAACATACCTACCTAATTAAGAAGTAATTTATACTATAACGTATTCCAATTTCTGAATATCCTACTCTAGCAGATTGCAAATAAGAAACGATTACATAACACGTCAAGAACTGACGGAGTAGGTTGTTCGAGGGGAATAAATGTAAGTCATAGACACTGAAAATTACACCACTGGGATAAATAACTTCTTACTTTAGGAAGCGTTTTCCGGCCATCTTGAGTTTATGAGCCCGCGTTTCCTCCGAAAACTCCACATCAATTGTGGTTTCTTTATTTAAAATTGCCTGTTCTAAGGTTGCTATGTTACGTTCTACGTCAATCAAGACGTTTTCTTCAGAACTTTTGGACGACGCGCCGAATAGCGAGCCGTGAGCGGACCCAGGCCTGGATCCCTGAAGAGATGATGTAGATCCGTGGGTTCCTGTCATTTGACCATGAACTCCTGGGATGGATCCATGAATTTGAACGACCACGCTGTGTGCTGAGCCCGTGCGAGTAACTGGCTCACTTCGAGCACTAGCTTCGTCTTTGAGTGGTATCAAAGGTTCCGGTGGTGGATTGTAGTACACTTCCATGTCCACAAACACCTGGAAAGAATAATGCTGTTAAAATGCTATAGATGTGAGCTGGTGATACATATAAAAAATCTACCTGTCATTTGTATGGTATGAAGCAAAAAGCACTACATCTTCGGTAAACGATTAGGATATTCTACTATTAAAAAAAATGTTAAGTAGTCGTTGTGTGAAATTGGAGATTAAAATAATACTTGGGTTCTGTTATAATAATGTTCCTATTTAATAATTTTGAATCCTAGTCTGTTTGTTCGTATCACGAACGACGACGCTAAAACTGCAAAAAAAATGTTGGAGCTTTTTATTAGGAAAGTCTTAATCAGACTTATTATTTAATCTTATGTAAGTTTCGTCGGTTGAGTAGAACCAATGATATGAACAAACGCCATAATAACCGACATCCACACATATTCGATGATCATTCATATATCCATACTAATATTATAAATGTGACAGTAACTCTGTCTGTCTGTCTGTCTGTATGTTACGCTTTCACGCCTAAACCACTGAACCGATTATGATCAAATTTGGTATAGAGGTAGATTAGACCATGAGAATGGACTTAGGCTATGTTTTGTCGCGATAACCGACATCCACGTGGGCGGAGCCGTGGGCAAAAGCTAGTGATATATATATGGATCTTAGCTCGCAATATAATGTATTCCTATGGTTGCTGAAAGTATTGAAAGGAAACACGAAATGTATTCTTAACTCAAAAACACCAACTACGAACTCGAGATTCACTCGTACCTAACGAGTGAATCTCGAGTTTGGTGCAATTAACTAGGTACTAAGTACGTATGTGTACATATACAATTTCTAATTGTTCCAGTCACACAGGTTAAAAAAGCTGTCTGGAACTGCTTCACAAAATGATGAGTAAGTAGTAAGAGAAGTAAATATTGGGTTATCTCTGCGTGAATGTACCTACAGATTTACAGATTCTGGTTGCCCCACTGAGGAAATGCAACAGATGGCTTATCTCTAAGAATTCGTAAGGTAAGTTTTGTATTTGTATTATTATATAAGTATCTAAGTGTTATAATGAAGGATTTTGTCTCTCCTTTGTATCGAAAGGTTCTATTTTTAACCGATTTGTATAAAAGGGCAGCTTATATAAATTAATCTTCGAGTTTTAAACATAATTCACTGAAATAAATGCAAAGTAACTTTTCAATAAAAACATCTTCTTTGACTTAATGTAATTGCGAATTATCATTGACTTTGAGCTGAGGCAAAGTTTTCTATTTAGATTATCATTCAGCACTTATTTATGTAGTTATTAGAAAAGTTATTGTTCCAAACTTGAGTTTTTAACATTTTCGAGTTTGGAAAATACAAGAGTATCACTCAAATATAACTTTTTTATTATTCTTGCGAACCTTATTTATATTACGAACGAACATTATAAATATTGAAAACACAAAAACAACTTTTCAGATTCGTTAACTTGGGAGTTGAAATTCTAATTAAGTGAGACAGACCCGAAGTAATTTAGTTGGGCAAATACTTCGATTGAATTGAATAACGTCACGTTTCACGTTCTGATGCGGGAGAGCGTGAAGCTAAATTCGTGTTTATTTAGTGTTCGGTGCACTTTGCACATTTATCTCTGTGCTACTGTGAATGTCGTCTTGTTCCCATTTAGTAAATGTCACGAGGGCATTATTTATAGGATCGTAACACGTGTTTCCACGATAATACGCAGGATTTGCGCTAATCGGATTATGCAAAGAAAGCAGTTACTTGTGCGATCTGAGTGATGCTACCTCACTAATTTTATGTTTTTACGCAACCGCAAAATGAGTTGAAACTGAATCGTTATCTTAAAAACTATCAATTGTTTTAATTTTTATGCAATTACTATTTCCATCTGTTTAAAATACGTATAGTAACATAATGGATGGGGCTACTATTTTTATTAGTATAGGATTATGGGATAGAATGGCTGAAATTAATTTACGAGCATAACTTCCGAATGATTGCACCAATAGATTCATTATTGCCAGGGCAAGATATTTTGGTAACATTTGTAATAGCTTATAGCATGTGTTAGATTTGGGGGGGGTAAAATTTGATGTGACCATATATATAACCTATAAATTACTATATATACCTATAAACTGGATGCCATTTGTAATTATGTATTTGAACCAAGGAAATTAAACAATAAATACAATTCTGTTTTATCACTCCTTTTATTCTGTTATACTATGTCAGTTCCAAAGGCTGTTGTGGACAGGAAAGAACTAACAAGAAAACCTGTCTGCCTTCTAACATAATTATCATTTCACTTCATATTACACCAGGCTCGTAGCCAAATATTACAATATAAGACAACCCTGGTTTCAGACCAGTTACAACAGTATAATAGCTAAAACTATAACACAGATACTTATCACATAGGAACCACATTGGAGTCGAACCACTTCTCATAATTATTAGTATGACAATACTTGCACAGTCATTAATACGCTATAATGATATTGTATCATGTGGTATATCAGTTGAACAGGCTAATAGCCGATACTATGATACATAGGTAGTATACATAAAAACTTAGATACCACACTGGTATCGAACCAGCCCTTATAATCATTGGTATAGACACACTTGTACAGCCATTATTATTATGATAGTTTATTATCCCGAAGGACTATCGCAAATACATCAAGTAATACTTTGATTCGGTTACTTTACAAGTATATTTACATAAAACTTAGATACCACACTGGTATCGAACCAGCCCTTATAATCATTGGTATAGCCATACTTTTACAGCCATTATTATTATGATAGTTTATATCCCGAAGGACTATCGCAAATACATCAAGTAATACTTTGATTCGGTTACTTTACAAGTATATTTACATAAAACTTAGATACCACACTGGTATCGAACCAGCCCTTATAATCATTGGTATAGCCATACTTTTACAGCCATTATTATTATGATAGTTTATTATCCCGAAGGACTATCGCAAATACATCAAGTAATACTTTGATTCGGTGACTTTACAAGTATATTTTAGTTACACAATATTTGGAAAACCCAAAGTGGGTATTTAGTTATTAATTGCTAATTCAATTACTTATGTAATACCAATCCACTATTATATTATTCACTATAACAGTAGTTATTACTACATTCACTGTTATAACACTATAAGTACATATTATTATAACATTATAAATATAACAGAGGTATATCGTACCTCACACTTCGACGGCTCGGGAGCAACTGTGCGAATGACATCTGACATCGTCTTTTTATAACATTTGAGACGTCGCATTGCATCGAATGATTTTCACCTACCTACTTATAAAAATATTGTATAAAGTAGTTTCTTATTTACAAATCCTTTAAAATATTCTTTATAGTAATATAAATACACTATAATACATCAAGCTACACCTCACCTGATCGCTGGCCACTCCATATTTTAACATGATTCTAACACATGCTTATTTTACTTCTAGTGTTAAATAAACAGATAAGTATATCTACATAAGTACTAGAAATACATCGGGAAAAAGAAGGTCAAGTGGGACGTGAACCCACGAACTTTCCCTTACAGGGGGAATGCTCTTCCAACTGAGCTGGTTTCCAACTGCTGAGTCACACCTGAATCACTTCAAATTTCCCTTATCTTTATATCCGTCTTTATGGACGACGGGTGTATTATATATTTCGAATTTAAAAGTTTTTCATTCAAACACAATAATGATATTTTGAAAATAATTTCCTAAAATATTACTGACTAGGGAAACGATGGTCGTTGTGGTAGCACAATTAGTATTCATATTATATAGTTAGTTAGTTCATTCCGGTACTTCATTAATTACAATCATTAGTACACCAATAATAATATAAGTCCTCATCAATATTAGCGAAATTAAAGTCCTAAACAAAACTGTATTTCGGATACCCGCGCCGCAATCCACCGAGATTATGGCTATCTGGTAGCTTTGATGGATTTATGTGCGCTCCCAGCGAAATAAGCCTGGACCCTCCTTTGAAATAGAAGGACTAATGATAGTGTGTGTGTGTGTGTGTGTGTGTGTGTGTGTGTGTGGGTGTGTGTGTGTGTGTGTGTTTGTGCACGTAAGTTTTTATCAAAAATTCTCAATGGATTTGGATACAAGGTAGAAAATACGATATTATTTATGAGCAGCAAGTGTACCGAAGGCTCTGAAAGTATAATATTTAGTACCCATAATTACAATAAGGTCCATTTTATACGTAACAGTATGAAAAATGTACTACCATCAAAGTGAGTGTAAATCATAATTAATGCGCAAGGTAATGAATTCTTTATTTCTCATCATCCCAAACCGGCCTGTATCAAAGGTTTTGTGACAGAAGAAATTTATGAGATGAGTAAGATCAAAGCGGTTAGATAACTCATGAGGTGAAATAGTTTTCTTACTGCTTACATAAGTTCACACCATTATGAGCAGGTCCACCAACTTCCTGTTGCTTTCGTGATAATATGTATTACTGTACTGCTTTTATTGAATGATCTTTGTTAGAATTCGACTATATCTGTGTATATATTTAAGTAAGAAAACATAGGAGTACCGATCTTAACTTTAATTATTACGTACACATACTCACGCTAAATCCCCGAAGGGATAGGCAGCCATGTTTCGTTAACTTTATTATGTATCAAAAGTATTACGCTTTTGAATCCTCTCGGTCTTCGCCATATTAGAGCTAACATAGCGTATGTTGTACTGCAGTTTGTTGCCTGAGTTTATTTTTTGGAAAGCTTTATCCTGTGAATATCCAAGTCTCACGTAAATAGTAACTAGGTACTGGGAAAACGAGAAAGCCAGACTATAACGTGAACTGAACTAACGTATAAGAAGTAGATGATATAAAGAATAAAATATGTAACCCTAGCAAAGATAAAAGAGTAATACTTAGTACCCAATTAGCAAATGGAAATAAAGTTAATTCAATGCGTATTTCAGTTCATATTGTAAGCTTACAAATAGGTAGCATTTTGACTAACTACGCTAAAGTTAATTATAACAGATTGCTCGTTACCTTTAGTTAGATTTGCTAACTTATTTTAATGCGAGACTGTGGTTAGTTAGTAAGTTTATCTGAGCTGTTCCGCACTTAGCCTCTTGATTTGGTCATGTAGCGTACTGTCTTACCTCTCAGTCCAACCAACCCAGATCTACCTAAAAAGCCAGCAGCCTTTTCAGGTTTCCACATGCTTGAGCGACGCTGGTGACTGAAGGAATTTCATCCGTTGTTCGGCCACGCTCATGCACTCTGTAAGCACATGATGTGGTGTTTCTTTTGCCTCCATGCAGCCTTTGCACAAGGGGCTATCTGTTACACCTATTGTAAATAGATGTTTGTTTAGGGGACAGTGACCGGTCAAGATGCCTGTGACCTGGCAGATCTCTTCCCTTTTTAACTTGATGAGGTTTCGGTTACACGATTTTGGAGTGGTTCTTATGCATCCGGGGCTACTGTGCTCGCTAGGCGTTGTAAACTCCGGAGCTTTTCTTTCACAGTGATCAATTCTGTTCTGGGCCATCATACAACTGAGCCATAGGTTAGAGAAGGTCTGATAATTGCGGTATACAGTCAAAGTGTTATCTTAATGTTAAGACCTCAATTCTTACCAACGAGTCTTCTACATTGCCAGAAAGTTATACAGGCCTTTTTCATTTTAGCATTAATGTTGCTAGCCTAATTCAACTTATTTGTCAATGATACCTAGATATATAACTTGAGTTGTTAGGACTAGCTTGGTGTTTAAAAGTTTTGTTAGTTGTAGTAGTAGTGTTCTGGCTCTGTTGGTGAAGAGGATAAGTTCTGTTTTTTTACGCCGGGTTTGCTGATAGTCGGTGTTCGTCGCACTATTCTTCCACAATCTGAAGGCCTGCGTGTATGACCTTGCATAGCTTTCTTTTTTGTGCGGAAATCCCCTCGGATACCTCCCCTGCCGGAGCCAGAAGGGGAGGTTATGTCGGACTCGAACCGACTAAAACCGCACGCCGACTGTGGGTCGTTGTGCTAGGCCAGAGGTGAGGTTGTCATCAACATATCCCTCGCACCCCGGCTGTGACCTTGCAGAGCACGTTCCGTTTATCAGTATTGCAAAATCTCTCCGCATACCCGATAGTGGTGTATCCTCTCTCATTTAGGCTCTTTAGGAGGCTGTCTACTACTATGTTCCATAAGTGTGCTGATAGGACGCCTCCCTGGCGCTCCCTGACTACCTTCGCTCTTGTGGTGGTACTCATCACCATCTAGACCTCTCTTTTGCTAGTCAGCTGATTGATCCAGTCATTTATGACTGGTTCTACCGTACGCTTTCATAAGGCTGCTGTGTACAATTTTTGGCGAAAGCCCCTTTTGTGTCTATGAAAGTAGCTAGTGTTGAGGTTTTAAAGTGAATGTTTACAGAATGCTCTACTCTTTTCAATTTAGTTAACTGTTATATCTAGTTACATGGTGCCTAATATTATTTTTCATTGTTAACCCTGAATAAAAGTAAAAAGAGGGAATGGATTATTTAGGATTCTGTATACAAGCAGTGTGTTGGCATTCTACCATGAACCGTTCGAAACTTCGGGTCCGTATGAAGTGTAGGATTAGTAGCCGTGTACAAGTCATGGCACGCCGTTGTAGACTTTCTTACGATAGCCCTTAGCTGAACCGAAGGGTCACGCACTGTCTTCGAATAGGATTTTAGGATATAACTAAACGTGTGTTTAATAAAACCTGTTGCCCGAAACTTCGATCTGGAACTATGTATGTTTCATTGCAGACCTCTGGTTTCTACTTGCGCGTAGGTATTGGAAAAAGGATTAACCGCGTCTATTTCAGTACAAAGGAAACTTGCGGTCTCGGTTTTCGTTTATAAGAATCCTGCTCATAATATAACTTGCTATCAAAGACAATAAGTAATTCTATTTCGAAGGAAATGATATTCTTGTATTTTCCTATAGAATAGAATAAATATTTATGAAAGTCTTGAGAATTGTTTAAGCATATTTCTCCTATATTTTTTAATGTATTTATATTCTGTATATTTTAGGTACATACATACATTTACTCATGCCTGTAAAACCCGAAGGGGTAGTCAGAGCTATATTAACACCCACATTTCGCCAACTACGATTTTCGGTTCCACGTCAGACACGGTCAGACATTAAGTAATTTAAATTCTAAGTGTAAAAGTAATCAGACAAATGATGCAACTACATTTTTATAATTATGTGTATAAAGTTTTAACTCAAGATTTATCTAACTCTTATCGGGTTCCCCACGTCCTTACAAAGTTACAGTAATGATCTCTGGAGCCTGGAGCACATCTTATGGTAGGTAATTATACTGCATTACTTATACCTACTTTAAGTAATATCAGTAGTCTGGTCACAATTTTAAAAAATGTGACCAGGCCAAGTACGGATATTATCTACGTAAATGAGATTTTCTTTCAATGAGATTCGAAAAAGCTATCAATTTATTCCCAAGGTAAAGATAAACTGTTATTTGATACGACGGCGAAATAAGGAAAATGAAAATTACCAATTATCTAATGCTATTTATGATATAATAGCCGGAATATAATTGGCATGTGAACCGTGTTTTCAGATTATCCATACCGCAGTTATAAATTAATTAAGTCTTCATTAATGAGCAGATCATTATTCGTTATACAAACAGAATTAGCAATCGATCTGACTTTGGTAATAATGGCTTGTGCTTTTATTGATCCTTAATTAGGGTAAAATTAAACAAATGAAAAAAAAAACTAAGACATAAATCCCTTATTGAAGATTGACTGAGTGCTGAGTCATTAATAAAAAGACTTATCTTTGAGATTATCGATAGTCATTTCGAGCATGCGTCCATAAATTTTCAAAATTGTAATATAATGAAAGTGCTGGTTTCATGGTCGAAAATCCTGTGGCTTGTGTGAAAGAGAAATTTGTTGAGGTTTTTTTATATTGGTAGCTAGAACGATTGCAGGCGTGTCCATATGTACACTGCGCTCCAAATATATCAGCTCTGCACTCGGTGGATTCAAATAATCAATTTCCGAGCGCAAATCCCGGTTGCATCCTAAGCTTGCTATATGGAACCCAAGCTCTGCACTCCTACTTCTATTTCCGGGAGTGACTGCGGATTGACCTACTAACCCAGAAAAGAGTGTCTGTGTCAGATCCTTGTCTGTGAAGGTAGTGCATACCGTATGCATGTTTAAAAATGTAAAAATTGAAAGCTTAACAAAACTAAACAAAATATTATATAATATCTAATAAAACAAGTCGGTTATGGCGTAGCAAAAGCATACCGTATCAATAAAGCCTTTCATTGTATTGTGTATTATAGAAATGTTACAACCGCCGCGAGCTTAAGCTGTTCTCGAGGCTGCGGCTTAATCTATAGATAGTGCTTTCACTTAGGATTAAGGGAAATAATATTTGTGTACAATGTTTACATCTACACATTGTAGGTGTGGGAAATAATATTTGTGTACAATGTTTACATCTACACATTGTAGGTGTGGGAAATAATATTTGTGTACAATGTTTACATCTACACATTGTAGGTGTGGGAAATAATATTTGTGTACAATGTTTACATCTACACATTGTAGGTATGGGAAATAATATTTGTCTACATGTGTAGATCTACAAATTGTAGTTTTAGATTTCGTGTATCCATACTAATATTATAAATACGAAAGTTACTCTATCTGTCAGCGTGTCAGTCTGTCTGTATGTTACGCTTTCACGACTAAACCACCGAACCGATTTTGATGAAATTTGGTATAGGGGTAGATTAGACATTGAGAAACAACATAGGCTATGTTTGGTCGCGATAACCGACATCTACACGGGCGGAGCCGCGGGCAAAAGTTCGTGTTGTATACATTCATATGCATCCTTTAAAAACCTGTTATTTTAACGTTACAAAGAGACACTCCAATTTTATTTATTCGTTCTTATAGACGGTGAAGGTATACTTAGATGAAAAAGTTTGAGAATATGATTATTTTTCGTCTTCTTAATTAAGTGGCTACTATTTACAACAACTAGGCACCCAGCCGAAAATTTGGCGACACTGACCGCAACTTCTGACTGACTCTTATTCTGTTGTCGAGGAATTGTAACATTGGTTCATTTATTTTTGATTAAATAATATGCTATTATTAACAATGTTTTTAAAGCCCTTATACAAACCGTTTATATGTGGGTACTTCAATTTAAAATGTGTTTGCCGAGAACGAGCGAAAGTTTTGAATTATTGATGTTTAGCGGCCAGCCGACCTCACTATATTTCACAGAATAATTTACGGACTTGCTTGTTTCTCAATATTCAACTAGACAATATTGCTCCCAACTACGGTTTGTGAATTTATTAGCATAGGTATTTCAGTAGGTACTTGGAGAATTTTATCTAATATACCTACTGTGTTTTTTAGACTTCAACTTTTTTAGACTGCTTGTTTGTGGAGAAACTTTTTTAGACGGCTGGTCTGCCTAGTCACCTGTGTTTACATACCTGGGGTGTCATTCGCTCCGTTGCAAATACCGTTTGATAAAGAATGCTTTTCAAATATTCGAAATAACTGTTTTTGATAATAATGTGAAATAGAAGACTCAAAAGCAACGTGGTCATAGCATGATATTTATAATACCAAAAAAATCATAATAGTCAACGCCAAGAGCGGCCAAGAGCGCCATTACCAATATTTGTACTTAGTCTTTTTGGAAGAACTCTAAACTGTTGGGTTATCAAATTCGTGATAAATTCAACCCTTGCGTCCCCTGTTTTACATCTATGAAAATTCCTGACCAAATGGAAATAGGAGCAAATCTGAACAAATATTTAAGTCACTGCGAATCACATTAAATGTGGAATGAATAATCACTCCCATTCTTCTCGGAAAGTTCCAGAGGCTGTGTACACGCTCTTGTACAGACAGATCCTTAGAATTTGGCGTTTAAATGCATTAAAATGTTTTTATTTAAAAAAAATTGTATTTTTATTCTCTCTCTCTCTCTGGAACTTAAGAGCTACGCTCTTGTCGGTGGAGTAATCGCCACTCTTCTCTCTGCTTCTTGTTGTTGAATGTTTGCTTAGCTATTGCAATTCTGGCCACTATATCCTGTGCACACCGCGAGTCATTGTTCAAAATACTACCGAGATACCTAAAACTATCCACTTGTTCTAAGTTGTTGTTGCTGTATCGATGGATGTGTTGAAGTAATCATGGTTTTAGTTTTCTTACTGTTAATTTTTAGTCGGTATTTTAAAAAAACATTGCCCACCGTGCTCATCAGGTCCTGTAACTCATTGCCGCTTTCTGCTAGAGCAGCAATGTCATCTGCAAATCTAATAAATTTAATACTTTCCCCATTGAATTTAACCCCCCCACTAGAACTCTCTTTCATTTCTTTAATAGCATTCTCTATGAATATGTTGAAAATAAGTGGTGATAGAGGACATCCCTGTCTTACGCCCTGGCGGATTCTTGCTGTTGCCCTTTCTCCATTAACTTCATCATCAATGTTTCCTGTTCCCTGTATAGTTCCATAATGATCCTTCTATCTCTATAGTCTACCCCCGCTTCTTGAAGTGCCTTCATCATGAGCTTCCAGTCCACTTTGTCGAATGCCTTCTCCAGGTCAATAAATGCTATATGTGTATCCAATCCCAATTCCATCCTTCTGTCCACAATTAGTCTCAATGCCAGTATAGCCTCTCTTGTACCTTTCTTTTGTCTAAAGCCATACTGATCATCTCCTACTATTTCTTCCACTTTGGTTCTTAGCCTGTTTTGCATTATTTTTAGTAGTATTTTTGAGACCTGGGAAATGAGGCTTAAGGTGCGGTGTTCCTCACATTTGAGTGTATTTAATTTTTTAGGCAGTGTGACAGTTTTGCTCACTTTAAAATCGTTTGGCACTTTTCCTTCAGCGTACATGCATTGAGTCATTTGGAACAATTCATCATGCATTGATGGACAAACGGCACATTTTATTAGTTCAATTGGTATCCCATCCGTTCCCGTCGCCTTCCCGTTCTTTATACTGTTCAGAGCTATATCAAACTCTCTTCTCAAAATAGGTGGTCCCAGTTCATTCTTATCTATCTCACTTTCCCTCTCCATATCATCCTCCGTCATTCCTTCCCCCTCATAAAGCTTCTCAATATACCTCCTCCATCGTTCCACGATATCTCTACTATCCATTTCTAAATGTCCTGATTCGTTCAGTACTCTTAGGTTTGTGTACCTTTGCTAGTTTATTAATTATGTTATATGCCTTGTCAATCTTTCCTTCCCTCATGTGTTTATCTATATTATCACAGTCATTTTTTAAATCCTTTTCCCTGTATTCTCTGCATTTTAATGTTATTCTATTGGTCAGTTTCTTATATTCATTTTTACTGTGTAGTCATCATTCCTACTTCGTAATTTTCTTCTTTCCACCATCATATCCATAATTTCCCTATTCAACCACTTCTTTCTTGGCACTATTTTCTCCCTTTGCAAGCACTCCTCTGCAGAAGTATTTATTATAGTTTTAAAGTTGTTCCATCTACTATCTATATCTGACTCTGTATAAATTCCATTTTCTTTACTTAATGCTAATCTATCGCCTATCATATTACTATATTGCACTCTGTTATTGCATTGAAGAAGCATCTATTTTCTTTGGTATATTTTTCCTCTTCTGTTTTCTAATATTAAAACTAAATTTAGCAATCAATAGGTTATGGTCTGTATGTAAATCTGCACCTGGTAAGGTATTGTATGCTTTCACCTGTGCCCTGTTTTTAGCTCTTATCAGTATATAATCTATCTGGTATCTACCAATGTCCCCAGGCATCTTCCAAGTATATAATCTTCTTTTCGGTTGTTTAAATAGTGTATTACTTATTGAGAGACTATTGATGCTATATAATATCAACTTTTGACATTGATTATTGAAATATCTAACTAATGGGAAATTAAATAGGAAAAGATTTTTTACCTTATTATCTAAGCCCTGCCTTGTTGTTAATAAAATCACCGCATAAAACATGAATACACGGTTTTAATGTAACAATAAAAAATATGGAGTTAATTCTAATTCTAATGCCTATTTGGTAAGGTAAAGTGGTAATGGGTACAAGGGTTGTAACTATAACCTTATTATAACTAGACTAGCTAGAGTTACACGGTTTTATGCGATACAAAAAATGGTATCGCATAAGACCTCTAATAAATCAACAACAATTCGTAAGTATTTCTAATTTATCTATCACATAGAAGGATTTACAAAAACGCACGCTATACCTACACTGATATTTTTCAATATTCATTAACTCATTTCTATAGTATGTTCCGTGTCAATTTCGAAATCCATTTCTGCCACCCAGGAATCGTGATAGGTACATAGAAGTTACTGGGTTAATAAAATTGATATCAGTTGGTTTGACGTTGAACTATGTACCTACAAAGACTTCGGAGGAATGCGGTATCAGGCGCTATTAGTTTACCCTGAACTCCATTTGTCACCCTAATTGGCTGGTTGTTGTTTCAATGGAACAAACAAAATATGTTGTTTTATTTGTCAAATAAAATAGAAACACGATAACTACCTACGCAATACGTATGTTTGTATCTATCAGTGTTATTTTTTTTATTACAGGTAATTACATAATTAATGTTAGATTCATCTTTCACTGTTGTAAATTAGTTAAATACTATACCTACATTGGATATCTTTAAGTATAAGTAGAAACATAATTGGGTTGGTAAAATAACAATAGCCAACTAAAAAATTCAATGTAATAATATTTTTAATTATAACAAGACTTTTTCTTGCATAACTAAATATATAATAGACCATACCTACTAAAATACGATAATACGAACATGATACGAAACAAGCGACGCGACATTACTATGAAGAAATGAAGATGGTAGTTATGTAATAACTTTGTCTACGCCAAAATATGAGCACTTAGTTATAATTAATATCTATGTCAAAAGTAAGAAGAACTCGTTGGCTGCTAGGGAGAAACGGAATGCCAAAGTTTTCAAAGCATTAAGGTAGGTACCTACTTACTTCAATTAGGTATCCTACCACTTGTTTTCATCTTGCAGAATAGTTATAGAGTCGTGGAAAACTCATATGTCAAGCTAAAACTTTAGTTCGTTTCACGCATGCATAACAAATTTTAGCTTATTATCAAAGTTTATCACGTGCCTACTTTACAGGAATAAGATATCTGAGGCATAAGCAAAGTGCAAATAGCCATATTCAAGCATACAAATGCAATGAGCGGAAATCGAACACGCAGAGGGTGCGGGCAAGTAATGCTCGAGAAGGTGCAAGAATGCTAGTCGGGTCCGGACTAGACTCCGGGTCCGGGAAGCCCGCGAAGAGCGAAGGCGAACCGGACGTCGGAGGTCGCAGAACGTCCTCCGTCCTCCATGAGCGCTGGCCTGGGGCTGACTGGTGGAGCCCCCTGTCACCCTAGCAGAAGCAGGCCGCGGCGGCGGCGCAAAGTGCGGGAGGCGCACTTTACCCGGCGCTAGATGTAGACACTAAGGTCCCTACAATCCCAAGGGGGCCAACTCGAAAGAGATCGTCCTGGGTCTGTCGAGGTGCGAGAGATATGCTCTCGGCAATCTCACCTCCGGCAACCAAACCAACCAACCAAAAAAGGTTCGAGTCCGACATAACCGCCTCCAGCGGCTCCATGGGGGTGGTATCCGTGGGGATTTTTCGCACGATAAAAAAAAAAATGGGGGTGCGGGTGCGATTTCCACCCAATACATTATTTTGTGCAGTTGCACACGTTCACGACAGACGACACGACAGAAACAGAAGCTGTCTTGGTAACACATAAGTACTATGTGAGCACATATTTACGCATAAAAATAATTGCACTGACTGAGAATCGAGCCCATGCGAGTCGTCAAACCTTTGCATTTAATGAATACTTTCACAATGTTTGAAAAACAATGCAGTTAATCTAAAACGTATAAATAGACCTTCCATCCAAAATAACTTCCGGAAAGATTGTCCATCTTTCCTTCCTTTAGTTACTTTGGTATGTAAACAAGGTAAGTTACAAAAGATATATATAAACAAATTCCGCAGTTCTTTTCCCAAATTTATCACAACGACCCGCATCAAACGCAACTTTTACATAATATGTTAAAAGCGCTTCTGACTATTCCACCATTCCAACAGTCCCTCCAGTTGCCCTGGTTAAATTACCAAATATTAGTCGACGTCCCCTGGCCCTTGTTACGAATGTAAAAACAAATTGACAGCGGGTATGCAGTAATAGCGTTGGTAGCTGAAGGCACCTTTAAGCTATGGAACTCCAAACATCACTGTGGCTCGTGTATTTCCCGAGGCGCAACAAGTCAGTACGATACCGACTGGATATAACGAGATTATCAAATTGTAGTATCAAATAACGGTACATTTAAACTTACTGAAATAGAAAGCGTTGTTGACTAAACGAGACTAAACTTAAATTAACAAAAATAAAGCAAAATAGCGTTGAATATTTTTACGAAGTTGTTTTTTAGTTGTTAAATTACCTACGTATTCTTGCTTGAAAATAAAGTTGTTCTAGAAGTAATAAAACTTCATTTAATATAGAGATAAATCAGAGAGATTTGTTACTTATGATTGCCACTATTGATTGAAGCCATAAAATACAGGAGGTGATTTTTTCTAGTTTAGTCGGTTCCGGTTACCGGGTGTGTCAAGCGAGTTTTCGAAAATATTTGAAAGCAATTTTATTTCCTTAAAAAAGTAAAGGAAGATTTCCTATGCGTGAAATTCTCTATCTCTAGTATTTCGACTACCTACTTCATTTCCAGGGGCATGAAAATATTCCACCCTGTATATTGTGGGCTAAAGCTGAGACCCCACTTATGCGCTGCACTGCGTCGTCGCAACGGAGCAGGGTCATTCTTAGAGATTAGACTTAGAGATAGTCTCATTGCTATAATTTTGTTTGAATATAAATTTCTAAAAATGGTCCTGATCCGTTACGACGACGTCGTAGCGCAAAGGAGAAGTTGGGCCACACCCTAAACCAATTGAATTGGTATTGAATTTTAAACATATTTGGGTCGTCATACTTCGTCATACACAAGTCGCTTTGTATAACGCCCACTTGAGTGCCGGCAAAGGCGGTAAACGAATAAAAATAATATAGGAATTACCTACTCAGATCGATGATGAAATGCGAGTTTTATTACATAAGAAAATTGCATGTAAAACTATACTCATAAATTTAAAATTGTACAAGACTTGGCGACGCCTCAATAATACCGTCCATATGTATAAAAACTAGTATCTAATACACATAAGTAATATGGTAATATCCCCCTAAAGCCTTTGAGGAAATTCAAATGCAGTCAGTACGCAAGCTCTACGTTGTGCTAATTAGGTTTCTCAAAGATTCCTGCGTACCTGAGGCATGAATAAAACGCGAGAGTGCTATCCTGAAATATGTAATATGTGAGGCAACGACGGTAAACTTTAATTTCGCACAGATTCTTTACGTTCCGAGGTAGCTATTCAATATAATAAGTTCCTTAAAGCTTCTGTAATGTTTTCTCGTAAAAAGGAATGTTGTAATTAGATAAAGAACCTCGCAAAAATTTGCCATTACTAACGTCGTGACGTGAAGTTTGGTAGAAAACTGTACCGAAGGTTGGTCTAGATAGGTATTTAGTCCAACTTCGATAGAAAGTAAAATAAAACATAGTTTATTGTAATGCAACTATAATTTAGGTCAATGCATTCTAGTATCTACTTCACATATAAATGAGCGAGTCACATTCTTGCAATGATGACCACTTTAAGGTTCGTATATAAATTGACACCTTTTCTACGTAACTACTGAAAGAGGTCAGAAAATGAGAACAACTTCTTACATTATTAATATTAATATACTTTATATAACGCTACTTCTAGTTGGCATTGATGGCGGTATTATTTATGGTATAGTTACGACTCAACCGATTATATATAAATGGTTTTCATGACTTGCAGCAAAAAGGAGTTACGAAGTTTTCATATGCGCTTAGGTAAAAACAGAAAGTAGCCCTTTGATCAAGCTATTGTGGTGATAGGATTAGTAAGCCTAGACTAGACCCTGCGTTACCGGGTCTAGCTGCTTCCAGTTGTACCACGGGGAGACTCCAACTTGCAACCAATTTCTGGGCCGACAAAATTTTAAAAATTCAATGCCAGATACAGCCATTGACTCGATGAAGGAGAAGTACCTTTTTTGTGGATAAAATAATTTATTTACTGCAATATTATGCAGTCTTTCATATTAGAGGGACAATACCATAATATCTCAACTTTTTTTTTATTCTAAACACCAACGTTATCTTTTGTAAACAAATGCCGAAAATGCTCGTAGAATACCTGAAAACCACGTGAATGCGCCTGGCGCATGTATTTCCACTACACTGTGCCTGTCATCGAAAAGTAAGCTTAAGTAAACTAATAACCGTGTCTTCTTATACTTCGAATATCTATATCATGTTATATCTACTACTATTTCCTTGGTACAGTTTAGTACTGGCTACGGTACATTTATCCGAACTTAATGTAGTGAGCATAAGTCAGAATTTCAATTGTAAAGTAATTTTAACTACTATTTTAGTATTTAATTGTGTCTGTACAGTGTGTATTATCTAAACTGTCTACGTTTTTAATCGTTTACCGATCGATGCATGCCACTACCATAAAAATAGATTCTTAAATAAAAAAATATTATCTACTTATAAGACTTACCGGGACTGCTTTGTTGCGCTCATCAACGAGGGTATCTGTGAGGGAGAGCTGGCCATCAGCCACAAGGATCTGTAAACCAAGGCGATAAACGCCCAGGATCTTTGGAGAACCCCAACGCACCCGGCTGTGCAGGTACAGCGTGAGCACCTCGCCTGGGTCGATGGGGCGAGCAACTGGCCATTCGAAGCACTGTGGACAAGAAGAAAGCTACGTGAAAGCCAAGATAAAAATGATACAACAGGGCAGTGTAATGTATGTCATTTTATGTCACTACGTCCATACTAAAGTGCCTATAATAACCTTGTTATAATAATAATATAGTAGGAGAATATAATAATAACAAAAACATATTTAATTATTATAGGTGTTATATAATACTTATAATCAACGGTTATATTGGCAATAGAAGTAGGTCATAATTAGGCAAAATCTGCAATGAAAAGCTGTTTGCTAAACTTACGAGGCGATAGGGAATTTCATATTCAAATTACGGGATAGGTACCAGTTTAATTAGACTATAATATGATAAGCCTATTATTGAAGTATTATAATACACAGCTGTGTATCCATTCTCGGCTTCGCTTATTAGATGAAATAAATTTACATGAGGTAGGATACTGATAGTTTTCAGAATCCTTATACACGTTGTGTATCCATATCTGTAATATATACCTTGAATTGATCCCACCCGTTTTGCAGATGTTGCTAAAATATAGTACTAGTTAAGAGAAGTAATGTTGAGTTAAGGCGAAATGGGGAACCCCTCGAAATTTTCTGTACTAGTGCGAGGTCACTTGCTAGTCGATACATCTTCTGATTAACAGGCGTGCCTGTGGCGCTGGCTTTGCTCTCAGGGAAATCAAGAGAATCTCCTAAGTACCTAAAAGCTAGTAGTTACTATACGTATGTAAATATATATATACAACACGAAATGATAAAATATTAGTTTTAGCTAATATTTTGAGCAATAATATTGTTTTAATAATCGAGCTCATAGTCACGTGTTCGCTCATATTCAGGATTCTGCACATAGAATAAAATATGAACGCAAAAGCCGCGCGTGATATTATTGTCACGTTATTTATGAGGACCTTATTTATTATGAATTTCGTATACCAATCACGTCCAGCCCATGATGATCTGTAAGAATAATTATCGTAGTTATCCCGCGGCGCTTTTGCTCACAAACAAATTTTCTTTTAAGCCTATACAAGGTTGACTTTAAAAGCAAGCTCCTTGTAAATTACGTGCTTAAGGAAAAATTATTCATTTAATTAAATAACCAGGAGAGAATAAGAAAATATTAGTGTGGCTGAAATGCTTTGGTATTTATTAAACAACAGTCAGCAGCAGGGTAATTACGATTTCTTACAATTATGACAGTTGTTTCAGGTGTGACACATTACGTAATTTTAATATTTTAGGATTATATTCCTTCATCTGCATCTGTGGTTAAGGAACGCAACTAAATATTAAGGTCAAAAAGATTAAAATAATACTTTGCCCCAATGTTGGCAATGCATCGATAATGCGTAGGTATATGGCCAAGGAGTGGAACTCCCTGCCTGAGCCTATGTTTCCGGAAAGCTGTAACCTGGGTAGCTGCTTCAAGTTAGCGATTAGGTCATTTTAGTCAAGTCACATCAGCACTAAGCTAGTGAAATAGTGGTATAACATTGGCATAGATATTGAGAAAATCAAAATAATTCTTGCGTTGGACAAACATCACATCTCGTATCTAGGAGTAGTATCGTAGAAGTTAATAAGAGAATAAAAAATTGTTGAATACCTTACAGGCTATGTTTAACATAATTTTATACAATTATAAATTCTGAAACAGCATAACAAAGAGCTCATACAATATGACTCATACCATGCCCGTGTTTGTATTGAAAGCAAGAGCCAGGGCTGAATATGAATAATTAATGCTATGTTTCAGGCGATCAATGTTGATTTATATGCAAGTTATATTCATTTTCTGTCAAATCCCATTAAAACCGTCCTTTTGTCGTCATCGATCCTGTTGCTTGCACTTGGCAGACCTTTACCTACCTCCAGTTTACGTTACACCACTCCAGGCTAAATTGTATTACGCTTTTTGATTACAGCGTATATAACACCGAGGAAATTAACAACATAGTTGCCAATATTGCTGTACGGTTGTCCGCCATTCGACCTGTCAATCAATTGTAACGCGATGGGGTTAACCAGTCATTGACACAGATGGCCGTAATCGAAGCATCTAGGCACGGGAATATTAACTACATGACCATAGATTTTCTTTAATTTAGGTATCTAAAGAATTTATTTCACTAGTGGCTCGGCTTAGTTTGGTAATTTGTATCTGCTCCTGGTTATAAACAAAAACAGTACCAATAGTTTAATTAGAAGTAGCTTACAGATGAGTTCTTTTAACGACATAATCTTCGTTATGACAGACATTTTTCTGTTTCTAGCCGTTATTAAGGCTAGAAACATAAAAAGTCTCTAACGGACTGCACTTTATCTTTCAAGACGATATAATACTATTTCTCACTGGTTTCACAATATGGCGAGACCGTCCTGATGAAGTTAATTTGCTACGGCAAAGAAAATGAAGTTAAGGGTAAATAGAGTTAGGACGCGACGGAACTTGGGACCGCGCTACTGAGGAAGTTATTCCATCGGATCGCAGTTTGAGAGAATCCATTACTGCACTAATTACGATTGTATCTTTAACAAACAATTTAATACATTTTATTATATATTGTAAGGGAATAATGCATAGGTGTAAAGAATTATGTATGGTGAATGTAAAAAAATATTTTCGACGAATTAACACTTCCAGTCCAAGGAAATTGTGTACAAAATATTTTTATCCTAAACGACTGTAAAATCAGGGTGTATAAATAACGAAAAACAAGAATACGTACGACTGTCCTCGTTCTACTGATAAAGTTCTTCAAAAATAAAACAAATCAAAAGTTTTCCACGCGTGGATAGAAATTTTTTATTCAAACTTGAGTGGATGGATGCGCTTAGAACTAAACTAATCTAATACTTGTTTATAACTTTCCGTACAGAAGTTTTTTAAGGAATCATATTAGGCATCGCATAGCGTGAATCCTACTTCTTGTAATGTGTATATTTGTGAGACATTCGCATTTCCATATTCACTTGTTTGTTAGGAGGTTTAAGTGTAGGCACCTACTTGAAGACTTGACTTTAGTGGATGATTTTGGGTATTGATTCCTCCCAATTTAAATTATAGCAGAATATAAATTAAAATCATTGTATTGATTTTTTAATAGACATGTCCGTGTTAAAATTCTATTCCAGATTTCATTTCAAACACTGTACGAAGGAATCGTTGGTATGCTATCAATAGTAGCTATCCATTATAAATTTGCATGTAACCCGGATTTGATTACAAATCCTATTTGCACGGCGCGCGGCGCTGCAAAATGTGTCACAACCACCTGTACCTACTTGATATATTGTGCTATTTCCGTTGCTACAAAAATGTAGTGGCAGTTTCTAATACAAAATTTATGAGGTATTGCCTATTGAATATTCTATTAGCATTTCATGCTTGTTTACGACGTGAAGGGCTCAACAAGACCCCTGTTCAAATATGAAAGTAAGTAGGTATTTGGTTGTCTTACAGTTTGAACGCAGCCAGGCGCCTGATACTATTTTTACACGCCTCGTTTCAGTGTGTCTCAAGAATCAATAAAGTTTCTAGGCACAAAAAATAAAATATTAGAAAGAGCAACCCTTGAACACGTCTTGAATGACACCCCTGGGAAGAGATGTCGTGGTCCTTGTATACTATTATATTTTGTTGGGCACCAGGTAATTTTTATAGATTGAGGTGGGTAGCGATGGGAAGAAACGGCGTGCCTGCGTTTGCATGATTATTGACGTCACGGACAATTGACTTTATAAAAAGCCTTGTAACACACTTTTGAAGAGGAGTAAAAATATATCGTTGTTGCTTGGGAAATTACATCATGCCATTTATTCCTTTCTCCGTGATCATGGTGCTTGCAATAGTGAGCGCCAAAATATCGCACCTCGAAACAACGTAAACATAGTACATATCCCGATACCTCTAAAAACAATATACCATTTATTTTTTTGATTACCATGACAATTTTTGAGTTCATATTATGTACATTGTAATACATAACCAAAATAGAGAATGACATAGGTACTAAATTACAATGATTAATATTAAATTACAAAGTTAAAACCAACACAGCGACGCGCGGCACCTAACGTTACAATAAATTGTTGAAATTACGAGGATTCGTGTAATTTACCAGCACAGAGTTCTTGGTGTAACATATTTGTGTAACCTTATGGTATAGCAATTAGTTTCATCTGTTTGTTATCGTACCTTTTGAAGTCCATATAATAAGTATATGTCGTGGATGTCGGTTATAGCGACAACATAGCCTATGTTTCTCATGGTCTAATCTACTCCTATACCAAATTTCATCAAAATCGGTTCAGTGGTTTAGGCGTGAAAGCGTAACATACAGACAGACAGACAGACAGACAGACGACAGACAGACAGAGTTACTTTCGCATTTATAATATTAAGTAGTGTGGATATGGATTTTACGTGTACACCGCTGAACCGATGCAATGATAAGCAAATGTCACCACGTGAAAAATACATTTAAAATCTATTTTAGGTTCTATCTTTTGTGAATTTAAGCATAGGTACCTTGGATCACAATGAGATCGTCTCAATCTGCTAAGCGCTATCGGCTCTTATACACTATTGAAAAAGCTCGAATACAGATAGTTCAAAGAAAATAAGAATAGAAAAGAGATTTTTCTCAATTCAATTCTTATACAATACCTCTCTTGTTACTTCAAAGTACCTAAACGTGTACACCTGTGCAAAGATTTAGCAATCCTTTGAACGTAGATATTCTTAGATATAAATGAATTCCTACACAGAGATTTAGCACCTGTTAGAGGATTAAATAAGCGATAAGGAAAATAATATAATAAATAATAATAAATAAATATTCCACAACATTCTACACAACGCTATCTAGACCCATGGTAAGCTATTATAGCTTGTGGTATGGAATTTAAAATGCGCATAAACATACTTTTATACTTTTTTTTTGTAAATACATACATATTATACATAGAAACACCCAGACCAATGCAAATAGCCATATTCATGCATACGAATATTTGCACTGAGCGGGAATCGAACCCGCGCCTCCTGCGTGGCAGTCGCGTACACTACCGCCACGCCACAGAGGCTGTCTATATGTGTATAAATATAATATATAAGAATATAATTATAGAGTTCTCGTGACAATGATGTAACCAATCTTTTCCGAAACTGCTTTACCGTTTCTTTTGTCTTATATATTTCTTAGGTCTCTAGATTGTATGGATCCTAATTTTTCTACTTTGGACTGCACCTTAGCTTACCAATTTAGGCGGGGTAAAGCCGAAATAACGACTTAGATATTAAAAAAACCCTAAGCTATAAAGGTGTCCGACCTCTATAAGCTTTATTTTCATTCTACCTGATGCATTAGCAATTAAAATAAATATACCCTCAATTTTCTCGTTACTGCAACTTTTTAAAAGCGCAAGCACGTTTGCGGAGTCAACTAGTAATTACGAGTATAATTAAAAGCTTAGGAAAACATGCGAGGGGAAAATGTTTCTCTTTCCTTACTGATCACACTAAATTTTAATGTCAGCAACGACTATTCAAAAAATAAACAGAAAAACAATTGACAAAAACTAAAGGGAAGAAGTTCTTGAATTTTTGTTTGCTTGGTTTCTTGTGCTCGTATAACTGCGCGCGCCATGAATAACAACCATCCATCTCCAGCCCATTAAGGAACCTACACTTCATGATCTAAAATGTATACTATGACTGTCTTCTTAAAAGAAAACTTAAATATTTCTTCGTAAAAAACCACACATACTTCTACGAAATTTATTATCTTCCACAAAGTACAGCTATACCCGGTCGTGAGATTACACTAGGGCTGCCACATTTACCTTTTATGTAGTATATTTCGACATAAGGTACTTTATATTTACGACAGCAATAAAGTGCGTAAAAACAACTTATTGCGTATAAAACATTGTAATATTAATATTATCATACATATTGATGTTGGATTCCTCTTTTACAGATTTTGGATGAGTAGCAATTTTATTATTCTTTAGCACCAAAAGTAATGATCATTTCCTTCGATATTTTTGAGGTCCTATGGAAGTTTAGATTCTAAAATAGTCGATGTAACATGTCTGTGGATGTAACCAATACATTGCGATTTCGATGCAGTGATAGTCGCAGTTAGT
Source organism: Eilema sororculum (assembly GCA_914829495.1). Taxonomy (NCBI): domain Eukaryota; kingdom Metazoa; phylum Arthropoda; class Insecta; order Lepidoptera; family Erebidae; genus Eilema; species Eilema sororculum. The sequence continues at coordinate 23,817,680 of OU618532.1, forward strand.
AGTTTCCACAGATAAAAAACTATAAGTTTGTCTTATTGTAAACCTGAAATCGAATATTGACTGCATATATAGCTTCGAAGATGTCACAGTCGAGGGCAGTTGCGCCATGTATTATATTATTTTATAACTACTTAACAATTATTTTGAACTTGGACCTAAACTATAGTCCCAGAAGACTATAGACTCCAATGTCCCCATGCAATTTTGCAAAATTTACAAAATTATATTATTGATGACAATAAACGTTCCTCTGTAGCTTAAACCTCAAATTAAAAAAAAAACAATACCATTGAAAGTACGTTTATTCCATTCACAAACCTGACTGACCTGACAAACTTGGTCCAACTACATACCACTCACTTCCAGCCCCCTCGGAACTGTTGATTAAGTTGTGAAAGTTTACTACTTAGGTACTTTTTGTTGGAGAAATATCGCACAATTTCTTCATAGTAGCAACACAAGCATTAATTTCTAGTACGCTTGGGCTCATTTTTAAAGACTAATACGGAAACTTTTAATGAAACGCAACATAAAGTAAAAAAACGACAGCGCCAGTAGATGAAACTGACTCATACTGCAATTTGTAGTTGATAAAGGAAGATTGGTTTCTATAGGTATATCTGTATCTATGCTGTACCAGCAGGGGGTAGATATGACCCAATTTGATAAATGAGAAAAACATTGTCTCTAATTTATTATTAATGAACAAACATTATGGTTCGTTGGGCTGATATTCCGGATAAGTACTTATTATTGAATTCAGGTATATTTAAGACACACTTTGATGATACTAAAAATGTTAAAATTTGTTCACTAACTGAGGGATGGAAGTTGGGAGAGAAGAGAGGTTATAACATTGTTAATTGTTATACTCGTAGTACCTATAGGATTAATCCCACTAACCCCACAAATTTTGGCAACTGGTAATTCATTTGAAAAACATCCCAATAATTCCCACGAGGAGACACTAATACTTCTTTTTTAAATTTCAAAGCTCCTCTCACCCTTATTCTCAAATATTTTGATTTAATATTCTATCTCAAAGAAAAATACAAATGAAGTCTAATCTATATATATAAAATCGCTTGTCCCGACTGACTGACTGACTGACTGATTCATCAACGCAGAGCCTAAGCCGCTGGACCTACAAACTTGAAATTTTGACAGTAGTTGCATTTTATGATGTAAACATCGACTAAGAAAGGATTTTTGGAAATTCTGCTACTAAAGGGGTAAAATAAGGGATGGAAGTTTTTATGAAAGTCCGTCATTTTCAGAGCTAGATGCACTAAATTTCATAAACCTGTGTCTTTTAAGAAATAAATGAACACCTGTATCAGCGTTTTTCAAAATTTAACTACTAAGACGGTAAAATAGGTGATCGAATAATTGCCGGGAAATGCCTAAAAACAGCAAATCTTTTTGACAGAACGAAGTCTGTCGGGTCCGCTAGTTGAAACATAAAGATGAAATCTACCTTCATTTAATGAAAGCACATACCTACATTATTGGCTTTACAATTAATTTTTTTACGTATTAATAACTTTTTATTATTTATCTTAATATATACACTTTTATTAACAGTTTTACTTGCGTAGTAATCACTGCTGGTACATTCGTTAGTTATTTGTAAACTGCTGATCGGCTTAAAATGGCCTGCCTACTTCATAACTACGAAAAAAAATACGTTAATCTTATCGTGCGTGAAACCACAGAGCACCCTATTATCTTTTGGGTCAACTTGAATGCTTAACTTAATTAGATATATAAAAACAAGTGTGTTTAACGAGCTACATTAGGGCCCAAGAGAGGCATTACTTTAGGGTCCCCATTATCGAAACCGATGACTAGTCTAAGAAGCTCAATTTCAGGCCTATAATTATATTAGCATACGCTAATGTCTCCAATGGAAAGTTACATATATTTTGGATGAATTTAGTATTTTTATGGGTAAACATCGCAGAACAAAGATAATAGCGGGATGCTGTTTTTGCCTCACCCAGAGGTAAAAAAGCTTGTGCTATGTATGTACGTTTTTATGGACATTTTTAACTTCTATAATTTTTCAAGTAGGTACTATTTCAATAAAATCGAATAAGGCGAATTCTTTTGATAATGAGGCTACGAGTGCTACGAAAGAGCTACGAAACACCAAAGCGTTACACAAACGAGTTTCACAGTTTGCCCAGGACCCTGATTCTGCCGGTATTTTTTATTTTTTATAAGATTATTAGAACCAGAATTACGAATATTCCATCTAAACCCCCCCAGCTAAGCTAAATTGCTGGTGTTAGGAATGGGTTCACGTCGGTGGCATAATGGCCAGGATTCGAACCCGGGAACTTTCGATCGTAAGGCCGGACTCCTTCTTAACCACTAAGCTACCAACGCTTCAACCAGTGACATGCTACAGAAGCTGTAAAATTTTAAATTTAATTTTAGACTTTACTGCAATACCGTTACTCACTAATATTAAATGGCTTCTTGTAGAGTGAATTATAAGTACTGAACTAATTTGGAACAAACCCTCTGCTCTGCCTAACCCTCCGGAGATAAAGGCGCGATTATATTTATGTACTCGTATGTGCAAATAAAATCTAAAGTTTAACAGCATTGTTTGCTGGGTTGACGATCAGCAGAATTAGGGTCCTGTGATTTCCAAGAGATCACTGGATCTTAGTAGCCTATGGACTCTTACTGTTCTAATACGCAAGTAGCCACGATTCCCCGTACCTGTAGTGAAGGTACTATAGTCGACATCTCTAAGTTAATAATTTATTCTTAACTAACAGTATACAAACAGCTACCCTAATGAAATGAGAAAATTACCCTAGAACAAAGTTAAACTTTCGATTAAAATGAAACTTTATCAAAAAGGTCAAATGAGAATATTTAGATGACAAACCAGCTTGAAAGGAACGGCTTGCTGTTCAAAGCTACTCAAATAACATATTGTATGGTAATTTTTTTTATTTTATTTTTATTTTTTTTTTGGTCTACCAACAATTGTTAACAAAAAAAACTTACACCAAAAATATTAAAAAAAGAAACAAGTAATAATGTTACAATTAGTTATAGGTAAACACCGCATGTATAATATTATAAAATCTACAAACAGTAAGCTATCACTACACTATATTGTTATCTAAAGTAAAAGTACTTATTAAAAAAAACTATGTATTCCATACAGTTCAATTGAACAGTAAATTATCGAGTTAGTCATCGAGTAAGCCCAAGAGGATAGATTTAATTTTTGCTACAGAGTCAAAGTCAAGATCAATTCGATCGCTATTGCTGTTAATGACCTTACACATTCTCGAGCATGGGGAATTGGCACCTAGAACAGTCCTTCTAAGTGGCGGTACAAGTGGTGTAATCGAGTAGCGCGGAAGCCTGGCCGGAACACGCAGCTTGATTAAGCTAAGGAGCTGGGGACTGTCAATTAAATTAAGTAATTAGATTGAGTTCACGTGTCTTTAATAGAATGATAAATAAAGTACTGTTTTCCATATATTTGTGGGATTACCTTTACCCCTTTTCCCCAACCGCGAGAGGTAACCGTACCCTAGAGTCTCTTCCCTTGATCAGTAGGTGTACTGGTGACTAGGAAGATCTGATACAACACAGTAACGTTCTGATCGGATACTATAATGGAATACAGAAATGTTGCTTTGCCTCTAATCGAAAACAAACTGTTTTCTGTTCCATCAATCGTGTTTACTTTATGTTGCCACCATCAAATAAATGCTGTTAAATCAGTTATGTGTCCAACACAGCTCGTAAAACGAACGTATCGGTAATTTAACTAGCACAGAATAATATTGATTCGCACTTCTGTGTGGTTTATCGCTGCAATTATAATAGTACGCTCACGCCAGTTTACAGTTGAAGGCATAAGCGTAATGTTCAAATATTGTTGTTATGGTAATTTTTTTTATTTTTTTTTTATTTTTTTTTGGTCTACCAACAATTGTTAACAAAAAAAACTTACACCAAAAATATTAAAAAAAGAAACAAGTAATAATGTTACAATTAGTTATAGGTAAACACCGCATGTATAATATTATAAAATCTACAAACAGTAAGCTATCACTACACTATATTGTTATCTAAAGTAAAAGTACTTATTAAAAAAAACTATGTATTCCATACAGTTCAATTGAACAGTAAATTATCGAGTTAGTCATCGAGTAAGCCCAAGAGGATAGATTTAATTTTTGCTACAGAGTCAAAGTCAAGATCAATTCGATCGCTATTGCTGTTAATGACCTTACACATTCTCGAGCATGGGGAATTGGCACCTAGAACAGTCCTTCTAAGTGGCGGTACAAGTGGTGTAATCGAGTAGCGCGGAAGCCTGGCCGGAACACGCAGCTTGATTAAGCTAAGGAGCTGGGGACTGTCAATTAAATTAAGTAATTAGATTGAGTTCACGTGTCTTTAATAGAATGATAAATAAAGTACTGTTTTCCATATATTTGTGGGATTACCTTTACCCCTTTTCCCCAACCGCGAGAGGTAACCCTACCCTAGAGTCCCTTTCCTTGATCAGTAGGTGTACTGGTGACTAGGAAGATCTGATACAACACAGTAATAATCTGATCAGATATATAATTTAATACAGAATTGTTGTTCTGCCTCTAATCGAAAACAAACTGTTTTCTGTTCCATCAATCGTGTTTACTTTATGTTGCCACCATCAAATAAATGCTGTTAAATCAGTTATGTGTCCAACACAGCTCGTAAAACGAACGTATCGGTAATTTAACTAGCACAGAATAATATTGATTCGCACTTCTGTGTGGTTTATCGCTGCAATTATATAGTACGCTCACGCCAGTTTACAGTTGAAGGCATAAGCGTGTATTAAATGTTCAAATATTGTTTCCATTTCACTTAAAAAGGGGCTTAGTTACCCACAAGGACTCAACAATAGCAGCTGAACGCATATTTTTTTAATATTGTAGTTTAATACTTTCATTCTTGCTTGAAGCATAATAATAATAATAATAATAAGTTAGTCTCCGTTAGTCTCCCCCCATAGCCCATTCACCAGTCCATCCAATACTCAACCCCATAGCCCATAATCTAGTTTCCATTATTCCAATAGTCTCTGCACCTGGCGGGGACCATCCCCGGGTGTATCATATTTTGCGCTCGGGGGTGGTATCCGCCATGTGTGTGTCTATCCCTAGCATATTAAACTCTCTTAAAAGGGCCTCTACGTCTTGGCTTCGGCCCGACGCACGCCTTCCAAAGGCCCGGGACTCCATAGTCCCGAGAGTCACGGATCAGAGAAACAAAATAATAATAATAATAAAGCTTATTTATTCCATGCAAAATAAGATATCACAATAATTAACTAAAAAAATAAAAGCATTATACATTTAACAATCGAAATAAAATTTCAGCAATACAATATAGTTCTTTAAGTTGTACTTATGTTATAAGCTAGTTTTAGTTATATAATTTTTTTACATTCTATAACGCTTGCAAATATGTACATTAGATTTTATACCTGAATAAATATTTTTAGGACATTCATTGATAGAAAATCATTCAAAATCAAACAATTCAATACGATACATTCATTAATTCATAATTCATCAAAAAAAATATTATTTAAATTAGTGAGTTAATTTTACTATTATATTAGATATTACATTATTCTCATTATTCACATTACATTATTTCGATTAACAATGAAATTGTGTAAGCATTAGTATGTTAATTCATTATTTTTGCACGGACCCCTCTTGGGTAAAAGCCTCCTCCAAGGCGTGCCACTTGTCTCTATCTTTGGCGGTGTTCATCCACTCTCTACCTGCTGTTGCTACGATTTCATCAGCCCATCTGGCGGGTGGGTGGCCTCTCGCTCTTTTTCCAAGTGGCCCTGGCCATGCCACCGATCGCCGGGTCCACCTGTTGTCATCGTACCTAGCCAAATGACCTGCCCACTTCCACTTCCTTTGTAATGAATATCTTAAAGCATCTATTACCTTGGTTTTCTTGCGAATGGCCGTATTCCTGACTCTATCTTTGAGTTTTAAGCCCATGATGCTCCTTTCCATTTTCCTTTGGGTGGTTTGGATGGTGTTGTTGATCTTTACATTGAATGTCCATGTTTGGCACCCGTAGGTCAGGCATGGAAGTATAGTTGTGTCCATAACTAGCTTCTTAGTACGTAGTGGTAATGCCGACTTAAAAATTTCCTTCTGAGCCCAGAACTTTTTCCAGGTGATAGCGACTCTTCGGTTCACCTCATCCAAGTTTCTGTCTTTATTAAATGATATTTGTTTTCCTAGGTATATGTACTTATCGACAAATTCCAGAGGTACGTTGTTGATTGAAATTATTGACACACGGTGGTTAGTCATGAGCTTTGTTTTGTCAAGATTCATCTCCAAACCAGCCTTTGAACCGACTTGATGTAACTCGTTTATCATTGTATTTAGTTGTACTGAGTTTTCTGAGAACAAAATGATATCGTCTGCGAATCTGAGGTGACTTAAGTACTTGCCATTCATGTTAATGCCACGTTTGGACCATGCTAGGTTTCTCATTACATGTTGAAGCACAGCGATAAACATTTTTGGAGAGATTGGGTCGCCCTGACGGACTCCCCTCTGTATGTCGATCATTGCGCCAGTTCTGTCTAATCTGACTCTACTTGTACAGCCGTCGTAAATGTTCTTCAGAATGTTAATGTATTTCCTATCGATATTTAGTGCTTCCAAAGCTTCCCAGATGCCGTCGTGAAGTACTAAATCAAAAGCTTTTTTATAGTCTATGAAAGCTATGTATAGGGGGCGTTGGAATTCCAAATATTTCTCTATAACCTGATCAACAACTTGAATGTGGTCTGCCGTGCTGAACCCGCTCCTGAAGCCTGCCTGTTCTATCGGCTGGTGTGCGTCGATGTCAGGTGATATTCTTTCGAGTAAACAGGTGGCGAATAATTTGTAGAAACAGGACATGAGACTGATGGGGCGGTAGTTCCCGATGTCGGCAGGGTCACCTTTTTTGTACAACAGTATGATTTCCGACTCTCTCCATTCGCCTGGTACAGTTTCTTCTACGAGTATTTTGTTCCATAAAATAGTAATTGGGGTAAGTAGTAAAGTACGTGCTTGTTTGATATGTTCATTAATTATTCCATCTGGCCCCGGGCTTTTTTCAGATTTAAGTTTCTTTATTTGTTTCAACACTTCTTGCTCTGTAAAGTGTTGTATTTGAGAAGAATCAGTGTCAGTGTGGCGGTAAGCATCCTTCTGTTTTGCTGTCGTTGTTGTAGGGTGACTGTAGAGTTGTTTATAAAAGTTCGTAGCTATATGTATAATCTCAGTACGAGATTTACACTTGGTGGTACCCGGCTGGAGTGATGAAATCCATGTTTTTTCTCTATTTAATTCTTTATGAGCTCTTTTAGTAGATCTAGATTGTTCCAGATGTTTTTGTATTGTGTTTATTCTGTAGGTCTCGTAACAATGTCTTATCTCTTTGTTGGTTAGTTTGTAGAGGCTTTTTAATTTTTCTTTGTCAGATTTGTTCAGTGTAGGTTTGTTTTGTAGTTCGCTTCTTTCCTTCATGAGTTCCAGTGCTCTAGATGACAGAATTTTATTGGTTTTTGGGCGTTTAATGGTTTTTAAGCTTTCTTTTATATACTGGGTAATATTTTGGCTATACTGTTCTGCGTTGCAATTGTTATGGGTAGATATAAGTACAGGTATATATCTGTCAAGGTTTTTGTGGTACATTTCTTGCTCTGCTATTGTTCCCAGTTTAGTCGATGTATTAGAGAAGTTACGTCGGGTTTTTTTAGCTGATTTTAGGTAGATTGTGGCTCTAACTAACCTGTGGTCTGATCCAAAACGGAATGAAGTGAGTACTTCGTACTTGGAAACCAAATGGGGACCCGCAGTCAAGATGTAATCTATTTCATTTTTCGTGTTTTTGTCAGGAGAGATCCATGTCCAGCGGTTCTTGGGTGTTAATTTGAACATTGTGTTTGCTATTTTTAGTTTATATTCTTGTGCGTATTGAATAAGCTTAGTTACCCACAAGGACTCAACAATAGCAGCTGAACGCATATTTTTTTAATATCGTAGTTTAATACTTTCATTCTTGCTTGAAGCATACTTAATATTAAAGATGCATCATTGTATTAAGGCATAACGTCCATAACCTAAAGTAAAAATATTATTATAAAAAGTAACAATAATGTATAATACTACATATGAATAACAATTGTATAATACCTATCAATGTTAATCTATTTGTTTGACTGGAAAACAAAAACTAATTGTTAAAATTAATTAAGTACTTCATTTATAACTATTCATTTTCCAGGTACCGTTAAAAGGTAACCTGCTTGTATCTAAACAAACTATTTCCCTCCCCAAAGTCGTACAAGCCTTTACCAATAAATATTAGGAACTTATCTATTCAAATGATTTTTATAGTATTTATTATGCTAACTTCAAAATTCAAATTCGTAGAAAAAAAGACTAAAGGGTGGCTCAATAGCTCAGTTGGAAGAGCATTCCCCCTGTAAGGGAAAGGTTGTGGGTTCAAGTCCTAATTGAGCAATTCATTTTCCTCGATGTATTCTAACTTCTATTCAGTTTATTAATAAACCTCAGTTTGAATACCGACCACTCTTCATTCCATATAACTGAAAGGGCTTACATAACTTACTTGTCAAGTTCCGAGTTCGCATACCCGCAGGTTAAACACCTATCTATGGAAGTTAATTATCTATCTCTATAGTTTTGCTTTGCCACACGTTCAAAGTAATATCAAGTTACAGTTTGTATCGGTGGAGCGGTTAGTTAAGGCGCATCCCCGAACTGTATCTATAAGATACTTGCAGTACTAGTCTTCAATTACAAATGTTTTAGAAAATGATCTTATAAAATAGTTGAACCACAAGTTTTCTTATTATATAAAAGAAAGTCGTGTTAGTTATACTATTTATAACTATGACTGAAAATTGGTAAGGATGTTTCTTAGAACCAGGAGACGGACACAGGATACTTTTCATCCCATTCAACCCCTAATTTATTTTGGATTTTGGTTCCTGTGGGTCGCGGTCACTGGATCAAGATTTCTGTGACGCTGGTTTATTTGCATGAAGTACCAGGCTCACAAAAACTTTAAGGAACTTTATCTGGGTTGCGGGAACAGGAGCAGTGTGTCCTATACCATTCTATTCTAAACTTAGCACGGATGTAGCCGCAAAATCTAGTAATAATATAAATCTTACCAACACTTTCTTATAGATAATAATATAATACTTGTTGCAAACACTAACCGACAATTTGATCGCTATATCAATAATATTTTTGATATCATTGAGTGTTTTGGGCCCCACCAGGATCTTCGAGGTTAATAAATTTAACGTCATTTGCAAACCAGTAGCCAGTACACCTAATTATCGATGAACGAGACACTGGTACACACTCTACTCATTTAGTCGGTTTGTCCTTCCATACAAGTCGTATGAACACGGAGGACACAATATGACGTTATATACCAAAAGGAAGGGGAGTAAACGGATCCTGGTCTATAAAGTTTAAGCCTCGTCTGACGTGTAAATCCATAACACTGTATCTCAGAAATACCTATTTCGTGAAAAGGGCTTTTAAAACTTTTTTTGGTTTTTGGTAAGTTTTGGTAACATATTATTGTAACATAGCATATAGTGTTAGGTATCAAATGATAGGTATTTTTACGTATTATTTAGCCATGTAAATTTTGCAACCATAAAATGCATACAAGTAGAAATAACTAAGTGAACGTGTATTGTCCCTATAAAACTTATAGAAATCTATCCAATTGTTTGAGCAAAACACTGTATGTTTAGTTACAGTGTATTTGATTTATGAGAATAGAGCTTATGTGTCACACTGTATTTTCGAATACAGTTTATTACCTAAACAATCCATACTAATATTATAATCACTCCTTGCTTAGTGACCGGCAATACGGTTTCAGACCGAAACGGTCAACGGGTGATCTTCTGGCGTACGTGACCCACCTTTGGAGTGAGGCTATGGAAAAGAACGGCGAGTCACCGGCAATTAGTCTTGACATCGCCAAAGCTTTCGATAGGGTATGGCACAAACCGCTTCTTTCCAAGCTACCAGCCTTTGGCCTGCCTCCCAAACTGTGCAACTGGGTTGCAAGCTTCCTGCAGGGGCGCCGTATTCGCATCCTTTGTGATGGATGAGCTTCGGAGTTCTTGCAGGTAAATGCTGGCGTGCCGCAGGGTTCCGTATTATCTTCTCTTTCTTCTGCATATCAATGACATGCTCTCTAAAGGAAGCATTCACTGCTAAGCAGACAACAGCACCTTACACGGGAGTTATTACGCACATCCTGCGGCCAAGCAGTCTTATATCGCGAAAAAAGGCAGCTCCTTGTCACTGAGCTGGATCGGATCCTGGACCACATTTCTCAATGGGGCGCTAGGAACCTGGTTGAGTTCAATGCCAAGAAGACCCAGGCATGTGAGTTTACAGCAAAGGTATCTCCTTTCCTTCCCCTTCCCACTCTTCAGAGCACACCACTGCCACCACAGGATCACCTCAATATCCTCGGTATGGATGTTCGCTGCAAACTGAATAACAAAAACTATATCGAGAGCATCATCAAATCAGCCTCGCTTAAACTCGGAGTCCTGAAAACTGTGAGATGATTTTTCACGCCGCAGCAACGGTGTCTTCTATACAAGACCTAAATTCGTTCCTGCGTGGAATACTGCTCACATCTCTGGGACGGCTGCGCAAAGTACTTACTAGATGCTCTCGACAGGTTGCAGCGAGGTGCGGTCCGCATTATTGGGAATCCTGAGGTCACGAACACCCTCGAGCCTTTGGAGATGCGTAGAGATGTTGCGTCTTTGGCAGTATTCTAACGTCTCTTCCATGGTGAATGTTCTGACGAGCTCTTCCAATTAGTCCCACCCTCTCCTTTCCTTCACAGGACGACACGTGCAGGGCTAAGATGCCATCCATGTACGGTGCAGAGTATACCTGCTATAACCAAGCAGAACTCCCTGTCAGCTCACGTGTTTCCTTCTTCCTACAGTCCCGGGTCCTATAAGCGGGGCGTGAAAAGGCATCTACTGATGAGGCCGTCAAGCTGAGGGCCACCACTGTTAACATGGTACATGTTTACGATGGTGACCCTTTTTCCGAGACCTTGCCTTTAGCATAACATTAGGCGAGGTGAAGTCAAATTGACGTGTCCTGTATAAAAAAATGCGAAAGTGACTCTGTCTGTTTGTCTGTATGTTACGCTTTCACGCTTAAACCAGTGAACCGATCTTGATGAAATTTGGTAGGTTTTTAGAGCTTGAGAACGGACATAGGCTACCTTTCATCACGAAAAAAGGGCTTAAAGGGGGGCAAATAGGGGATGAAACTTTGTATAAAAGTTCGTAATTTTTAAAGATATCCTGATGAAATTTGGTACAGAGATGGATTAGAGCTAAGGAACGGACATAGGATACTTATTACATTTAGAGTCCATGTTAAGGTATTATGTCTCCTTGAATTAGGGCCAGCAGTTTTGGTAGCCGTGGACATTTTGTGAACCTGCCTTGACAAGAAATCCCTTCGTCTCTGTCTGTCAATACTCCAAAACTGACATCATTACGACATCTTTTGACTGGTAGAGAGTAAGATTCTTCTGGCTTATCAGATGGGAATATAGCTCTTGATGTATCAGGACACTCAGCGTTAGAAGTAGAAGAAGAAACACCGTCTTCACTATTTATCGGTCAAGTATCGGGATTTTTCTTTTGCAATGATGGACTCTTTGGGCAAGTTTGTAAACCCAAACCCTTAGATAAGATTGTCAGCAATACATTCATTTATTTGAGGTTCACAAAGGGGTATCAAGGGGCTGATATTACATCAAATCAAAACAAACAAACGTAAACAGATTGAACAACGTTCGCGCTGGCCGTCGACTATTCATCGACCGAGCAAGAGCAATGATTCACGACCACTAAACGTTGAGCTCTCGCCCTCCTGCCCCCCTCGCGTCTTGCACGTATTACGCGTAGAGACTGACGCCGCGCGCGGTGTCCAGATAGTTTGGTTATCCAAAACACTGTATCTCAGAATTTGAACTAATCCCGCGCAAACTATTTAGCCAATAAACTGTAACTTCAATCACAGTGTTATGCCATAACAAACAATAAATGTAACTTAAATACAGTGTTTTTTAAATCTCTATATCTCCATCTGTATACTATGAAATGAAAAAGTAATAATATAGGGACATGTAGCGTCCTTGAAGAATTCAAATGAGCGCTAATAAGGCAAAACACTGTAACTCGAGTTACAGTGTTTTGGATATACACGTCAGTCGTGTGGAATTACACTAAGAAGATGATTGGCCATATTTTGTTTTCATATGTACGAAATTGCTGACTCCTGAAATGTACTACATGCCTTAGCTAAATAATTCCAAATTTAAATAAAAATATGAAGAGACAAAGTAGTCAAGGGTTAGGTACATTTGGTACATTACATAACACTGCCGGGGTGCGAGAGATATGCTTTTGGCAATCTCACCTCCGGCAACCAAGGACCCAAGACGGCGTGCGTTTTAGTCGGTTTGAGTCCGACATAACCACCTCCACCGGCTCCGTGGGGGTGGTATCCGTGGGGATTTATCGCACAAAAAAAAAGGTACATTACAGAACAACATTTTAAATGAAGTTAACTTTGTGAAGAGTTCGTAGGTGTGGGGTGTGTGGTATGTGTGTGCGTGTACTTATGTGGATGTAAAAGTGGGAAGTTGTGTTCGTGTGTGTACGCTAGTGGAATTACAGGCTATGTTTTATAATGAATAGGTAAGTATACTCGATAACCGCTTTGGAATATTGATTTTATTATGAAGTAAAGTTATTTTTGAATTTGTGAGTATTTACCTACCTTACGGCATAGTTGAAATACTCAAGGATGTTTGGTTGGAAAAGCACCTTAAGGCCTACAGCAAAATTCATTTGTTTAGATATGATTTCACGCAAAAATTCCTTCGTAAGGATAAAAGACTAGCGAAAAACATAGCCAAATAATGTTTTTTCGTCATTATCTATAGACAGGGCTTAACTTAATGTAAATATAGGGTGCTTAAACTAGTACACTATGATCGTAGATGTTACCAAAAATCTGCCCAGTTTTTTTAGGTATGCAGAAAACGAACTACAATATCTAAAAATTACAATCTTTCAATAAAATCATTAAAACAACATGTGTTTTCTCAAGATTGAAGTAAGTAGGTATAGGTAATATTTCATCACACACTAGCTTAGCTCTAGCGAAAAGTAAAGAAAAGAAGAAGAATATATTCAGGGTATACATATAGACAAAGAATGTGTTTAAAATGGTGCAGGCAGAGGTAAAATGAATGTACAATGTATATTCCACAGCCTTGATACGCATTTTTAAACAGAATTTAGTTATTCTCGCACAGCTCAAATGGAAACCAACCACGATATTCACAACATCCCTACCTGCAGATCTTCGAATGGCTTAAATGACGTTTATATCAGATGATTACGCAGACTAAATCAATTTAAATAAAATCTCTCCTCCTATTTCAGTTAGATGATGTTGGTACTTACTATTAGGCGTCGGAGGGCACTGACTGACCTCCGTCCCCCATGAGCGCGAGCCTAGGGGTGACGGGTGGAGCCGCTTGTCACCCCAGCAGAAGCAGGCCACGGCGGCGGCGCGCTGAAAGCCTCCCCATTCCGAGGGCGAGTCGGGGACACCGTTGTCCCCCCTCCTGAGGAGGGCCAGACCGTAAGGGATGGCCCTGGGTCAGAAGGGGTGCGAGGGATATGTCGATGACAACCTCACCCCGGCCTAGCACCACGACCCACAGTCGGCGGCGTGCGGTTTTATTCGGTTCGAGTCCGACATAACCTCCCCTTCCGGCTCCGGCAGGGGGGTATCCGAGGGGATTTCCGCACGGAAAAAAAAGGTACTTACTATTACGACTATTATTGCATTATACCTAACGCCATGAAGTTAAGGGACAACGTTAATCAAGGAGGTCAATGTGATCGATGTGTAAATAATATTAATAGTAGACGAAACTGAAAGATATTCAAATTAACTGGGTCTATATAAATATTTTTGTAAAATTATATTAATTTCACGTGGTCACGTTTTTAAAACTGACCTTACAATAGATACATTCAATTATCAGCTATACTTAACAATTTTAGATACTAGGTATATAGTCAATATTGGTAGACTCACACCTTTTTCCCTATGGGGTAGGCAATCTGCTTCTAAGCTTACGTACTACCTACACAATCTTCTTTTTTTTCGTCGGAAATCCTCCGGATACCTCCCCCGCCAGAGCCGGGAGGGGGAGGTTATGTCGGACTCGAACCGACCAAACTCGCACGCTGTCTGTGGGTCGTAGTGCTAGATCAGAGGTGAGGTTGTCTTCAACATATCCCCGCACCCCGGCTGACCCAGGGTCCTCCCTTACGGTCTGGCCCTCCTCAGGGACGGGGGGGAAACGGTATCCCCAACTCGCCCCCGGCATGGGCAGGCGCGCTCTTCAGAGCGCTGCCGCCGTGCTCACGAGCTTCCATTGTAAATTGAAAACCGAATTAAATAAAATTTGATTTTTTAGGCGCTAGTGAATATCTCGTTTCACTATTCTTTTTGAAAGTAGGGACGAATTACTAGTGAAAACAAGTCAAGAAGTCAAAGGAACTGCTAACAGAAGAAATACTTTGTATTATTTTACTTTTAAGATAACCTACCAAACTGTCCTTATAACCAAATTGGGTTTTTACGTCCACGTAATCCAGAGGATTAGTTTTCTCACAACTTTACTTCAGAGTTAATTTTATACTAAGTAATTAGCGACCGGAATTTTTTATTTTTTCGTGATTAGCCTTAACTACGCATCGGTGCATTTTTCTGGTATCTAAGTATGTTTATCCGCATTCTAGATTCCATAACACAAACTAGTTAAGCTATGCTTACCATGGGTCTAGATAGCATTGTGTGGAATATTGTTGAATATTTATTTTAAAAAAATAGTAAACTAAAATCTGAACTACAAACTTTCTATACCTTAACTCTTGTAAACAAAATTAGAGCTTACCTGGTTAACGAGGATGATCTGATTCTCGTCACTATGCAAAAGTAACTCAGAGTACTTGTTGGTACCTGTAACAAGATAATTTGACATTGAATAAAGTTATTAATTTTAAATATGAAAAGAAATCTCACAAACACATTTTATGTTAAGCATAATGAAATATAGCATTCATTAGTGATTTTATATTTTCGTATTCAAAGCCATCTTTGAAGAGATCATGCCATTTTAACATTAATACTAAAAGCTTTTCGTAAATTAATATTTATAACATAATATTTTTCACTCAAAATACTTCTAAGTAGATATCTCTTGAAATAACATTATATTATGCTTACTTTAGACACTGGAGAATTAAGAGCCTTACTTACTCGTACAACGAGGTTTCAGCTTTCATATACATAGGTAGGTATACATTGGGAGAGACCCTATGTCCAGTAGTGGACCGCAATTATGTCCAGCAGTGGACCGCAATAGGCTAACTGATTGATTAATTATTAATTGACAGCCTCAGTGGCGTGGCGGTAGTGCACGCGACTGCTACGCAGGAGGCGCGGGTTCGATTCCCGCTCAGTGCAAATATTTGTATACATGAATATGGCTATTTGCATTGGTCTGGGTGTTTCTATGTATAATATGTATGTATTTACAAAAAAAAAGTATATAAGTATGTTTATCCGCATTCTAGATTCCATAACACAAGCTATATAAGCTTACCATGGGTCTAGATAGCGCTGTGTAGAATGTTGTAGTTGCAGAATTGATACATAGGTAGATAATTCGTACATTACGGTGATTTTTATTCCGTGCCTGAGATTAATCTGAACGTACAGAAAGTCCCTAGTAACACAACATACCTAATCTAATAATAGTCAATAAGATTAAAGCTTAATTATTATATAGGTAAGTAGCTAATATGTCTGATTATGTAATCGAATCCAAAGATTTACCCCTGCAGTGACCCTCACGCCCCAACTATAGCGTGGCATTCAACATGAACCGTGTCTATTATATTTTCAGTTACAGTAGTTTCCATTACATTACAGACAATGTATTATGGACGAATTTACTGGTATCCTGTTCTAACCAGAACAAATTCAGTAAAATAAGAGATAGTTTTAATATGTTCAGGTAATAAAATATGAATAAAAGGTTGCCTGGAAGACATTGTTAAATAGAGATAGGCGCTGTATCCATACTAACAGTATACAGTAGATAACTTATCATACGTACGTTTAAAAACTGAATAACAGAAAAAGTTCCAAAAGTAATTAAAAAGTCGTTTTCGGGCGATTCAATTTCCATTCGCAGAAAAGTTTCCAATTCATGCTATAGTTAAAAAATAGTAGGTACATAGCCAGTTCTCTCAGTGGTAGGTATTCAGAACACATCTACACAATTGCTAAGTATTTTACTTTACATTTTATCTTGGAGTAGAGCTGATAAGTATTTATAATTGTTTTCCTATTCTTGCTACGGACGTTTTCAAATGGCATCCACCTTGATCAAAGTATATTGTGAAATATTTGTTCTGGTATTGACGAATGTACTCGTACTTACTGAAAGAAACGTAAATGTTAAGTACCTAAACGTAAACGATGTTTTTCCCAGTATAGGAAGAGTAGATTTCCCACTATCCTACAATCGTGAAATTTTTCAGGATGCAATATCTCATAACATGAGTAAACAGAAAAATCTTAAAACAGTAAATATTAGTCACTAATGTAACAAAAATTCATATAAAGACTTATTTTTCTTTAATAACTTTGTTGAAAATAAATGCAAGCTAATATCCGTCTTGAATTTCGCCTAAGGGTCTCTCCTTTGATTATTATTATAACAATACAAACTGAAATACGGCGGGCTGCCATATCGGTTAATAGTATACCTACCACTTCAAAGATAAACCAGAGCCGTTATCGAAACTTGAACCATCAGTACTTTGACTTTGACGTTAATACCGTCATTTAATTTGTTGTTAGTCGGACTCCTCTCATCAAAGTCTACGAATAACAATCATAGCCCATAGCGTATTACTTGCACCGTTATATAATTTAGCATTTACATCGCAATTATCATTTTCCCATTCAACCCATAATATTTACTCTGAAATATAGTATCCATAGTATTTTAATAATATAAATATATAGACAGTCGTATATGAAGTGAATAAATAGTAGATTATTGCATCGAGCACAAAGTAATTTATTATTGCACCGAGTGCCTGATTTAACAGGCACTCGACTCTAATCTAACAGGCACGAGGGCAATATAAATTACTTATGGCGAGGTGCATAATCAGCTTTTCTTTCAACTATTACCTATAGGAATAGTAGATAAAAGAAACTCATATCAAACAGCTAAAATAGAAGTTTAATTGTTGAAATTAAAAGTTATACTTGAGCAATTATTAAACGTAAGGTTAAGAGTTTTGTTGGGCAAATTTATATTTGTTTCTATAACACTTTCGGCTTCATTTAGAATGTTTTCCGGAGTTAATGTGTCGCTAGATGATTCCATTTTAATTCGAAGCCGAAGCACTCAAAATCAGATAGTATCACACTTTATCGTTTACAAAAATATTGTCAAGCAAAATTAACAAAGTTCCCGCCAAATCACTTTTTTAAATTTCTTATATTTTTTATTGCTTTAAAGCATTAAAGACTCGCTTTGTTCTGAGTTTTTAGTGTGATTGTGATGAAATTAAAGTATAGTTGGAAGAAAAAGTATTAATAATGTAAGAATTAAAAAAAAAAGTATCCACAGTTGGTTACTAAGTAATCTTTACAGTTCTGAGTTAGGACTGTCCATTATGTTAATATTTAATGAAAGTAACATAATATTCCTTGTATTTTTTATAAGAATATCTTTCGTATTATGAATCACATTTTTTTCTTAAATGGGATATGATTACTATTGTTAACAGTCGTGTTCTCATTTTTTTTCTAATAGGCAGAGAAGCAAATAAATCATTAAAAAAATCTGAATCAGCATTGTATGTCAGAATTACTGCTATAATACTGCGATACACTGTAGGTATTACATCTAAATAATTCCATATATTACCTATTTAGATTGCTTTAGAAGAGACTCTTTAATACAGTAAAGAGAAAATCGCTGGGAATTGCTGCTTTGTTATTATTAACGCCTTGCAAATATGTAGTAAGTACACGTAAAACAGATTATGTTGTTCCAGCTCTCTCGCATACTTTACAAAATACTTTATAATGCTTTTTCTAATCTTGACCAACCCTCGCTTTTATGCTGAGTGATCTTCTGGAATCTTCCGCGGATCAATTCAAAGAAATGAAAGGAAACTGATTCTCGATTTCTTTTACATTGCTTATTCTAACAAAAGATTAAGAGTGATAATGAAACAACGGTGAAATGAAAGACTCAGAGACTTTAATTAAAATTCCTAATTCAAATTTCTGTTTTTGTAGAATTAAAACATAATACGTACCTACCCTATGTACCTACCTACATTTTATAATCATTGATGCATTGATATAATATTGTTACTTGATTAATCTCATTGCACACACAACGTAATCTTGAGATTAAAAACTGTGACTCTAACCTTTTATGACCTGATGGCTCCTTCGTACAGAGCATAGGTACCTTGTACATTGTGAACAGGGATTTAACCCAGTCGAGATTGTATGTAAATTTTGCCAGTCAGAAGCCATACAATTTGATATACGTATGACACGTATAATATTATACGAGTAGGTAGGTAGGTATTTGATTAAATAATTATATTTCGTTGCTTCATTCTTCAGATATAACATAATCAGGTAGTCCTTTTAGCTTACAAGGTAGATATCGCACGATTTTAGATATTTATAGATCGATTTCATACATTGCCAACCGTCTCACTCCTACTACTCGGTTCGGTTCGTCATTCTTGTTTCGTGAAGATGCACGCGCTTCAACCGTCTTACGATTTTCGTACAATTTATTTATTTTTCATAGTTTATGTTTCATCATGCCTAAACGAAAAAACGTTCAAGAAAGGATAAAACGTATTAAAAATAAAATAAAAAAGTTGGAACACAAAAAACAAGCATCTGAAAGGCGCCAACGATTTATTATTTACTCCGATACGGGATCGGATTATGAATCAAATGAGGGTAAGTGATAAATCTGTTTACTAAGTGTGACTTTAAATTAAGTGAGTTAATTCCGCAACAAATTAACAGCCTAGCGGTTAACCGTGAGTTAACACGATGACAGTATTCACGATAATTAGTGAAAACAAATGATAGGTACCATTTCTCATAATGTATAAGCCTGGCAGTTGACCGAGCGTCATCACGATGGCTACGTGTACAATAACTCCATTTGATGTTGGTATATATCGATAGATAATTATCTGGCGGTTAACCGATCGTTAACACGAAGGTCACTTAACACGTTCCATGCGTTTACTAAAAGACAATACTTTCCCTGGGTGCTACATGACCTCTAGGCATCCATATCCTTACTTATAGATGATCAAACGAACTTCTAAGCGAAGTTCGATCATTATTATATGAGTCGCTTCATTCGAAGATATATAATTCTTTACTATGTAGTTTCCCCTACTTGCTAGGCAACGACGCACGTTTTTAGAGAAAAAATAAATATTTTTTGAATAACGAGTACTTTTCTTGACTTTCTGTCTCCCCGACTCGTATTATGTCCGCCATATTGTAGTTCTTGTCATTCTATTTAGAGTTCGAGCAAAACTTATAATGTGGGTATCAGAATCTATCTGTGATGCTGATGAATGTAAGTAAAGGGTGGGAGGGTGTTTATATCTTCGAATGAATCGACTCATATAATAATGATCGAACTTCGCTTAGAAGTTCGTTTGATCATCTATTACATTTCGTCGCTTCATTCGAAGATATATAATTCTTTACTATGTAGATGTTTAGAGTAGGTACCTACATCTAGGTTTTGCGGTTCAAAGATAGCGACTAAAAGTATTGTCTTATAAGCAATATTTATTTCGTAAGAAAGGCATAAAAGAGAACATTCATAACGTTCTAAAAGGTTGCCTGTAAGAGATCGCTTGTAGCGATAAGGCTGCCATTTGTACATTTCATATTATGTTGTCCGTACATGTACTAAAATTTTATAAGCGTACAATAAAGATTTTTCTTATCTTATCTTATCTTATCTGAACGTTCTTGATTCAACTAAAAGATTTAATATATCAAAAAGAAAAATATTTAGAATCATGTAATATGATGATCATACATAACACAACAATTACGATAAGCAAACAGCTCTTGCAAAGGACTCTTCGTCGTCATTGAGTAATGGCCTATTATAAAACCTTTCGATGGTTTAGGATGTAGAAGTCACTACGGATTTACGGATGAAGTCAATGGAGACTCCGGTAGTCGTAGCAGCCGAGGTGGAGGCGAGGCGTGTGCTATGGCAGTGAATCTAGTTATGTCTACTAAGCTATTACATAACTCTTGTTTTATCCTCCCTAAGGCTTGGCAAATAACGAAGCACTTTTCAAAAAAAATGCAATTTTTAGTATAGATAATTCTGTAATAACAAAGATACAAAATTTAAGACAAACTACGGATTCCAAGTAGGTATGTGGATATTTTAGGACATTGGGTTTTATTTATAAGCGCCCTTCAGTAGCCTTTAATTACAATCATTGGATCATATTCAGAGCCCAGTAAAAGGGATCATACCGATCTATACTACCTGATAGTATATACATAATTATGATAGTCCCAAAAGAGCAACCTCTAAAATTTCACCAGAGTTTTAGCGGTGTTTTATATTCTTTTAATGTATGTATTTTTTTTTTTTAAATAATCCGAGTTAAAGGAAAATGAGAAATAAAAGTTAACGGTATGGGCTTCGGTTGGTAACGAAAGCCTGAGGGATACAGATCGGGTCGTGGCTTCTAGGCTGCCCGAGATGAGATTGAAGTAATAACTTACGCTTTGTCATCGCTGATTTTCTTATACATTTTAATAATTATGAAAATTTAGAAAATATTTTTTTTTGGATTCCAACTAATTGTGAATGCATAAACGGCAAATGCGTCTGACTTTTGAAACCTTGGTACGAAAATATTTCATTACAAATTGGCGCGGTATGCGAAGAAATCAAACTCAGGTAGTCCCAAACGTAATACGATTGATCATAAAGCTAAATCAGACAACTCGGAATCTGTACCCGGATAGATTTATTTTAATGAAACCTAAAAATTTTGCAAATTTGTGAAGGTAGCGGGTAAACAGTGCTATGTATTATTCATTCTGAACACTTATCGTCGTAAATAAACTGTCACCTCTTTCATAAGTTTAGGGAGCACTTTTCGTGCAATGGATAAAGCGTATGGTAGAGCAGCAAACACATGTTTTGATTGCATTTGAATTATGTATTTGAAATTGAAATCGGATCTGCTTCGTAAAGATTAACCTCCATCTGAAGATGGGTTTTTTCCACAACTTGTTAATAGATTTCAGATTAGTATAAAAGACCGCTATCAATAGGTTTTGAAGCTAAGAAAATGTTAAATATATACTGGTCCTGTAGGTACACATGTTGACGGCGCCTGACTCAATCCATTTATTAGTTAGTAGCTAACTATAATTTACTAATATACTTACTTGAGCTATTAGTCACCTCTCTAACATACATTGAGAATAAATATATTATGCGACCTAAGTGCAATCTTGCGCACGCGTCTCAATCTGGGTTGAAGTTTGCATCTATTCTGTATTCGTAATGTGCTGGCACTGGGTAGCCGGTGAGGGATATCATTCACCCCCCCCCCCCCCTCCCCCCGTTTGACGTATAGCGAGGAGATCCCGACTAGTATCCCTGTGATGTGAAGGACCGGGCATTCGTCATTTTACTGAGTATCAGATTTTGTAGTGGTATCGGTCTTTTTTATATGCTAGCCTTGCTTTTCAATGGCCTTATTGACTTTATTAATAAAAAAAATATTAATTTTTCCCTGTCTTTTCTACTAAAAAATGATGTGAATCCGAGGAATCTATCAGTAAGATGTTCGAACGCTTCAATTTTATTGTCACATAAGCAGTTCGGTACGGTGAACAGCTATTGCCGAAATTTTTGTATTTAATTTTGGCGTTTATAATAATTTGCAGTGTTATGGTACGTACTTTAAATATGTTGTTTTAGGAGTTTGTCCTTATTTTAATTGGTCATACTGTTCTTTAGCAGTGGCGACCATGAGTTAGCTAGGCTGTCATGAATACTTGGTCCAAATTCAGGGCTATCAGACGTGCATACTCCTAAAGCGGCGTATTCCCTGGTACAGACTCAGCATTAGCTGACGCAGCGAGGGCAGGTTCTGTGATTACGAGAGATGCAGTTGCATCAATTGTCGTATTTTCTATGAGCGATTGTGCAGATACATTAGGTAGTATCTGACTGGGTGTCTGTACTACTTCACCTTCTGGTAAAGTTGTATTATAATTTTTTGAGTAAATTTGTCTACAGTAATAAGTAGATACTTTGTTTAATAAAATAGGACAACGCATTATTATCTCACAGATGGTAAAAATGTATGTACGTGTATAAGACTGCACGTATGTATTTTGATTTGTTCGCAATTAACTCTCAGTCAACCCCCAGATTTAATCTTTGGGCATCAACTTATCCGTCGTGTTAACTCGCAGTTAAACCCCAGGAAAGCTTTCAGACGCTAATCGTAATAACATAATATGAATTGCACACACTCACTAATAACACATTATTATAACCGATATAATTTTGTAAATATATATTTGATGACGTTAACGTCGATGTGTTATATCTATTTTAGATTGCATATACTTAGTATTTTGATTTGCACGTCATTAACTCGCAGTTAATTCCGTGATCGTTGTTAACTCGCAGTTAACCCCGATTTGGTGACGTTAACGTCGATGTATCTTATCTATTTTAGATTGCACATACTTAGTATTTTGATTTGCGCGTCATTAACTCGCAGTTAATTCCGTGATCGCTGTTAACTCGCAAATAACCCCGATTTGATGACGTTAACGTCGATGTGTCTTATCTATTTTAGATTGCACATACTTAGTATTTTGATTTGTACGTCATTAACTCGCATTTAATTCCGTGATCGTTGTTAACTCGCAGTTAACCCCGATTTGATGACGTTAACGTCGATGTGTCATATCTATTTTAGATTGCACATACTTAGTATTTTGATTTGCACGTCATTAACTCGCAGTTAATTCCGTGATCGTTGTTAACTCGCAGTTAACCCTGATTTGATGACGTTAACGTCGATGTGTCTTATCTATTTTAGATTGCACATCCTTAGTATATTGATTTGTACGTCATTAACTCGCAGTTAATTCCGTGATCGTTGTTAACTCGCAGTTAACCCCGATTTGATGACGTTAACGTCGATGTGTCTTACCTTTTTTAGATTGCACATACTTAGTACATATTTTGATTTGTTCGAAATTAACTCCGATATAATCAACCGATATAACATCAGACAGATATATACAGCCCAGATTCTTTAAAGTAGTAGCACCCTGTGCTACTACTTTAAAGGACTCCTTAAGAAACGTAAAAAGTGTAATGCGCATATAAAGCACATTTTGTGTACATTTTAGGTCCAATATAATGTCCCGTGCAATATGTGTGCTAACTGCATGTTCCGATTAAATAAAAAATATTAATTGACGTAAATATTTTTACGTCGGTAGGTAGCTAAAATGTTATCTACTCAGATTGATCGATAACACGACGTCGTTTTCTTTGTTAATTTTCTTCTATATTCTTCAATTTTCTATTTAAAACACACAATACGGTCGCTACTTTCACTATTTTTGATTTTTAAGAAGTGGCGGTGACGGCGTGCGAACATTGCCACGCACGAAAAAGGAATGACAAGAACTACAATATGGCGGACATAATACGAGTCGGGGAGACAGGAAGTCAAGAAAAGTACTCGTTATTCAAAAATTATTTATTTTTTCTCTAAAAACGTGCGTCGTTGCCTAGCAAGTAGGGGAAACTACATAGTAAAGAATTATATATCTACGAATGAAGCCACGAAATATAATTACTTTGCGTCATGAACATTATTTGTCCACATTAGCTCCTGTCTTTGAAAGGCCATAACTTTATGAATTTAGCTATTTTAATAATTTTTAAACCAAAGGTTAGTGAATATAATGTAGTATAAGCATCCCTGATCGGGTACACCTCATATAGTAGAACTTTTGAAGTAATAATTTTATATTGCATAACAACTAATAGCATAAACCTCTTTTCGCAGAATATCGTTTGGCATAAACTCATTTTGCATACATTGGAACCCATAATTTTGTAAGTCAGAATCATCTGTACGCATAATTTTTGTATCCATAATAATCACAATGTATAACCATCACATCGCAGAAAGTTCAAAACCAGATTCATCTTTTGGTATATATTTCTTATCCATAACTATTTAAAAGTAGAACCATCATTTCGCATAACCTAACCTATCCGAGTCGGGGTACTCTGTGTCGGGGTGTAAACAACTATCTATTCTGGCGCTTCGCCGGCCGCTGCCGCGGCACGCTCGCTTCGCTCGCTCGGCTCGCGCTGTTGGGGTCACAGTTCTAACCTAACCTAACCTATCCGAGTCGGGGTACTCTGTGTCGGGGTGTAAACAACTATCTATTCTGGCATAAGAGGTCACAGTTCTAACCTAACCTAACCTACCCATTTTTAAAGAAGAAAGTAACCCAATCTATATTATTCTAATTGAAATTCTATGCTCTTTATAGTATGCCTAGTCAAATTATGCCAAATAATCTTTACTCTAAATGAACGTTATGCTAAATGAAGTTATACAAAATTTAAACTATGCCAAAGGTAATTATGCCAAATAAAATTCTACTATCTTAAATGTATGCTATTCTAAATTCGGTCATAAGCACATTATGCCTAAAAATATTTATGTCAAATATTTTTAATGCCTAATAAATGATCGATTAAAGAAGTTTCTGCGAAGTGAGTTATCCCAAATAGGTTTCGGAGTCTCAAGTTTCTACCAAATAGACGGCACCCTCCCTGATCGCCTGTAATTCTGGTCAATAGTTTCAGAAATAGAACGTTTAAAAAAAAAAGTCACATTTCATGAGAAGTATTTTGCCATACCGCACACTGTAAACTTGCCTCAATCACTTTGGTAGTGTTGGGACATGGAATAATAATTGTACTGAGAGAAAATATCGATGGTTTTTTTTTTAAATAGGTAGTACATATCACAATAGGTAAACTATTTAACCTAGAAACTTTAAAGGATTTTCTACGTCAAAATAAATCAGTCTTACTTTTTTATCAATGGTAGGTAGGTATAGTAGTAACAATTTGAATAAATACGAAATAATGCTCAGGGTAATTTTCTACTACTATATAAATCAGTCTTAAAATTATTGAGATTTTTCTTATCAACATTTATGAAATAGCAATTTTGGCTTTATTTTGTTTGCACTCAAACCTAAATATTGTATATTATTGTACTTTTGTTGTCCTCCCCATCTTCATTCACTAAACTCTATTATTTTACGTGACTTTTTCATGCTAATATAATTATAATTATTATCGAACTTTGTGCTGCTACTGCGCGTCACTTCGGCGAATTTACCATGTAGCACGCCAAATTACAGTGGAGCATGAGGTGGTCATGTGTGGGCAAATATTTCTCATGCCGCGTATAGTGAAATATACTTAGTCGCTGTGCGTCGTGACCACTATTTCGCCTTATCTCTTGTTTTAGACTTGAGTCCTGTTTTAAAATATATTCACAAATATTTAATTATCTCTTTCATACTCATACTCAAAACCTTTGAAAACATCTGCCGCCGCATAGGGAGAACTGTATTTTTGAGCGCCGCACCCTGGGATGGTCGTCTATGGCCCTATAGAGTTCACAACGCACGGAACGTGATAAATAAAAGTACCCACATTTCATGGCATTGTCATTCGTTGTCCTGGCGGTTAACCGAGAGTTACCACGAAGGTTGCAATAACAATTTATAAAGTACCGTCCTGTACTTTACAGATGAAATGCCGCTTACAGAAGCTCGAATGGAAATACCCCCATCGACAAGTTCTGTTCCGATGCCTGATGAGAATACTAATACAAACCCAACAGCTTCCACTTCAAACACCGTTATTGTGCCCGACACAAAGGCCATGACCTCTTTAGAACCCAAACCTGAGCTGGACCCCGAGGTTCTTCTGGCACTCGGCTATGAAACAGGCAATACCCCTAAATTTGGTGAAAAAATCCATCACAGTCTAGCCCAGCGTTGGGAGCCTATCTTAAAGAAGGGATTATTAAGAGGGGGTATAAAGGAAAATTGTCGATCTTTGATTTGATTTTTATACCCGAAAGTGTGCCACAAATGAGCTTGTTTTTTATAAAATAGAAATACGTTATATCTGAAAGGTACTCAATTTGGTGAAAACATAAAATATTAATATTTTGTCGATAAAATAAGATCACAAAGTTAGGTCTGATTTTTGATTATAATTAATTTATTTTCAAGATTATTCATATAACTGAGTCAATTTTTATGTACAAAGTATAAAATTATAAAATCTAGTGACTCAATTTTTCACTTTGTTAAAATTATCTGGAATTTACGAGTAATTAAAAAAAAACTAATTCGGCGCTTACGACGTTCTTATTCCGCGCATAACGGTCTCTTGCTATCGCACCTGACCCGAGGTGCCGGCCATCTGTTGTTTCATCAATTAGTCGGGCTCGCCCCGTTGAGACGAGAGGACTGTTTTTCTGTTTTCCGTCGAAAAAGTTCGTCGAAATTATGGGAAATAAAAAAAATCAAAAGATAAACTCTAAAAGAAAATATAAAAAACTAAGAATTCAACTCATGGTTAATTGTCGAAAGTAATATTTCTTTATTTTCTTTAGTTTGTTACTAAGTACAATTTTTGTATCAACCGTCGCCAGGCAGCCCGGGTATAGTATATGAAAATCAAATAGATGTCTTAGACCACCTCGCGTTTGAAGTATGTAACTAATGTTATTTTTTATAGCAGTAATATAATTATATTTTGCGAAAGTACTTATACATTGTATTATCAATTTTAATGCTTTTCAGAGTTGCTTCAGCTCATAATATAACATAAGCTGATGAATCCGATCCAGTCGCATCGCTTTTTTCTCTCTTTCAGTAAACATTTAGGATTCTATTCACTAAATAGAATTAAAAAATTTGCAATGTTGTATAATCTAGACACGCAGTAGCGTGTAAGCTAAGTTCATGTAAAGGAACTGGCTAGCCAGCGCCGAGTGTAATATAAACAAGTAGAATGGTATGGTTTGAGATTCACATGGTCATTCACATTAGTGATATACTCACCGTATGTAGTGTGATTACTCACCGGGATATTTACCATGTTGTTTTATTTATTTTGAGTAACTGTTACTATGTTACGTTAAAATGATGTGAATGAAGTTATTAGAACCATGACTATTTATTTTGCTTTTTTTCAGATCAACTTCTAATGTAGAGAACATCCCGACTAGTACTGTTTATAAAAAAATATATTAGATAAGTGAGTTTCAAAATCTCACTACAGAATAAGCCATTTCCTTTGCTTTGGTTAAACATTCATTTATATAAATCAAGCAAATCGAATATAAAACAAGTAATAGAAAAATTCGACCACATGGAACACGGACGACCGCCAGTGGAAGGCTAGCTCAGAGTAAGAGCACTGGAACGCCAGAGTTCACGACTCTGGCGTTGAAACCCCATTGTGGTTTGAATTTTTCGAAAAATTTGTCCACATTGAATATTTTTAGTTTCATATTCTGTATGAACTAGTTAAAAGTAATACCGTTAAAACAATAATTAATAGGTCATTTCCTAAACCTTTTCCACAAAAATTCACAAATAGGCGTAGGTTTCAGGTAGAATAATCAAAATCATGTAATAAAAATAAGTAAATACCGTACCTAGCTCATTTACTCATTAGTATTTCAGATGATCTTTCTTATTTATTCATTTAAACTCGAATTAATACAGTTTTTAACTGCGGTAAATCTGCGGTAGCCTAGTGGTATGGGTAATGGACTGCTGAGACGAGGTCTCGGGTTCGATCCCAGGTTTACCATGGCACACACCAATGACTTTGCGATGCTTTTCGAAGTTATGTGTGTATTTATCGCAGGTTTATAAGTGCCCGGTTAATGGCAATAGGCTCGTCACCTATTACATTGGGACCTAAACATAAACTGGCGAAACGTGGGTGCTAGCACCTCTGCCAACCCCTTCGGGGAATACGGGCGTGAGTTTATGTTATGTTATGTTATGTTCACTCATTTTATCTATCACCAAAAATAAATTTATATATTAATATATTAATTAATTTAGTTATTAATATATCGATGTTCTTTGGCGAGTATCATTGAAATTAAAAAACACCCAAATTTTAATAGAGAGGATAGATGGAACGTACCACCAGCTTGGGACCCAGTCATCGACTTAATCAAACCCAGTAAGCAGCAAAATCCAGCAAGACTAACAACACAGTGAGCTCATTCTGCGTAAATTTGCAGCAGCCGAAACGTCCTTATAAAAATTAAATATACGCGATAGAATCTATAATATTAATATTTCAATGCTTATGTTTATTTTACAAATCCCACTCATTTTATCTATCACCAAAAATAAAATTATTGTGTGTTCAAAGTATACCTTATATAGATAATAATCCAGCTCGTACTTTGCCAAATTTTATCTGATTATTTTGGGTATACTGTGCGCCTGCGTACTAAACAAGGCGGTTAGCTGTCACACAAAATGCTGCGGGGCGCCAGACGTGTGGACAGACGAGAGCGGGACGTATGAAGTGTGCGGGTGAAATCTGACTTTTTTCTAGCTTTATGCGCGCTCTTAAAAGAGACAAAAGACAAATTGTTCAAGCATTACTTAATACCCGAAAATTGTACACTATTGCAGGCACCTAAACTTAACAACGAGGTAGCGGCTGCTATATCTGAAGCGGCCCGCCATCGTGATAAAAGGAAGGAGATGGAACAGCAACAATTAGGAATAGCTACATCAGTCCTCAACAAAGCCCTAACTTTGATGCTTAATAGCGACGACAAGATTGAGACTATCAAAATTCTAAGCGATGGCTGTAGAATACTTACAGACCTTCACTATCAGCAAACTCAATCGCGTATTAGTATCATCAATAACTCACTAGCTAAACCGCTCTTAAATGTTGTGCAAGATAGCGAACGAGATGATACATTGTATGGCAATAAGCTAGGGGAAAAGATAAAAGCATCGAAGGCTATAGAAAAACAAGGCCTTTCCATAAAGAAGTCTACGAAAACCCCAAGGGGTACGTTGGATCAGACCACACAAATCCGTCATCAGCCTGCGGCGTATCAGGGAAACTGTCCGGGGCCCTCACGCTTTCCACAGTTTCAACAGAACAGGAGTGGACGGAAGGGGCCCAGGAAAACGTACAATCCCGCGAACCGTCGGCATCCAGCACCGAACACAGCGGGCTCAACACCGAACACCACATTGATGTGTGTGTGTTTGGGTACACCTATTAGGTCATTTGCTTTGTGATAATGTCCACCAACATCTAGCCGCATACATGTAGATATAAAGTACCGCATCATTTGTGTCAGGAATTAAAGTGGTTTTATTTGTGCCCGGTCCGTATTTTGCATTTTATTTGTGCCTATATACAATACATACCTATATCTATATACCTACCACTATTTTTTTCTATGAACCATGATATCTTTGCTTCGGGTTGAATGCACCTATAGATTTTAAATCTTAATACTTTAAGCTATAAAATGCTATACAATCTTAATAGTAATACACATACAGATAATGCTTTTGTGAGGTACCTGTACTGCGTGATTTTGTCACAATTGTCATCTCCTCCTAAACGGCTGGATATTGAACGATTTCTTATATGTAAGTATAATTCACTTGTTTGAAAATACAATTGTCCCAGTAAATAGCGCTCCTGTCGGTATGTCAACATGTTTAATATAAAACTTAAAATTTATATTCACTCTTGCTGTATGTACCTACCTACATATATGTGTACCTATTGTGTAACGATGCAAGCGTATAGCAACGGAACACCACACCCAGTCACCCTGTGGTCAAAAATTTTCGTATAAGACGATGTGCAACAGGTAAAATCGGGTAGTTGCAAAGTTTAATAAACTGACTTCATGACGTGACTTGACTCCACCCTCGCCGTTTGATAAATTTTCTGGTGCACAGAGTTTGCAATATTTTCCACTTTGTAGTCTAGACATGACATGTATACCGATGTTGAACACACCTTCGATATAGATGGATATTAACTTTGTCTTTACTATACAGCGTAAGGTGCAGGCGTAAGGTCAACGCTTCCGAAGCCGAAAGCCCCTCGTAGTACTCGAGGTAAATAACATATTGGTACAAAAAAGAATCTATTTAGACAAAAAAAATATTTCGTCCAAATCGATTTATACCCTTACGATACAAGTCAAAGCAAATTCTTTGATAAAATGAAGTATGCTGTACTTCTAAAGTAGAAGTTACTAAATTTATGTAGACCATCATTTTACACTTTTATTAATCAAACGTTCCAAGTTAGGGCCTAAGTTCGAAAGGGAAATCCCGTTATATAAGCATTAACGTCTACTGAAACAATTTGTGTACATTTCTCATAACATCCACCAATATTAACTTCGAAATATATACGGCATAATAACGTAGACCCTTCCAAAAACTGGGCGTGCAAATTACTATGGAATGAAGGAATGAAGACCCGAAATTCTTATTGATGAGAGGTGAAAATTGATATCTTTAGTGTATTTGCGAGTTGTATTTTAGTCAAAAATATTTTGGCATGATCAACTGTCAAATGTAATAATGCGATTCTGTTGTTTTCATAACGAATGTCATTTATTTTTCTTTCATTAAAGCCATGTCATTGTATTTCTTTCTTATAAGAAAGAAATAATAGATAAAGAAAAGAGATAATTGAAGCCTATAAGACGTAGCCGAAAATAGAGGTAGAGTTAGTTGCACTTAAAGTTTTTTAAATGACGAAATTCACAAAATTTAATGCCAAAGAATCAGAGTACAGAGGAACATAGCAAAGCGAGCTAGCTAAATTAGCAGTCACAGCAAATAATAATGATGTTCCTGTTACACACAGCTTACAATTACAGAATTATCTTTTGAGGGAACATTTAATACACGACGACATGTTTCAAGTTCTAAGCAATACATTAAAGGCTTTATGTAAGACTCCTAACGATCACCTT
Organism: Eilema sororculum; assembly: GCA_914829495.1. Lineage (NCBI taxonomy): Eukaryota > Metazoa > Arthropoda > Insecta > Lepidoptera > Erebidae > Eilema > Eilema sororculum. Next base: position 23,849,163 of record OU618532.1, read on the forward strand.
ACAGCAGTCGGTTGTGAACCACAAATCAAATAAACAGTCAAAGACCCTTCCGCTGTTGTTTATTTTGTTTGAACGCCACCTTCGTATTTTTTCAACCTTAAGTTAAATACACCGTGTAGTTCTGCACGTGACTTTGTTGGATAAATACATTCTCATTGTGGCTTTTGAACTGTATAATACTTCTACTACTACTAGGTATACAGTCATAATTATTTTCATACATGCAAAAATTAAAATTAAAGTATTCTCCCTTGCTCAAAAGACTTCGATGTGATTACCATACGTACTGTTATACGGGGTTTCGAGATTCGCTTTTTAAAAAAAAGACGAGACACTTAATTCATACACTTTTACTTTTAAGAGAAAACACGGGATCGATCTTTAGGCAACCGCACGGGAAGGAGGTTCGAAACAGACTGCCGAGTCCCTGCGTCGCTGGATAGAGCCAGCGACTGATATATGCTACTTCAGCAAGAAGTACTGCAGGACAGCACTATCGCTGTCATAGTATGGATATAACACCTCCCCCTTTAAGAAGAGACTTTGGGGTTGAATTTGGACAAAGTCTCTGTTAGATTCTAATCCTGAGTGGAGCAACGGGTGTAACTGTGGTTTCCTCAGGGTCTTGTATGTCAGTCATTGTTATTACTTCTGGAGTATGTTGGGGTGGTGATTTATTAAGGTTAAGTTTAAATTGGAAAGGTCGGTTGCCGCCAGATTTACAAAACTTCTTAAAAATTAAGTAGCTTACAAATACAAATACAAGAATAACTATAATCATTATTGTAATCGAGTAATGTGTCCCGTATTCAACAATATGTGGGATTCGCGTATTTTTAATGTCATTAAAAAGCGATTGTAATTTGATTTTATTTACTTCATTAAGATCATCTAAGTCTATCCCATTTAAGTGTATAAGGGGCACATCAATATCGTTAAGTTTTACAGTATTACAACAAGAGTCATTGATCAAATTAAAGTCTGGCATGTGATTAATGGGTGAAGTTACATTTAAAACATTATATTTTGGTATTAATGTAGTGCTTTTACAATATCCAATACAACCGTTCGGGATGTGCAATATCCCAGAACCAAGTATAGTAGTCTCGTACAGATTAGAGTTTAAGCAGTCGATAGAAATTTTGATAGTGTCTGATTGTATATAGATCCACTGGTTATTCATTAATGGTTTCCAGATGTCCAGTTTCCCGAACAGAGTTTTCGTTTCACATTGTGGCGGTTTTTGTCTGATCACTTTTGCCAGTAATTCACTTTCACAGGTAAGTTTTGCGTCGGTAGAGTACACATTCTCAATATCACAAATATAATTTCCGGTTCCTATAGCCTTGCACTGTTCTAGATCATTTAAAACGCAATACTGGGATTTGTCTTTGGTCATTGCTATATATTTGGAATTTGGAATAATTAAGCTAAATGAGTCTGACTTCTTCACGTTATGTGGTGTTGGGAGAGCAATACTGTGAAACAATACATATTCTTTGGTGTTAACCAGTGGCACTCGAAGAACAAACATTAATTTATGACTTATGTAATAACACGATAACTTAGAAATACTTAAAATAAAGTGTACAGAATTAATATCTAGCGTTACAGGAAGCTCGAGGTCGCTCGATAGGTGCCTGTAGTTATTGACAAGCTCTCTGTGGAGTTGTACTGGTGTCATGATTGAGGGGTGCAGTAAATTTTGACCGCTAAATAGGATGGCATTAACTATGTCCTCTAATTGAAAGGATAAAGTAAGTATAGAAGTCTCTAGAGCGTTCAATATTTCATTGACGTTAGCCCGTACTTGAAGTCCATTAGTAATTTCAGAAATGTTTTTTATAGCAAGAGAGAGGTTGTCAATAGCTTCATTTAATTTAGCTTCGTTATTCATAATTTTAAACAATGTGTTATTAAAACATGTTATTACCGAGCTTGTGATCAGAATATTTTCTTTCATCAGTGAGGTCAACCGTTCTTCGTTATATTGTAACGAATTAAGAACTTCATCATATTTAATCGCGTCATTCTCATCTAAGGTTCCAAAGATTTGTTTTAAAACCGTTCCTATACCTCCAATCCAAGCGCCACGTTTGGCTCGACTATCTACAAGGTGAGAAATGGATTCAAATTCTTTGTTCATATCCTCAAAGCGAGCTGTCAATGGTTGTAGTACATTATAACATTCTGCATTAATTTGTATGATACGCGTTTGTTCACATAAGTACCTTGTGGTGTTTAAAGCAACCTCAATGTTCTGTATGTGTGGTCCAAAGTGTGAAATATCCACCGGTATCAAGATATTTAATTGTACATTATTAATTTTAAGTTTACCTAGGTAGTCAAAATAGAGGCCAGGACTGGTGGTGATCGGCTGGACGAAGTCTTGCGGGGATTGACCTCGAACTAGACTGTAATGTAATAACTACTGTTAACGTAAGTATTTTATATTAATCTAAGTAGCTTCCTACCCTAATTCTTACAACTATTATTTCTATATTACTTGTATACTAATTGTATATTATCGTATATTATTCTTTTACAGCCCTGCACTGACGTCAGCGGGTTTCACTTGATCGAAGTGATGCGTGACGTGACGCCGATTGATAAGCAAGGTAAGTGTATTATTACCGTTTATTTTAAGGATCTTGTAGGGCCCTTTCCAGACAGGAGAGAGCGCCTTTCGTAGTCTTAAGTGGTTTTTAACGTAGACATAGTCGCCTGCTTTGTAGCTAGTAGGACGGGTACGAGCATCGTAGTACCTTTTAGAGGATTCTTTTGAGTTTCTTATGTACTCGAGAGCTTTCTCTTTCGAGTATCTTAGTCTATTTTGCAGCATTCGGACATAATCGGGATATGTTACACTGGGAGGTTCATTATACACAGAGTTTGGAATGAATGGTTTGATTCCAAACGTTAACTCGTATGGTGTATAGTGAGTAGTAGAATGTGTGGTTGTATTGTAGACGAGCATGGCTGTATAAACGTATCGGGGCCAGTTCGTCTGCTCTTCATTAATGTAGGATTTGAGGTATTCCTTGAGAGTCGAATGACTCCTCTCTAAGGCTCCTTGAGTTTGCGGGTGGTATGGAGAAGACCACAGGTTTTTTATTTTCAGGAACTCACAGGTCTTTTTAAAGAGGTCTGCTGTGAAATTGGTGCCTTGGTCTGTGAGAATCGTTTTAGGGATTCCGAAAATGGATATGTAATGTAGTAGGCACTCGGACGTTTCTTCCGCAGTTGTACTGCGGATAGGATATGCAGAAGAGAATTTAGTGAGGTCGTCCTGTATGGTTAGAATATATTTAAGTTTTGCAGGCCCTGCCTCAGGAAGAGGACCTACGATATCAATGGAAATCCTTTGGAAGGGTTCCGTTGATGTGCTAGTGATTTGCATTGGTGCGCGATTTATTTTCCTAAGGGCTTTGTTCTCTTGACAAGGTTTGCATTGTTTTACATAAGATTCTATATCACCACGCATTCCCTTCCAATAATATAATTCTTTAATTCTATTATACATTCGATTGGAACCCAGGTGACCTGCGATAGGAAGGTCGTGATTATCGGTAAGTATTTTCTTGATTTCGGATGGAGTTGGGTATAGAATGTTGTTATGATAGATGTTAATTTTAATGTTAGTGTCGTGAAAGAGGTATGAAAGAATGTTGTAAATTCTAACAAAGGAGTGTTTTTCAAAAGGATTCTTTAGGTCGGATATGCCTATTTCGTTGATATTCTCGAGAAGCAATTGGTTTTTAGCCGTCCTTAGTGTGACAAAGATTTCGGGATATGATGCTTCGTCGAAGTGGTGCACTTTGGTGAAAAGTAGATAAATTACTTTGTTATTTCGTTGTATCTTCTGGAAGGAGAAAAGTTCTTTTTCGGAGTCGAGTGCTTGGGTATTCATTTCAGGGTCACTCAGAATGTCTTGAATATAAGGATTGGATTCGTCTAAGTCAATGGAGGTAGGTACTAAAATGACTTTTAATGGGCTTTTCATTAGGCTCGCATTATGTTCTTCTATAGAAGTGTTAAAGGGTTGTGTCTTATTTGTTACTGCTTTCAGGAATGAACTATAATCGTCGTTGGTCGGATTTGAACGTGAGCTTGTCGAGGGTCCAGGTTCAGGTTGGATATCAATTGGTTGTGGTTGTTCAAGTTGAGTGTCGAGGGTTTGGAGTAACTCGTCTATGTCATCATCTCTTTGCGTGTTTGGAACATTGGGTGACGAGTTTAATTCAGGTAACGGCATAAGATCCTCTACATCGATATCGATGTTTTCTGGATCTGAATGGGTCAGAGGTAGGTCGTCTAAGTTAAAAGAGGGTGGGGAAAGCATCAGGTCCTCTAGATCGCTATCCAGCTCTAGAGTAGGTTCTGTAGATTCGGGTTGGACCGGATTAACAGGGAATCTGGACAGAGCGTCGGCATTGGCATTGATCTTACCCTTTTTATATTGGATGTCGTACTCGAACTCTTCCAGTTTTAAGCGCCAACGAACGAGTCGGGATCCGGGATCCTTGCAGTTGAATAACCATTGTAGCGGTTTATGGTCGGTAAGGATTTTGAAGCGATACCCATAAAGGTAAGGTCTAAACGTTTTTGTGCCGAAAATTATGGCCAGGCATTCCTTTTCGGTGACACTGTAATTGCATTCCGCTTTATTTAGCGTTCTTGAGGCATACGCGATTGGACGGTCTTGCCCGACAGGGCCTTGGGATAGTATCGCTGATATAGCGTAGTTAGAGGCATCGCAGGTTAAGAGGAATGGTTGGGTAAAGTCTGGGTAGGCTAGGATTGGGGCAGTGACAAGCTTAGTTTTAAGGGATTCGAAAGCAAGTTGTTGCTCATTCTGCCACTCGAAGGGAGTATCTTTCTTCAATAAGGATGTGAGAGGCTTAGCTAATTTAGCAAAGTCGGAGATGAATCTTCTGTAATAGGAGACAAGGCCCAAGAACGATTTAACGTCTTTAGGCGATCCTGGAGTAGGGAAATTGGTTACGGCTTTGGTTTTATCGGGATTGGGTTTGACTCCGTTTTCACTAATGATGTGTCCTAGGTAAGCGACTTCTTTACGGAGGAACTCACACTTTTCCGGTTGTAGTTTTAGGTTAAATTGACGGAGTCTTTCGAAGACAGCCTTCAGATTATTTATTTGGGAGGTTAGGTCCGGGGAATATATGACGATGTCATCTAGGTAGACGAAACATCGTGTCCCCTGGAGACCAGAGAGGCAGTTGTTCATTAATTTTTGGAACGTGCTTGGTGCATTTTTAAGCCCAAAGGGCATTCTATTGAACTGAAAATGACCTTGGGGAACGGAGAATGCAGTCTTAGGGGCATCCTCAGTTGATATCAGGATTTGGTGGAACCCAGAAGTGAGATCTAATGTTGAAAAATATTTACTTTTCCCCAATTGATCGAGGATTTCTGATATTTGAGGGATAGGATAGGTTTCTCCTATAGTAATGTCGTTTAATTTGCGGTAATCGATTACGATTCTCCATTTGCGTTTCCCTTCTGAGTCTACCTTCTTAGGGACTATCCATATTGGTGAGCTCCAGGGTGAAAGAGAAGGTTCTATGATGTTTTGTTCGAGCATTTTACTGATTTGCGTCTCAACTTCCTTTTTGTGACATTCGGGGAACCTGTAGGATTTAGTATGGATAGGAGTGTCAGTTGTGGTTTTGATTTGATGGTTAATGGCAGGAGTATATGTCAGTTGATCGTTGGGCAAATGGAAGATATCTGAGTATTGGCAACAAAGGTCTAAGAGAATGTCGGATTCTTCCTGATTTAAATGATCTAATCTTAACATTTCTATCACCTCGCTAGTTCGCGAGAGTGTGGTTTTGGAGTCATTGACTAATTGGTAAGCGTTAGAGTATAAAGGAGCCACAGTCAAATTCAAATTGGATTTGACAGTTACTGGGAATTCGGATGTGTTAGCGACAGTGAGGTTAACGCGATTGTTATCTTTCACTTTTACGATGCAATTGGATATCAGTAGGTTATCCGAAAGACGTTGGTCTGTGATGACCCCTTCCTTGAGGCTAGTCTTCTGGATTGAGCATTCAATAACGGATTCTGTTCGAGGTGGAATAATGTAGAAAGGTTCGGCGAAATTTAGCTTGATTTCTAGGTTTCGTATTTTCAGAATGTCGTGGGTATAGTCGATTTTGCAACGGAATTGAGTTAAGAAGTCTGTACCTATTATTCCATCGTAAGATAAGCTAATATTTTTGACGACGTGAAATTTGTGCGTAGCGAATTGATTTTGGCCCAAGTTAAGCTTGAGTTGGAAATGGGCCCTCCGTTAGTGTTGGTTCGTCACCGGGGTCTATCCCTTTTAGCTTGATCGATTCTTTTATAAGGTTCGGGGCTTTTAGGATGCTGGATTCTTTCAGAAGGCATATGGCAGAGCCTGAGTCCACTAATAGGGATAGAGGAGTGCTTGAAACTTGAGAATGCAATAACACGTGGGGTAACAGTCTTTTTGTTGTGTCGAGGTTAATTTCGTAAATTAACTTGGCTCTAGTGGAAACAGAAAGATTGGATTTAGAGGTGGACGTGGAAGTGGATATGGAAATAGAATTGGAATTGGAATTGGAATTGGAATTGGAATTGGAATTGGAATTGGAATGGGAATTGGAATTGGCATTGAAATTGGAATTGGAATTGGAACTGGGATTAGAATTGGAATTGGAAATATAATTAGAATTGTAATTGAAAGTGGAATTGGGAATGAAATTGGAAGTTGAATTGGAATTTGAATTGGATTTGAATTCGAAGTTTGAAGTGGAGTGGGCGCTTCTTTGGGGCTGGTTACCCTTGTGGTCCCTGGAATTAGAAATGGAAAGGACGCTTCTTTGGGGCTGGTTACCCGTGTGGTCCCTGGAATCAGAGTTGGCTAGGGCGCTTCCTTGGGGCTGGCTACCCGTGTGGTCCCTGGAATTAGAATTGGAAAGGGCGCTTCTTTGGGGCTGGATACCCGTGTGGTCCCTGGAATTTGAATTGGAAAGGGCGCTTCTTTGGGGCTGGTTACCCGTGTGGTCCCTGGAATTTGAATTGGAAAGGGCGCTTCTTTGGGGCTGGATACCCGTGTGACACCGAGTCGAGACTTTGATTAGTTTAAATTATCGGGTATCGGTTCAGTGGAATCCGATTCAACGGGTTCGACCGGCTCCTCTACGAGGTTCACCCGGTTAAATGGTCTTGTTGAGGTTGGGTTGGTTGCCGGTTGTTGTTGGACTTTATGTCGGTTGTTGTTGTACTCTCGCTTCTTACAGACAGATATATCGTGTCCGGGCGTTTTACAGTAGCGACAGACAACAGTGGAAGAACTTTGAGAAGCGGTGTTTGGTTTCTGCGACCAATTCGAAGTTGCGTCAGGTTTTTGCGTGACAGGTTTGGGTTTAAAGGTTTTTGGGTCCACTTGTGGACGTTTGTAGAGCGTTTGCTGTATGCGTTCTTCGGAAACAGCTAAGTTGATAGCTTCGTTCAAGTTTTTAGGCGATCTACATCTTACGATGTTCGAGATTCGGGGTTGTAACCCCATTAGGAAATGATGGAGAGCAAGGTCCTCCATAGCGGCGGTACGACCAGCTAGTTCTTTAACTTTAGTGTTAGATAATGAGATTTCGGTAAGGAGTTGCGAGAGGTAAGTTTCTACACGTAAGGCATACTGACTAACGTTTTCTTGCGGACCTTGTTTGCTTTCTTGAAGGTCTGTTAAGAGATGTGAATAATGTTTTCGTTCACTGAATTGGGTTTTCAAAAACTCCTTTAGTTGATCCCAAGATGAGAATTCTTTTATCGAGCAAGCGACTTCAGCTCTTCCATTTAGTTGGCTGAGTATATATTTAAATAAAATTGGCTTCTGAATATCAGATGCGAGTTGGAATGCGTTATGGCAGTTAACTAAAAAGGAATTTAAGGTTTCTCGTTTGCCATCGTAGGCTTTGATGAATTTAAATAATGTCGTTAAATCAACGTCGGCCATAGTAATGGGTTGAACTTTCCGGGTAGAGCGAGGAGGAACGGGTGACTTCACCGTTTCCCGATCACTAACAGTAGCGGTTTCGGGATTATTAGGTTGCAATTTACTGGCCTCTTCTTTAGGCAGATCTGGCATAATAGATATCGAGAGTAAGGTTTAAAATACAAAACAGTGGTGTAGAAGTATTATACAATAATGAAAGTTTGAGAACCAGTGATATTTCTAGACTAAACAATGACCAAAGACTCACTGCAGTGCGTAGGCGGCGGAAACGAATGCGACGGCCAGGAGCATTCCGATTGATAAGATGCGGTGCGCGCTGCGCTGGGAAGCGACGAAACAATATCACGTAGTTCTGGATGTCTTGTGGATATTCGTTGGATAGAATAGTATGCGAAATGTTCGTAGATTATACTCGTTGTCGTCTATTTGTAGGGTTCACTCGGGATACGATCAGGACGCCAGACGAGTGGTATGCGAGACGTAGTAGTAAGTGAGACACACGCTGGTACACTCAGGATACACAGGATACACAGGATACACAGAATACACAGATTACACAGGGTGTGCGTACAGCTGGTTAGTATGTTTGTTAAAACACACGCGGACACAGAGAACTTATATTACAGGTTTGACCGTGTGATGATTTTCACTTTTCACACTAAAATTGGGTCTTGAACGGATGCGGTGCGAGTCTGTTAGCGGTTGCCGGCACTGGGGATTTCCGATCCCACCGCTGCCACCAAAATGTTATACGGGGTTTCGAGATTCGCTTTTTAAAAAAAAGACGAGACACTTAATTCATACACTTTTACTTTTAAGAGAAAACACGGGATCGATCTTTAGGCAACCGCACGGGAAGGAGGTTCGAAACAGACTGCCGAGTCCCTGCGTCGCTGGATAGAGCCAGCGACTGATATATGCTACTTCAGCAAGAAGTACTGCAGGACAGCACTATCGCTGTCATAGTATGGATATAACAGTACGCCTAGGTCGAACTTTATCAGTCTGCCTCATAAATCTAAAATAACCTCAATCATTCAACCAAACATGTTAAATGTTTTTTCGTTGGACACAGGTGAAGTTTAATATGCATTGATTCGTGCTATATTTTCGTATGTAGGTACATATATTCGAAACAATTCAGAATCTAAAATTGTTTCGTTATTTAATAACGAGTTTCACGGACCGGGGGTTCTCTCAAGGGAATGCCTGCTTTTGTGCGAACTCAACTAAATCCCAAGGCTCAACAGTCTAAACAACGAAGCACTAGTGCTCACTCTCACTGGAAGCAACTCGGACCAGTACAATTATTGGTATACAAGACGGTGTTCGACGGTGTTCGAACATTCAGTAATAGTTTCGAAAATAATGCATCTACGAAATAACATTATTATCTAGGTAAATAGTTAGGTTGCTATTATACAAAAAAATAACAAAAGAATACAACAATCCGTGTTGGTTGGTGGAGTAGAATAGGACCACCCCAGCTGCTGCAGTTCCTGTGGGTGTCGTAAAAGGCGACTAATGCATAAGGCTGTTCTCCGTCCGACAGTAAACATACAGCCCAAGACAAAGGGCCCACTAGACGGCAATAGGCTCGCCTCCTATTACGTCGTGGGATCGAAAATCATGATTGGCGAAATGTCGGTGCTAATACACTTCTGCCTACCCCTTCAGGGATTTACAAACGAGAATATATGTATGTACTTATGTATGTATATATCTACACATACATTTCTATTGTTTGGATAAATACAAATTAATAATCTTAAATTACTTTCAGTTCCAATGAAAGAAATAAAGGCCATGTGCATGTTCTGGTTAATTGACTATTTTGTGACCCACGTTGTATACTGAAATGACTGTGAGAAGTTTGGCTGTTTAGTATAATTAAATAGTTCTGGAAACAGTGGTGAACTTTTGTGATAGAACGAGTTAGGAACGAGTTAAGTCCAAAAACATCGTACAGGTCCAACACTGAAACTAATAAGTTAGAAATCAATAACTAAAAAAACAATTTCTCTCAAATTTTTCGTGTATTTTCTGTGCTGCCATTTATTTGCTTGCAACTTTCTCTCTACATAGGGTTATCAGAGACAGGGCTCGACATTTGGAAGTATTCGTAAACTGTGATATAGTTTGATCTGAAAAGTATCATCCATGATACTTTTCAGTTCGTTTACAATAGCAATGTAGGTATTGACAACTGGACAGAATAATACGGGTCGACGTATTTTAGCAGGTTATGTTTCACCACGTATAGTGGTGAAACATAACCTCGTATTATAATTTCACTGAAGAAGCAATGTAAAAACTTTCATCGTTTTATTATTTGTTGTCAGTTTAATAAATATAAAAGTCCTTTTGTGGAGCCTCGCACATAAAAATGCTATTTCAGACCATCTTTCTTATTTTAACGTTTGTAGGCCTATCGGGATGTAGGATACGAACATCCTCTTATGTTTCGAAAATCTACTTTCAGTTTACGATCTGCTTATATTTACGACATACCTACTATCATTCCGAGACGAACATTTGTCATTTTCACTTGGTAACCGTAAACGCATGCCTACGTTATATTTACATACAGCTATTTTTTGTATTTTTCTATAAGGTATAGAATATACCCATTAATAAATACACGCATTTATTCACTGCATTATAAATTAATGCAATTTGCAGTTATGGTCGGCATGCCATTCAGAATTCTCGAGATGTAGGTAACCCAACCTTCGACCACATTCACATGACCCATCCTTTTTGCAATTATCACTTAAGCGTAAACTTCTACAGGTAATACCTACGTATATATATAGGCTATATATAATATAGCTCCATTGATTAGTAGGTAACATTTTAGGATTTGCTGGAAAAAGGAAAAAGTAGCGAGTGACAACAGGAAGCTCACTACCTACTAATATTGCTTATTTATTGCTGGGTATATAGGCATCTACTACGTTTACAAGTGTGAGTGCTTACGTACAACAAGTGACCTTAATTTAGCCTAGCTGATTCTCGGAAAGTTGCAAAACGTCTACTTCCTGCGCAACAGTTTTCCGAGGATCGGCTACACGTTTTCATTTACATAAACAACTTTATTAAATGTTACTTATTATAATTAAGGCAAGGTGTGGTTGCAGAAAATAATTTTCTATTTATAATATGTTAAACATTTTTCAAGTACCTACAAAATCTAATAAATGAAACGAGCAATGCGTATAATATAATAAATGTCAACGTGTCTGACATAAATTGTCAATATATTGTTCTCACGTTACGTAACATACCGACTTACTTCTCGACATCTTCAAGAATTTGATTCTACTTTTACGTTAACCTTTAAATTGTTGTAAAAAATATATCTATTATTATTTGTCAATATTTCTACGACTTACTTAATTTATAAATGATGTAATGGCCTTAATGTGTGCCTAATCAGGCACGTTACGGTTCTACATAATTAAGCCAAACTAAAATATCCATGGGATCTTTTAATTATGTAGGTACATGTGATGAATAAATTGAGTGATTGAATAATAAATTAAACAAAGTATTACTATAATTGATAATCAATAACTAGCCGGTTGTTGTAACCGAGGAGCCGGTTGTTTGACTAACATCATTACTTGCGACCGCAAGTAATGATGTTAGTCAAACAACCGGCTGACCAGCTCAATCCTTATGATATGGCTTCAATCAGTTCCTCAAAGGGTATGAATAATACTAATTTGCATTGTTACCTAACACTGTGTAGTGTAATTAGTGTAATTGGATGCGGCTCCTTAGTGCCGCGTAATAATTAGTTATTAAGCGCCTTAAGAACGGCAGGCAAACATTTATACATTACAACCGTACATTAATAGCTAATATCGTAAGTTATCTCTTGAGACTTAAGAGATATATAAGATAACTATGATTAGCATCACACGTGATTTCACGGAAAAAACCATCATCAACCCTACAGCCATTTCCCAGTAACAGCGTTACCAGACAGGAAGTACCTAACAATTACTGGTATTATTATTGAAACGTGATAAACTTATTTGTACGATGTAAAAATTGTTATAAATATATTCAAAAAAATACAAATACAATACAGTAGGCCATAGCCTCCCAATACTGGGAGAAGCCTATGTCCAGCAGTGGACTATGATAGGGTAATAATAGATTGATTGATTATTATTAGTTGACTGTTAATTTCGACTGTTGAATTGAAACACCTTGCACATATTTATTATTCCTTTTATATTTTCCAACGTTATCAGATTTCACAAAGAATAGGATTTCACTTGCGTCTCTGCGCTGCGAGAAAGCATTAAAAGAAAATTACATTTGAAAAGCAATTATCCTCAAGGTGCAACGGATGAAAGAGTATTATTACATGCTATAATTGAAGTTCTGTTTGCGAAGGAAGTCTCGTAATAACTTTTACTGACCCAATTAGTTAAGTATTTCTTGGTAAAGTATCCTCTTACAGGTTAATAAAAGTTTTCTAGTAATTTTCTCTTGAAGGATAAATAAATCTTCTAGAATATTCTGCACGGTGGCGCATGTAGACCCTAAGTACCTCAGGATAACTTTGTTGGCTTATATGTTATATTATCATTTTGTATAAAGATAATTTTGAGTAGGTAAGTACTTACACATAAACACTGTACGATCAGCGTCAGGTCGATGCAAAGATGCAAAGTACCCAAAATGATAATAATATAAGTACTTTGTTAGTCAAGATCGATTTGATACTAGCATAGCTACAGTACTTTTGTTTTGAACTTTTCTTCCGTAGTCCGGGGTCTAAATCGGAAAATGCATTGCATTCTCATTCATCTCACGGCAAATTACCAATAAAAACACGAGGAAGTTCTCTTTCTGACTTCCATATTTTATGTATGTACACCGATTGCTCTGAGATCTCTATGCTAATTTGCATAAATTTTTGAAACACAGGCATTATATACATATATAATGCCTGTGTTTCATATACTCATTGCTTTTTATTAAGATGTGTTTCTAAGGTTTCTACGTTATCTAACATCATGACTTTAAATTTTAGAAGAAGAAGACCTCATTTGTCAAGATAAGTTAATGATTAAACAACTTGCTGTTTTAGTCACTTTTGCAGTGACTGCACGATTGCCAGGATTGTGTTTACTGATGAATATTAATGTTATATACTTGCCTAGATTGAAGTTAGTACAAATATTTACAGTAAGGCATGTACAGTAAACTTGTAACTTATTAAAGTTCATTAGGGTGTTACATATTTTAAGCTAAGTTTAAAGGCACCACAAAACGTCCTATGGACCTATAAACTAATCTACAAAGCCAATTATACGTGGATAGGTTTACCAATTACAGAGTTAGTTAGTTGAAACAGGGACGGGGAAGTAATGTTGTCTAAACCGTTTGACTGATGACTGAAGTAAACCAATAAAAGCTAATTTATTTTCTCCCATGAGGGTTGGACTTCGGTATTTATTGATCTGACGTTCGTTCAGGGTCAGAATTGAATTTACAATTACGATTGTATAACAGCTCATACACTTTATACACTTTTATCTAATCTCATACTGAAATGTCACTAAAAAAATTAAAACTATACCTACTTTTACAGTTTTTACTCATAGAATGTCTTCATAAATTTATTTTATTTTATTTGTTTATTAGATTCACCAACAGTTAAGTATACGGGTTTCATACTTACAACTAATTGCATATATTCACCTGTAATTAAGTGAATACCGCATGCATCAAAAATTGACAGAAATTTAATTGAAAAATTGAATTATCAAATATTTTAGGCAGATTATAAACAATAAAATATAATATTAACAATTTAATAAGTTACAAATGATTTATCGGTGTTGATTTATTTGTGAATTCAATGAAATGGCTATAGTAATAATAATAATATGTTTATAAATAACAATTGAGATTAGTTAAAGTAGTATATGAAACTGCACATAATTTGGTCTAAAAACACTCGTGTGATACTGTAAAAAACTAGGCTACGGCTTGTTTTTTAGTTAACACTCGTATGTAAGTATAATACATTGCGCAGCTCATTAATTAATTGACCAAAATAAATAATATGTGTACAATCTTAATCAGATTCTGTCATCCATAGTTCATGTACTGAGAAAATACGATGGTGATATTTGTGAAAAAAAAATTACGTAGACATACTATATAGCCATTAAATCCCGTAATATATCCTGGGTTGTCTTAACGTCTCTCCCCTGTCCCCTCTGAAAACAGAGGGATACTGGGAGAGACGTCGACGACCACGGGCCTTGCAGGCCCGTCACTCACGACCCCACCTCAGTCCGCCGCTGAGTTATTCGTCAACGGCCATCAGAACTCCTAAGATGGGAGTCCGTTGTCCAGGGTGGACCAGCCCCCCCTCCCTCCTCCCCGGGACCGCGGTCCCAAGGGGAAGAAACGGGAAGGCCAACGTGGAGATTACCCAACCAGCACCCCTTATGCGTGTGGCTGAACACGGGCTCCTAGACTACGTACTGTTTTGTGCAAGCCGAATACATTTTTGTACGAAATTCGCACAGTATCATACCTCCTGTTTTCTATCTTATTACTAAAACACCCGTACAACCGCATTTCTCGACTCCTTTAGGCTTTCATCAAAATATCATCAATGCCTCCGTCGGCCTTCATAATAAACCTTTTTTTACCTCAAAATGGGCCGAAGTTGGGTCTTCATACCCTTAAGCTAAACGTATTAATTGTTTTTGTAGACCCGTACAGTTAAACTTGTCTTAATACTACCTTAGAGAAATAAAGAACTACAAAGGGACCTTATTCTTATGAGCATGAGTAAATAAACATTTTTTATTTACATTTCAACAATCTTAGTAGTAGTTGTAGCCGCGTGGTTCCCGGCAGAATAGAATTTGGGCCACCCCATCTCTTCCCAAGCGAGACTAAGGGTCAGCCTCAAATCCATGGCTCGAGTTAACAAGAGTACACGGAATACGGCAATAGACTTACCCCCTATTACGTGGGACCGAATAAAATGACTGATGAAATGTGGATGTTTTGTCACTTCTGCCTAACTTATGTATGTAAACAATCTGATATCGTGCATATATTATGCGTGACAGTGCTAACTAATCAGCATCTCATTATTAATGTATGTGGCCTAAATGCTTTTAGCTATTGATATAATACAAGCGTATCTATAACTGTCCCCAGACCAGATAATATATTTACAATCATGAATCAGTACTTATATGTTTAGTAAGTATGGCAATGCTTATTCTCTGACCTAGAAGGAGGCCAGCCTTCTGGTCTCGATATCCTCTGTGAGTCCCTGAAGAGATTGCGGGCACTCGAACCCCATGACCACAACGTTTCGACACCAAAAGGAGCAAATTCATAATATTCGATAAGATTAGATTATTTGCGCCGCTTGAGAGCCTCCGCAGAAGCAGCAACAGCACCAGCACACCCAGCCGTATCAGGTATACAGGTATGGGTTTAAGCAATGGTGTCGACGCATGTTGCGTCCCACAGCAAAGTCGTACCCATTTTCCATGGCATTATTGACATGCCGTCCGGTCTCTTGCTATAGTCGCGCGCCAAACAGTTTGGGTCAAGCACAGCTGGCACACCAGAGGTGACAAGAACACGGCGGAATGTCGTTGAGGTTGGCGTACCGTGGAATCCGGCCCGCGCTCCTAATAGGAGGACTCCTATCTAACATAGTTCCTACGTTAGACGACAGAACAGCTCGTAACCAATGACCCGACACTCACACTCCAACCGCCAGTAAACGGGCGCACTCAGCAGCATTGGAATATGTACTTAGTGAATTTTGTCTTACTTAGCTGCAGAGCAGCCCGTCCTATGAGAAAAGGTTCCATGGGAGATCGGTGTTTGAACATGCAATATTCCAAGCGTTTACTGCATCAGCCTTACAGAATACTTCAAAATTAACTAGTGTAGGTGCAAGAATTTTCCCTAGTTAATTTTACTCTACTGTAGACTGAGGACAGGAACGCTGGCAAGCTGAGATCTGAAATTTTGCAAATACCGAGCCCACCCAAGCGAATCGGTATAGAGACGCCTAGGATCTGGAATTTAGAAGCTTAAAAGATAAATAAAACTTTAGAAAGTGCGTTTCTTATCATAAATGAAATTGAGCGTCTCTACTATGGAAGGTGGTTGACAATGACAACTGTGGGGGTTATCAACATAAGCATTTTTCACATCAAATTGTCAACTTGAAAAAATCATCCTTCTATTATAATATCCATCCTATTCTCAAAAGGTAAGCAGAGGGACCATTGAGTGATACTAGATAATCTGTGTTAATACTTTATGTTGTCCTTCCTTAAGTAGGTACATGCCTTGCCTCCCTTATACCCATCATACAAGCAAATCTTTCACAGCGCGTTTTTTCCGAGAACGTGACTTATCTGGTCCTTAGATGTTCTTCTAAAGGGCTTATACGTATCTATATACTTACTATATTAAGATACTGTGCTCGACATTAGGTATAAACCTGCCACTAAGAACTTGGAAGTATAACGTTATTCATAAGAAACAACATACATTACACTACATGAAAAATGTAATTTGAATATACAAATGTGCTTAAGACGGGGCCACTCAAAGGACTAATTTCCATTTTCGTTATATATTCGGTTTATACCTAACAAATGAGGTATTTCAAATTATTTTTGCAAAGTAGGTAGTAGGTTTAGGTTAGGTTTTTTATCTTTTCTTGATTAAAAAATTAAATAACCCATACCAATACGGGTTAAGACGTGGGTACATTTATTAAATATATATATATATATATTATAAAGAAGGAGACGGCCGCACCCCAAGCGTTTGCGCATCGTACCATCGCTGTGAGCAATGTGGCGAGTGTGAGGACTCCCACCACCAGAGCCGCCACTAGGACCTGCCTGGGCCGCCGTGTCCCACGCCGGGCACTCGGTCAGCGTGTGCAGCTCTGCGTCCTCGCTCGCATCACAGTGATGGCACTCGCACGTTGGCTCCTTCCGCATCAAACACAGGTAGCTCCCGAAACACCCGTGTCCGGTAATCACCTGCGTCAGCCGGTACGAGAGGCTGCCGTGTGGCATCTCTAGCTATTCCTCCATGATGAGTCTTACCGCTGCTATTACGGCGTGCCCTGCGCTTGGTCACCCAAGTCGTAGCTCCCACTCAGGGTGGAGCTGGGACCTCACGACCCGAATTTCTTCAGGCTCGGGTTCCCGGCTCGGCTCCCGCGCCTCCTTTCGGTACCGAAAGGGCTCTCGCATCCAAGTTCCACGGTAGAGATCCGGCAAGGAGATTCGCCGCCTCCAAGGATATCGTGCGGTACCCCCTAATGTCCCTGCTGGCCATTGCACGCTGCGGCCCACGCAGCAGACGCGCATTGTGGATCGTCAGGGTCTCCGCCCATATCGGGCTCCCATATAAGGCAATGGACCGCAGGACTCCTGTGTAGAGTCTCCTGCAAAAGTCATCCGGCCCCCTTATGTTGGGCAGCAGCAAGCGGCAGCTATGTCCTTCAATTTGGGGGCCAGTCTTCGGCGATGCTCCCCGAAGATCCACCGGCCGTCGAGCACGAGCCCCAGATAGTTCATCTGGGGCTTGATGCCGATGGAAATGTCTCTCACTATGAGGCTGGAATCCTCCGGTGGCAGGCGCCGAGGCCCATGAAAGAACATGGCCTCGGTTTTATACGGAGCCACCTCCAGACCCAGCCGCCGGATCCGCTCCACGACTTGGGCAACCACGGTCGTGGCCTTCATGGTAGCTTCGCGGTATGTAGCCCCGCGCGCCGTCACCAGCGTGTCATCCGCATAACACGTGACGGCGGCACCGTCCGCAAGCTCACCGCGAAGCACCCAGTAGTAACCGATGTTCATGACATCTCTCGCCGACCGAGCCCGGTCGCATTTGGGTACAACAAGGGGGGGGGCTGCCGGCAGCGGCGTTGTGCACCAGTGCCACCGATTCGTCCAGGTCGGTTTCCCAGGCAGGCCCGATAAACCGGTGAGTGTACGGCTTGGCGACAGCGGCGACATTAATGCTTCACTGTGCCATGCTCTGGAGCAAAAGTGCCTGAGCATCAACACAGTGGTTCGCATTCGTCTGCAGGACGCGGAGCTGAGGATCCATTATGGAACTGCCAACCGGCTTCGGCCTCCCCGCGGTGCAGGCCTTGGCACCAGCCCTATGGTCGGCCGGCTTGCCCTCTGCTGCACACCTGAAGCAGTGCAACGGAGCTTCGCAACTACCGGCCTTATGACCGGGTTGGCTACAGCGGAAGCAACGGTCACCGACCGTTACCTTCGGAAACTGGCCTCCGCCGTGCACTGCACCCCCACGTGGCTTACCGACAAACACCGGAAGCACCGTGCTGGTCGGGCCTGCAGGAGCCGTACCTGCACCATCTGGAAGCCGCCAATAAGCAGGCCCCGCCCATCGGCAACCTTTGGGGCTGCCACGATGGGGCTCTCCGACGCCTCCGCCGTCAACGTAATGACGACGCCCGTCAATCGTGGGGCGCGGAGCTTCCTCGGCGCTGTTGCCATCGCGGCAGCCTTGGCCCTTCTGGCCATTTTGGCTGCCTTTTTGGCGGCGTTCCGTCTCTGCTTGGCGGCTCCAGCTACCTCCCAGCCCCCTTACGGGGGGCTCGGGGATTCACCCAGAGCCGGGCCGGGGTCAGGAGTAAAGCCCAGGCCGGGGGCGGGGCTGAGGCCAGGGCTGGGGACTTCTTCCCCTTGCCCTTCCCCTTATCCTTGCCCTGAGCGCGACCCACGACTCTGGCTCTGCTGGTCGAGTTGGCGGCTTCACCGGTTGCGCTGTTTGCGCTGGCCGCTCCGGCTGCACCGGCCGCCCCGCCAGAGCAGGGTGCGCCGACCGCTCCGGCTGCGCCTTCCGCATTGACCGAGTCGCCACTCCCGGCAACTCGGTCCCTTCTCTTGAGGGCCTCCAGCTCCGCCGTAACTTTTTGGAGTTGACGTCAGGACTCGGCCTCCCGCGGCTGTGCCTCAGCCTCCCTCCTCGCCTGTTTTGCCATCTGGGTGGCCAGACCCTCACCGGCAGCTGCGATCTGCTCTACGCATAAGCAGAACCTACAAAACTTCGAGCTAGCGTTGAATGGTGTTGCAATAAGCAGGGACAGTCATATTCGCTTCCTGGGTCTCATATTAGATGAACACTGTAACTGGAAGCTGCATGTAGATGCAGTATGCAAGAGAGTAAATAGATTCGTGTTTGCTCTACGCCAGCTTAGAAATACAACTTGCGAAAAAACAGCTCTTATGGCGTACCACGGTCATGTTGGCTCAATCTTAAATTATGGCATATTACTGTGGGGTAACTCAACCGACGTAGACAGAGCCTTCATAAAACAAAAACTCGTCAAAAATGATATTGATATTGCTTTTTAAGATTTTGTTGACCACCAAAGTGAAAATACCTACGCTATACATAGGTATTGTCACTTTTGTATGCTAACTATTAATTATATTTATTATCTATGCCTGGAGTTATTATAAACCCTTATATAGGTGGAAGCCTCTTGGCTGATAAGCTGGATACAATTATTCAAAAACAGTATTCGGAACCAATCTGTATTCAATAGTAGATGGATGTCATTTAGTTATTATAATCATTATGATATATGCAGAGCATTATACGGAATTGATTTAAACATACATTCGGATGGAGGCGGGAATGTGCATGCAGTGTTTAGTAGGTATACGCAGGTATTCAGTGTGCAAGAAAAATTTAAGAGTGAACGGACGCACAAATTCAGCTAGAAATATTTAATTTGAATATCCCCATTTAATGTTTAAATTAAATTTGACGTCGACTACTGATATGATACTGATGAAAACATCTTACATACGCATTGAAAACATTAAAAATCTCACTACATTCAGTGGACGCCGCAGGGTGGTAGTTTGTAAAGACGCAAGAAGTCCTTCGCGATTTATATATATATATATATATATATATATACATATATATATATATATATATATAAATCGCGAAGGATGTGCATGCAGTGTTTAGTAGGTATACGCAGGTATTCAGTGTGCAAGAAAAATTTAAGAGTGAACGGACGCACAAATTCAGCTAGAAATATTTAATTTGAATATCCCCATTTAATGTTTAAATTAAATTTGACGTCGACTACTGATATGATACTGATGAAAACATCTTACATACGCATTGAAAACATTAAAAATCTCACTACATTCAGTGGACGCCGCAGGGTGGTAGTTTGTAAAGACGCAAGAAGTCCTTCGCGATTTATATATATATATATATATATATATATACATATATATATATATATATATACATATATATATATATATATACATCTTGAAGGACATGTTGCGTCTTACATGGCGTTATTTACCGATGATGCTGCGTCCGACTGACTTTGTGCGTCCGGAATACGGACGCAAGATTGACCGACCCTCATTTTTAGCCCAAAGGTCCCTTTTGATCCTTAGAATGCAATGGCGAAAAATTGGCATGGACGTAATTCCATCACTACAATGCCTTTTAGCGTATAATATAGTTCCGCCATCGTCCGACTGAAATTTGGAGGACACTAGTGTTCAGCGTATAATTTACCACGTATACTTTGAGTTCAGTTCACCGATCTTATCGTGTCCATTGAATATCGTATTTGTAAAGTTTTTATCATGTTTTCGTGACAACAATCTTGCGTCTCTTAAACATCCTTAAACGGGCACTAGGTACGGTGTCTGAGGGGCCTCCTCGGGGTTCACGAGGGACGCATGGCGCGGGGCGCGGAGCGGCAGGCTTTAGCGCGCTCGCGTACCGAAGTTTGTAAACCAACAGACATGTGCCGGCCGTGCTGTAAGCTTATCTGTTCACACCAGCCTGTGCCTCTGAGCTTACCGGTTTATACATTTTTTTTATAGTGCGCTAAATCTCCACGGATACCACCCCCACGGAGACCCCCCCGACTAAAACGCACGCCGTCTTGGGTCCTTGGTTGCCGGAGGTGAGATTGCCGAAAGCATATCTCTCGCACCCCGGCAGACACTTCGGGCTGTGGGGACCTCGGTGTCCTCATCAAGCCCCGGGTACGGGGAGGCGCACTTGGCGGCACCGCCGCGGCCTGCTTCTGCTAGGGTGACAGGAGACTCCGCCGTTCACCCCTAGGCCAGCGCTCATGGAGTACGGAGGTCGTTCCGCGACGACCGGTTCGCCTTCGCTCTTCGTGGGCTTCCCGGGCCCGTAGTCTAGTCCGGACCCGACCGGCCGCCTCCTTCTCGAGCATTAATTGCTCGCAGAAGGAGGCGGCCGCACCCCAAGCGTTTGCGCATCGTACCATCGCTGTGAGCAATGTGGCCAGTGTGAGGGCTCCCACCCCCAGAGTCGCCACTAGGACCTGCCTGGGCCGCCGTGTCCCACGCCGGGCACTCGGTCAGCGTGTGCAGCTCTGCGTCCTCGCTCGCATCACAGTGATGGCACTCGCACGTTGGCTCCTTCCGCATCCGACACAGGTAGCTCCCGAAACACCTGTGTCCGGTAATCACCTGCGTCAGCCGGTACGAGAGGCTGCCGTGTGGCATCTCTAGCTATTCCTCCATGATGAGTTTAACCGCTGCTATTACGGCGTGCCCTGCGCTTGGTCACCCAAGTCGTAGCTCCCACTCAGGGTGGAGATGGGACCTCACGACCCGAATTTCTTCAGGCTCGGGTTCCCGGCTCGGCTCCCGCGCCTCCTTTCGGTACCGAAAGGGTTCTCGCATCCAAGTTCCACGGTAGAGATCCGGCAAGGAGATTCGCCGCCACCAAGTATATCGTGCGGTACCCCATAATGTCCCTGCTGGCCATTGCACGCTGCGGCCCACGCAGCAGACGCGCATTGTGGATCGTCAGGGTCTCCGCCCATATCGGGCACCCATATAGGGCAATGGACCGCAGGACTCCTGCGTAGAGTCTCCTGCAAAAGTCATCCGGCCCCCTTTTTTTTATTACCACTTAGATGGCAGACAAGCACACGGCCCACCTGATGGAAAGTGGTTACCGTGGCCTATGGACGTATGCAACACCAGAGGCGTTACACTCGCGCTGCCTACCCTGAAGAAACCTTCTAATGGAGAGGCATTAGAAGAACCCCATATTGTAGTCGCTTGGGAAAACCGTGGCAGGGAGTTCCTTTCATACCGCACGGTGCGCACCGTATTCGGATCCAATGTGTGGGGATGAATTCCCTGTCTATGGCGAGCGGTGCGATGATAGAATGTAGCTGTGGGCATCATGTCAAATAATTCATCTGAGCACAAACCATTATATAGGCGGTAGAAAACACACAGTGAGGCAAAGTCCCTCCTGAGGCTGAGAGGTTCCACATCGCCTGCGAGTATGGGACTGTCGACGAGCCTCAACGCACGTCTTTGTATCGAGTCGAAAGGGTTAAGCTGGCGTGCGGTCGCTCCGGCAAAAAGATGACAGCAGTGATGAGGCTGGAATCTTCCGGTGGCACGCGCCGAGGCCCATGACAGAACATGGCCTCGGTTTTATACGGAGCCACCTCCAGACCCAGCCGCCGGATCCGCTCCACGACTTGGGCAACCGCGGTCGTGGCCTTCATGGTCGCTTCGCGGTATGTAGCCCCGCACGCCGTCACCAGCGTGTCATCCGCATAACACGTGACGGCGGCACCGTCCGCGAGCTCACCGCGAAGAACCCAGTAGTAACCGATGTTCCACAGTAGCGGTCCCAGGACCGATCCCCGCACGACATCTCTCGCCGACCGAGCCCGGTCGCATTGGTACAATAAGGTGGGGGGGGGGGGGGGCTGCTGGCAGCGGCGTTGTGCACCAGTGCCACCGATTCGTCCAGGTCGGTTTCCCAGGCAGGCCCGATAAACCGGTGAGTGTACGGCTTGGCGACAGCGGCGACATTAATGCCTCACTGTGCCATGCTCTGGAGCAAAAGTGCCTGAGCATCAACACAGTGGTTCGCATTCGTCTGCAGGACGCGGAGATGAGGATCCATTATGGAACTGCCAACCGGCTTCGGCCTCCCCGCGGTGCAGGCCTTGGCGCCAGCCCTATGGTCGGCCGGCTTGCCCTCTGCTGCACACCTGAAGCAGTGCAACGGAGCTTCGCAACTACCGGCCTTATGATCGGGTTGGCTACAGCGGAAGCAACGGTCACCGACCGTTACCTTCGGAAACTGGCCTCCACCGTGCACTGCACCCCCACGTGGCTCACCGACAGGCACCGGAAGCACCGTGCTGGTCGGGCCCTTCTGGCCATTTTGGCTGCCTTTTTGGCGGCGTTCCGTCTCTGCTTGGCGGCTCCAGCTACCTCCCAGCCCCCTTACGGGGGCTCGGGGATTCACCCAGAGCCGGGCCGGGGTCCGGGGTTGCCCTTCCCCTTATCCTTGCCCTGAGCGCAACCCACGATTCTGGCTCTGCTGGTCGAATTGGCGGCTTCACCGGTTGCGCTGTTTGCGCTGGCCGCTCCGGCTGCACCGGCCGCCCCGCCAGAGCAGGGTGCGCCGACCGCTCCGGCTGCGCCTTCCGCATTGACCGAGTCGCCACTCCCGGCAACTCGGTCCCTTCTCTTGAGGGCCTCCAGCTCCGCCGTAACTTTTTGGAGTTGGCGTCGGGACTCGGCCTCCCGCCGCTGTGCCTCAGCCTCCCTCCTCGCCTGTTTTGCCATCTGGGTGGCCAGACCCTCACCGGCAGCTGCGATCTGCTCTACGCATAAGCAGAACCTACAAAACTTCGAGCTAGCGTTGAATGGTGTTGCAATAAGCAGGGACAGTCATATTCGCTTCCTGGGTCTCATATTAGATGAACACTGTAACTGGAATCTGCATGTAGATACAGTATGCAAGAGAGTAAATAGATTCGTGTTTGCTCTACGCCAGCTTAGAAATACAACTTGCGAAAAAACAGCTCTTACGGCGTACCACAGTCATGTTGGCTCAATCTTAAATTATGGCATATTACTGTGGGGTAACTCAACCGACGACGTAGACATTAGATTATATTGCTTTTTAAGATTTTGTTGACCACCAAAGTGAAAATACCTACGCTATACATTGTCACTTTTGTATGCTAACTATTAATTATATTTATTATCTATGCCTGGAGTCATTATAAACCCTTATATAGGTGGAAGCCTCTTGGCTGATAAGCTGGATACAATTATTCAAAACCAGTATTCGGAACCAATCTGTATTCAATAGTAGATGGATGTCATTTAGTTATTATAATCATTATGATATATGCAGAGCATTATACGGAATTGATTTAAACATACATTCGGATGGAGGCGGGAATGTGCATGCAGTGTTTAGTAGGTAGGTATACGCAGGTATTCAGTGTGCAAGAAAAATTTAAGAGTGAACGGACGCACAAATTCAGCTAGAAATATTTAATTTGAATATCACCATTTAATGTTTAAATGAAATTTGACGTCGACTACTGATATGATACTGATGAAAATATCTTACATACGCATTGAAAACATTAAAAATCTCACTACATTCAGTGGACGCCGCAGGGTGGTAGTTTGTAAAGACGCAAGAAGTCCTTCGCGATTTATATATATATATATATATATATATATATATATATATATATATATATATATATAGCGGTTACCCACCGTTTATTATATATTATATAAAATGCATGACAAGATCTGATGCAAATGGATTGATCCGATGTGAAATCAAGAAGCTCCTCCATTCGGTTTGGTTTCATTAGGATCAGACTTCCGTCAAATTCTATTTGCAATATAAAAGTAGAGCAAAAGAATAGAGTTAGCAAGTGCGGAACAGATATAGATATCAACACACAGGCTTTTTATTCATGCCAAGTAAGAATGCACTGTGTAGTCCTAGTTTATCAAAATAACACCATGCTATCAAACGTCATTTGTGTAAGACCATCGGGCCGTCAACTCGGCAGTTTGACATATCTAGTGGCATACATTTTTATTAGACCGCATACTACCTAACATTTGTAATTATTTTCGGCCACAGTTAGAATCTGACTAATCTGACAATTTGATGAGAAAAGTTTATCTCTGTCTAAAAAGTAATTTTAAAAATTATTAGGTAAGGTACCTATTATTATTCTGTGTTTTATATAATTCTAATTATTTCCTGTCGACCTAATTAGTTATATTGTTCGCAGTTGTTCCATGGAACAAATTACCACTGTAACTAGTGAGAAATCCTCCTGCCTCTTGTGTTTTACTTGGAATGAACATAAACATTAAAATAAAAACATATAATCACGCCTTTATCCTCGGAGGTTTAGGCAGAGGCGAACCAACACCCACATTTCACCGATCATTGTATTCCATCCCACGCAATAGGATGTGAGCCTATTGCTGCATTCCGGGCCCTATTTACGACTCGAGCCATGCTTCTAAGACTGGGCAGCTCTGTCTGATGTTAAACAACCCTATCCCTTAGTCGCCTGGTAAAAAATTGGTTTGGTCTTCTAAGGTGTCTATGTGTATTTTCTGTTCAACTATTTTATTTTTTACTTGACAGCAATACATATCAAGGTTAAAGAGTTATAGATTCATTAAGGTTCGTGCTTTCCAATCATATAAAGCCGGCTTTCGAAACATAGTGAACATTATCTACCCTAGTATAAATTTTCTAAAACTCTTTACTTCTATACGACTAAGAATATAAATATCTAAGAAGAACAGCAATGCTCAAAGGTTCGCCTAAAAAGGTACTTGTACTTTAGCCAACAATAGCTTTTTTGTTATTTAAATGATGAATAATTCACAAGATTTAATAAACGACAAAATTCATTATGGTAAAGGCATCGTTTGATCTCGGCTCGTACTCAACAAAAGCAGTTAGCAGATTTTAAATTGCTAAAATTATATTTGTTTAAAGCTAATTGTAAAAAAGTGGCAGTATTTCGCATAGCGGTGCGATATACAATGTACATATATTCATTTGTTGGCTTCTAACAAAAGTTGGCAAGGCATGACGTACATAATAAAACCAACCTCTGAAACATACTATTTTTTATATGAGAAAAATTATAACCGTAGTTGTGACAATGTAGCCACACCCTTAAGAAAAGAGTAAGTGTTTATATCCGTTGAGCACGCGCGCGGTGTTGGTATCGCGATTAAATATGATTTTACGACGCAAACACCATTTCGACCGAGTCACGTCACACTTTCAACATTTTGTGGGCACAAAGTAACATTTCTCATACTAGCCGACGAGCAAGCACTTGAGTATATTGCTTCTCAGTACATTTAGGAGTATTGAGTTTGGTAAATAACAAATTATGAGTCTGATATACGTCATTCGAGTTATAAGATCGTTTCATCAGCTTTTGTATTTTTGTAAGTAGCTTATTAAAGGATCCATTCATTGCTTAGTTTAGAAAGTATGTGGTGGGTACTGGGTACCACATACAATGTGTACATATACATTCACTAACCAGCTGGTACATTTATCTGCTCAGCAACGGAGGTGACTGTTTCCTCTGAGTTTGGAAGGTTCATAGTGCAATCACTCCCGTAAAAGTAAAAAAATAAACGTAAGAATAACAAACATTTTGAATAACAATGAAATCGGTTTCATGAATACCGCTAAATAAATAAAATATTTGGTCTCCTTTATAGTGTATACTTAATATATAACCCGACCATATTATGGTTCTCCCTTTGCATCAAAAAAACACCACAAGTAGTTTTTGATTTGAAGACTTATGAAACCTAATCGTCTCTTTATCCTGTAGTTATACGACCTTCACCGTTATGGTAACAAAACTGATTATTGTACACAGCTTTTGGTTCAAACAAACCAAACAATCCGGAACGAAACTGCTGTGACACCACCCTTGTTTATAACCGACATTACCTTTTGTTATATTACCGGGTTTAATCAAGTTGAAATAGGGTTTTGGCATTGGCCCTTGTCATATTACAGAATCCATTTCTAGGAGATAAATGTAAATCATAGCATATTTTCCAACAATAAATTGTTACCATTAAACCGCCCATTTGACTTGTTGTGGAGTATTTTTACCATGAGGGTAATGAATTTTTTTAAAATTAACCCATAAATCGGACAATTTTTTTCTAACAATAACTTTGCTTCAAAGAAATATCCACATCCATGCTAATATTATACATGCGAAAGTAACTGTGTCTGTCTGTCTGTCTGGGGGGTTGGTTGCTCAACGTCCGTAGGATTTACCACCTCTTCCTAGGCCCACCCTACACGTGCCCCCCGGGTGGTGCAAATAGAGCAACAACGCCGAGCAACGGGCGGCGGTCAAATATCCCGACCCGGTCGCCACAGGCCATGGGGCACTAAATACCCCCAAAAAGAGTGGAACATATATATCTATGTAAACGTCCATGTATATATTATAAACAAGTATATATGCATTTATTCATCATATCTATATGTATATATAACCCGGCAATCCCGGAACATATATATTTACGTAAACGTCCATGTATTTATTATAGACAAGTATATATGTATTTATTCATCATATCTATATGTATATATAACCCGGCAATCCCGGCACAAAAAATCATGGAAAGCGCAATTAAAAATAAAAGACTACCCCAGGAGGGTACCGGCAACACCGGAGAATCCCTCCCTGGACCATCAAGTGGTCCGGGCTGCCCCTCGTATTCTGGGGAGGGCAAAATCGCGCAACCAAAAGATATAAGCAAAGCTAACACCAAGACCCTCGAAAACGTACTGAGTCGTCCCGACAATCTCGGGTATGACCTTACGCTTATAGAGGAGATAAGCACTCAAAGTGAGGAAGGCGTGTGGATCTCCAGGAACCGACGTAGGAGAGAGCGCGTGAGAAAGAAAAAGGAGGAAGCAAGGGCTGGCCTAACTGAACCCGGTACGTCAACCAGAGCGGTGACATCTACACCGAGAGGTGGTGAGGACGTACGGAAGGCCACCAAGCTGAAAAGACAGGGGACAGACCCTGAAGAGCGGACGCAGCAACGACCACCGAAGCGACCCAAACCGGATCCACGAAACGAGGGACCACGAAGACCTACTATGGGTCAGAGTGATCTCTCCGTTATCATCGTGCGGGGGGACGGCGCTAAGATGGACGAAGCTACTGCTGCCGCAATCAGGGAAAGACTGGTTGACAAGATAGAGGAAGCAGCGATCAACGGAGTCAACAGCCTAAACTTATCGTTCGCTGCATCGGGGCTAGTAGCCGAAGGTTACTTCTTGGTCAGCCCGATGAACGAGGGGGCGATGTTATGGCTCCTGAGCTGCGACCTTGGGGAGCATAATGGTGTACAGCTGACACCAAAAAGATTAGAGGCCCACAAGATATCTATATGGCTGCCCGGAAACCTGGTGGGCAAGCGCCTAGACCCACTAGGCCTTATCAAGCTCCAAAATGGACACCGGGCAGACTTGAAGATATCGGAGTGGACCCTCATCCGCAAAGAGGCTATGCCCCTTGGAACAAGGCTGGTGGTAGGAGTACCCGAAGAAGGGGCAAAAGACCATGTGTGGCTCAACTACCAAGTCACACAGGTGTATGGTCGAGTCATGGGCAAAGGATCCGACAACCCAGCCCCTGGAAAGCCTCCTAGTCTACCTACACACAAGGAGACACCGGGTGAAGGGCCTGTTGAAAACGGCAGTAACGCTCAGGTGGATACTCCGCAGAGGAGGACCACTGGCGAAGGCATACCGGATCAACAGCGCCCTAACCCAACCAGCACACAACAGGCGACCAACACAAGTGGGGCGCAACCAGCAGTCGATAAACGGGACGCTGCGGCGGAAGCCCCGAAAGGGGGTCCGACCGACAGCCTTACACCCCGCAGACAGGTTCGCCCAGGACAGACAGCCACAGCACACCCCCTCCCCACGCCACGTAGCGGCGGGACTCCCCCGGAAAGTGTAGCATTATTGCAACCGCACTGGCTGGGAGGCAGCCCGCCCTCGTAGCGAGTTAAAGGGAGGGACAAAGAAACCCACATACACACACACATCATACACTAACAAATGAACACATACAGCAACACACCACAAAAACACACAAACAAAATAAAAATAGTTCAAGTTAATCTCCACCACTGCTGCGATGCCATGATAGAGTTCTGCAGACATGTGGTGGATGAGAAAATAGACATCGCACTATTGCAAGAGCCATACGTCGTCAAAGGACGCATCTCTGGGCTCGATTCCTTGGGAGGAGAGATCATCTACCACGACAGCGGTGAGTCAACTCCCAGGGCATGCATATACATCAGCAATAGTGCAAGATCGTTAGGAATAATAAAGTCAGATTGTTACAGTGACCTAGCTAGTGCCACAACGACAATCCAGCTAAATACAGGTGCCAGAGAGAGGGTACTACTAGTCTCCGCATACATACCAAGCGAGATGGACTACAGACCCCCAACTCCGGAAATGGAAGACATCACAAGGAAATACAACGGTAAGAACATTCCTATTATTCTAGGTTGCGATGCGAACTCCCACCACGTGGTGTGGGGCAGCACGGACTGCAATAATAAAGGTGACTTACTATTAGATTTCATTAGCTCAACAGGCTTTGACATACTAAACGAGGGCAATACGCCCACCTTCGTAACAAAAGCCAGAGAAGAGGTGCTGGACATCACCATAGCAACTGACAGGATAAGCCAGCACATCACAGACTGGAAAGTAGACGTAAGAGACTCGAAATCGGACCACAGACGCATAACATTTTGCCTGGGGGCCAAAATCGAGAAGACTCTAACCAGAAATGCAAGGAAAACCGACTGGGCAACATACCAAACCGGTATTGAGAAATGGAGCCCTATCGATCGAGACCTCCTAAAAGGGACCGAAGACCTTGAAAGAGAAGCCAACCGACTGGATGAAACTCTGAGAGGGGCATATTACAACGCATGCCCACTGAAAGAGATCAAACCAGGTAAAGGACAACCATGGTGGACCAAAGCGCTTGAAAAGAAAAGAAAAAAGACAAGAAGAGCCCTCAGAATAGCCCAGAGGAAGGGCGACGAGAGCTCCTGGCTTGCCTATAAGACAGAAAGAAACGCCTTCAAAAAGGACTGCAAGAGGGAGAACAGGAAAAGCTGGAAAGCGTTCTGCGAGGGCGTAGAGAGATACCCCGACGCAGCGAGACTAGCAAAGATGTTCCCCAAAAACAGCACCTGCAAATTAGGCAGCATCAAAAGCGGAGAAGAACTAATCTCCGATCCGGACAAGATTCTGGAACTGATGCTCAGCACTCACTTTCCGGAATGTGAAGAATACACAGATGATGAAATGTCTACCAACATCCACCCGGCGGGTGGAACGGGGGAGGAGACACTAATCACAATGGAGCATCTACAGTGGAGTGTGAGTTCGTTCCAGCCCTACAAGGCAGCGGGACCGGACGAAATCTTCCCAAAAATGCTACAAGCAGCAATTGAATACATAGGCGAGGACCTCCTGGCTATGTACAATTGCAGCATCAGGAATCAGTACATCCCAAAAAGATGGAGAGAAGTAAGAGCAGTCTTCATACCGAAACCTGGGAAGGCCACGTATCAAGACGCCAAGGCTTTCAGATGCATAAGTCTCTCCTCATTCTTACTAAAAACTCTAGAGAAGATATTAGATAGATTGATCAGAGAACAAGTGGCTAATAGCGGATCTCCTCTACACAGAAACCAACACGCTTACATGGAGGGCAAATCAATCGAAACTGCCCTCCACACGCTGACTAACAGAGTGCAGAGATCGCTAAGCAACAAAGAGTACGCACTAGGCTGTTTCTTCGACGTGGAGGGTGCATTCGACAGAGCTACCCCAACCTCGATAGAGGAAACCCTGAATCGGGAAGGAATAAACAAGAATATATCAGGATGGGTGAAAAATATGCTGAAACACCGACTGATACATGCAGAGATAGCAGGCACAAGACGAACAGTAGTGGCCAAAAGAGGCTTTCCACAAGGAGGATGTCTATCACCACTACTATGGTGCCTGCTAATAGACGAGCTAGTCGACAAGATCAACAAGATGCACATATACACACAGGCATACTCGGACGATGGTGTGCTCCTGGTCACAGGAAAAGTCCTCAGCGTCATATGTAACATTATGAACCGAGGGCTAAAAGTAGCACTAGAATGGTGCAGGAGTAAAGGCCTAAACCTAAACCCTGACAAAACCAAAGTAGTCCTATTCACCCAAAAAAGGAAAATTGAATGGTCGGCACCAATCAAACTAGATAACCAAAACCTCGAAGTGGTGAAGGAGGTCAAATATTTAGGAGTAATATTGGACAGCAAACTGACCTTCAAAACACACATAAGTAATGCATGCTCAAGAGCAAAAATGGCCATGATGCAATGCAAAAGAGCCATAGGCAGAAGCTGGGGAATGAAACCAGCCATGGTGCTGTGGATATATAAGGCAATTATTTTGCCAAGGATACTCCACGGATCCCTAGTATGGTGGCACACAACCCATAAAGTGAAAAACAAACAAGAATTGAACAAAGTTCAGAGACTGGCAACACTAATGACTACCGGCGCGATGAGGACCACTCCCACAGCCGCGCTAGAGATCATATTGGGCCTAAATCCGATAGACCTTGAAATAAAAAGGAAAGCAACAGAACAATGGTTCAAATTGAGAAGCACAGGTCAATGGACAAGCAATATCTTTGACGAAGGTCATGCCAAGATCAGTCAAGGATATGAAGATAAACTGTCAATGGTCCTATCGAACAATGATCTTATCAGCAAAGAAAGGATCTTTGACAAAAAGTACAGAGTACACATTGGACAGAGGGAGAATTGGAAGATGGATGCAGGAGGCACTATCTGTTACACGGATGGCTCCAGAAAAGAATCCACCAAACTCTCTGGTTCCGGAATACACATAAAACATGGAAATGGAACAGTAATAAACAGGACAATCTCCCTAGGCAAATATGCAAGTGTCTTCCAATCAGAAATCTATGCCATAATGGAATGCGCGGAAATGGTGAGCCGCCTTAAAGATGAAGGGAAGGTAACCATCTACAGCGATAGCCAGGCGGCACTGAAGGCACTAGACAGAATAGAAACAACATCAGCACTTGTCAAGGAATGCAAGAAATCATTGGAAAGACTGACCAGGCAGCTAGACGTAACACTTGCCTGGGTACCCGGACACGAGGGTAACACGGGCAACGAAATCGCTGACGAACTGGCCAGAAAAGGAGCTGACGTGAACCAGGTGGGCCCTGAGCCAAGATTGCCCATAGCCCACAAAATCACGAAGGGAGTGATAGGCCACAGTATAGTCGCCGAAACAAATCGTAGATGGAAATCCTCGCCTGTCATGAGACAGTCGAAGATCTTCATAAAAAGCATGGACACGAAGAAATCAAGCCAACTGTTGAAACTCTCCAGGGGAAACATGAGGCTGGTTATAGAAGTAATAACAGGACACTGTCGACTAAACAGGCACCTGACACTTATAGGAGTGAAAACCGACCCCAAATGCCCAGAGTGCATGGAGGCCGAGGAGACCAGCCTCCACCTGCTTGCCAAATGCCCCATGTACTCAAGAGCAAGATGGGAAAACATGGGGACGGACACATTAGAAACACCAGACCTTGAGGATCTGAAGGTGGAACAGATCGTAAGATTCTGCAAAGAAACAGGTAGGTTCGACGGAGCGCCGTGATTGCCGGACGCCCCCTTGGCCTCCCCAGGGGAGGCACAGGGGATTTGGGTGAAATGGCCCACAAAGAGGGCAGATCACCCGTCCGGTCGACGGCGTCCCCCGCTGGAAGTAAGTAAGTAAGTAAGTAACTGTGTCTGTCTGTCTGTCTGCCTGTATGTTACGCTTTCACGCCTAAACCCCTGAACCGATTTTGATGAAATTTGGTATAGGCGTAGATTAGACCACGAGAAAGGACATAGGCTATGTTTGGTCGCGATAACCGACAACCACGCGGGCGGAGCCGCGGGCAAAAGCTAGTCTTTTATACATTTCATAGAATTTCGTCTCACAGAAAAGTATTTTGTAATATTGATTATTCTATGAAACGAAATTATGCGAAACATTTTCTGTAAAACGAAATTATATAAAATAATTGTCGTTAAAACAACGCACACTCAACAAAAGTACCTACATACTAAAATGTATCATTTTAATTTTTGTTCTATTTTATCATTATCTATTTTTATATTATTTGTTACCGTAATGATGGTAACACTTAAGTAAATATTTTTGTGTGATAAAATTTTTGACCAAATACCTACAATAATTAAGTACGATTAAGTAAATTGTTATTTCTACACCGTCAAGCGCGGCGTATCACAGCGATCTAACTAATGTAAACATACAGTTTAGGTATAAATATACTTTTGATAACAAACTAACATAGTTAATTATGTTCGAATTTCAATAACCCCGTTTTAACAGTCTTCTATTATAAGTACTCTGACATATAAGTACTGTTAATGAGTAGTGTTCTTCAAGGTCTTTGTTATCTAGAAAAATAGAAAAAATTTAAATGCCAGCGTTCACTTTCCATTTTTGAAAACACAGATACCTATCAAAATTAAATAGTTAAAGTCGTTTGACAACGGTCACCCAAAACCAGGGAATCAATTATGTGGTATTCTTTTCTACCACATTTTTTTCTATTCTTTTCTCTTCACCTTTTCACTACACTTCACATGAATTTAATTCTGGCTAGGCATATTCCATATCATATTTTCAACCTACGCCCAAGTGTACTATACTCTTCTGGATCGAATCACTTTGTGTACTACATAACGTTTACTACTACTTAATGTTTAAGTTAACATTAAAGGCCCTTACATTAAATATTAACAGATTAAATGCTGCAATCAGGAGGGCGCGACCTTATAATCTTCGTCGGGGTTAATAGAGGTACCTACCTACTTATGTATTTTACCATTACCCGCATTTCCGGTGAAAGCTTTCATTTTATTCACACGTAAGGAAACAATTTCGTAAGTGAGTTGGACAGCGACGTAATGCTTTATGAATAAAAAATTAGAACAGTACATTTTATGGAAATATTTGTTTTTGAAACGCGTATTATTTGTTGTACCAGTACACTGTGGCTATACAAGTCTTCAGTGTAATCACGAGTTCAGTCTGGCTAGCAAATAACAACATAAATATATTGAAAATATATGACTTTATCGATCATCAAGGATTCCATAATTAGTGGAACATAGGTTTGCGTACAGTTATAGTTTCTAGAGTCCTAGTGTACAATATTGTAGGTTGTAGGTTTAACTATAAGACAATACGTAATTAATTGTATTATTAAGCTGAAGAAATCCTACTTATCTCACTGTTATTATAAATACCAAAGATTACGAAGATGGGCGCATAATATATCTATGAATGAATGTTTGTTAGGTACTCATTGACGTAAATACAGCTGAGCAGATCTACCCATTATGAAATTCGGCACAGAAATATTGATAATCTGGAACATGTGCATTGCGGCAACGGGATCAGTATTTCAGACGGGTGACACGAGTATTTATAGTCAATTGACATTTCAGGATTTTATGGGCACCGTTGTAAGTAGGTGCCAATTTCCAGACCCAATAATACATTACTAACAGTTATTTATTACGATGTAAGAATCCATTGGCTGGAGTATAATAATAAAAAAAAATAAACTGCATTGACATTTCTACAGTTAATATAGCCTTAACAGCTTCTTATGAAAACTTTGGCTTCTATCAAGGATGCACACTTGTTGGTCATTCGTTGCTTTCAAATGGTCAGTTATTTTCTTAATAATAGCACAATTATTTTCTTAATAACAGCAACGATTCATACTACAATAATATACAATGTTTGAGAGTATAACCGTCCTTCTCGCTGATCATACACCAATTATTTAAAAGAATCCAAGTCATATTAAATAAAATGCGAATGAGGTAATGAATAGATATTATAGACAATGTAAAGCTATTATGAGTACGTATCTACTCACTATCAATTCCCATTGTGCTTGCATTCCCCGTGCATTTACCGCTTTATACGCTGGACTGATAATATTTATCTAAATAGAGCCCATTCGATAATTCCGTTTCATTAGTGCTTTGCCATGCTCGGGACTTATCTGGTATTTACGTCACTGATTTTAATTTTAATCACATTATAATTTTAATTTATTTGTATTCGGGATGAATGTTCCAAAAATAATTTCTCGAAACTATGTATAGACCTATTTATTTTTGGTTTTGTTACTCAAATACATACCTGCCCGTTACGCAAAGTACTCGTTTAGCACATGTACCTACTGGATTCTATTCGGCTTACACGCAACGTACGTCCCATTCAAGGCGCGAAGCTAGTGAGGGCAATATATGTCATTTTTAAAATCTGTATATAATTTTTTACCTTATGCATTCTATGCAGGGTAGGCGGTAAGCAGAGTACATATTTTGACAGCTCGTGCAATGAATAAGCTCTGTTACTGCTATAAACGTAAATAATCCCACTACGTGAAAATTCGACTTTTATAATAGCAGAAGAATTTTGTCTTAAGCCACCACACGGATCATGTCATACGGCCCACGGGTAAAAGAATCAATTTCTACTCGAACTAAAGCTTACTTTCTGTATTATTTCTGGGTGGTAACCTATCACACGAACCGCCTAAGCATTAGCCAGCTCGTTTGTTAAATGTAGCCAATCATACGGCTGAATATCATTCAGGTCGTTAGTCGAACGGCGAAGCAGTTAATTAACCGACTGATTATGTTAGTTGGCTACGACATAATTCCCGAGGAGGGCCAGACCGTAAGGGATGGCCCTGGGTCAGCCGGGGTGCGAGGGATATGTCGATGACAACCTCACCTCCAGCCTAACACACAACCCACAGTCGGCGTGCGGTTTTAGTCGGTTCGAGTCCGACATAACCTCCCCTTCCGGCTCCGGCAGGGGGGGTATCCGAGGGGATTTCCGCTACGACATAATTATGTACAATGAGGTACCTCGGTTTTGTTTAGTATTTTTATCGTATTTTTTTCTAATAAACATTGCATAGATATCTGTTTTACTGATAGCTTCTATTCTGTAAATAGTACATTATTTTCAAAGGCAGAAACTGCTACGGATTTCTGATTTCAGTGAAATTTATTTCCACGTAAAAAGATGTGAATTACTTTCAAGTCGCTCCTTGAAAAGTTTCACATCAATATGGATTAAGTTTGAAAATTCGTTTCCTTCCTGGCGATTCCGGGAAATTCAGTTAAATTTCATAACATATTCATAAAAAATACTGTTAACAATGTAATATCAGCTTATTTCTCGTAATTGCTTGGTTGTTTATTTCTCTATCAATTTTCTTAATTACAGTTAATACCATAGAATAAGTAATTGTACGTTAAGCCGCCAGATACCACGGAACAGACACGTAATTACTTGGAATATAAATGTATCGTGACAATTAGTGGCATTAGGGTCTTTGTGGAAACAGAGTGACCGTAACGGTTAAATCATAATTCAGATAGTTCTGTATGAAAATGTAAAATATAGGATTATTGTTTAATCTAGTTAACGAATATACAAATACTTTTTCATACCTTTTATCTGATGGAAAGCGGTTACCTCTCTCTCTCTCTTTAAACTTAAGAGCTGTGCACGTGTCGGTTTAGTAGGTAATCGCTCCTCTTTCACTCCGGCAATCCTTTATCCTCTTGATACGACGCGACTTGTATATTTTGCCTTATCTGCGCTATTAACGTTCCTTTAGGCTGCCTCTTCTTCTCTTTCCTTCTACCTTCCCTATTTCTATTATGTGCACATGAAATATAATCATTTAAATAATCTTATTATTGTTTTCCTAATACATTTTTTTAAGACAACTAAACTAATACACTATTCATTGCACGCGTTAATTATTTCATTTTTACTTTTACAAAATACGTAGATTATATAGAATGGATAATTAAGTGTTTCTTACATTAAAAGAGGTACAAACATTTCATCGAGTAATTTGAGTAGGTACCTGCCTACGTGCGGCAAGGAGGGCGAACGAGGTCATGAAATAAAACATATTTTTGTGCATAATATATTATTGAAGTTGTTCGCAGCCATATGTAGTAGTCAGTTGCTTTCTTTATTACACGGGGGAGTGTATGAATCACTAATTAATGAGCTCTAGTCAGGTGGCTGTAATGTCCACTGAGATAATAAAAGTTTAAATAATAAAGCTGTATTAGTATAGTCGTAATTCCTACGGTTATCAACGTTGGCAATATAATCGTGTCGTTTTTATCGGTTTGATCAGTATTTACCTTCAGAGAGTTACGAGTATAATAAAGTGGCTTTAACCAACGATGAAAACCGGGATCAATTATAATCAAACGGCATTATAACGATGTAATCTATTAGGCCCTTCCTAATAAAATATTACACAGGGTAATTTATAGGTATACAGCTGGCAGCTGGCATGCCATTATTTCCTTACAAAATGTTGATATAACAGCTACTTCTTCATCTTAGCGATAATCCCAGTCGCATCCGAAGTATTCAGCTTGGAGTCTGAGGTCCGTTTTACCAGTCTAACTGCAGATTTGGCTAAACTTCGATATTTTCTGTGAAGCGATTGCCATCTCACGACCACCAAGCGCGCCTCCCCATTCCGGGGGCGAGTTGGGGACATCGTTGTCCCCCTCCTGAGGAGGGCCAGACCGTAAGGGATGGCCCTGGGTCTGCCGGGATGCGAGGGATATGTCGATGACAACCTCACCTTCGGCCTAGCACCACGACCCACAGTCGGCATGCGGTTTTAGTCGGTTCGAGTCCGACATAACCTCCCCTTCCGGCTCCGGCAGGGGGGGTATCCGAGGGGATTTCCGCTCGAAAAAAAAAAAAAAAATACCAGTTGTTGGACTGTTGAGGGCTCCAACTACCCGTAACGACTGCCATAGATGTTAGTATGGCAACTGGGACCGACGGCTTGACGTGCTCTCCGAGGCACGACCAGACAAATGCTAATATCCATATTCATGCAAACAAATATTTGAGCTAACCCGCGCCTCCTGCGTAGCGGCCGCGTTCACTACCGCTACGCTCCGGAGGCTGTCACTTGCTTTAAGCACTGGACGTCACATATTCCCACCTAACACCTGCTTTCATATGTGGTAAGTAGTACCTTCGGCGAATTGAGTATGTAGATAAAAGCCTGTCAAAAATTAGCAACAAAATCGGGGTAATTTTTAAGTATATGACATGACATTAAATACATAATCGTCACGCCTTCAACTAATTAATATTATAATTACATGCATGTTAGACCCTAGTTTAGATGGACTGATTCTTACTGTCGTCAAATATAGATATGTGTAAACAGAACTGTAATGTTAAATAAATATAAGCTTAACTATTTGAAATAACTTGTAAGCTAAAACCCCAATTACTACAAACAGTTAATTATAATTATACGCAATACCCCAATAATTAGAGCGTAAGACCGCAGCTAGCCAGCTCACAGTGAACTTCCCCTTTGTGTTTGAAACACATTACAACCTACCCCTCCCCATTAACGAATATCATTACGAGTAGACATCATTGACGAAATAAATGTAAGAGTAAAGTAAGTAAAAAAAAGTGTAAAAGTTGATGACTGCGCCTCAGTGTATACTTTTGCAGTCATCATCGGACCAATTTTGTCTATGTTTCCAGTATTACTTTGTTCCTGATACTTAAAGATTTTTATTTTAAATTTTTTATTAATATTTTTATGTGTAAATCATATAATATCAAAGGTTGCCTGTAAGAGATCGCTTGTAGCGATAAGGCCGCCATTTGTACATTTCTCATTATGTTGTCCGTATATGTACTAAAATTTATAAGTGTACAATAAAGATTTTTCTTATCTTATCTTATCTTATCATTTAAAAAATATAATAATGGACACCAGGGTAATGATAATAATACTTACATTTTCATTGTAAAAATAAAAATTTTTTTTTAATGATTGCTGAAAAAAATAGCATGGTCGACATGTTAACTAAGATAGAGAACGAGATACCTACTTAGATGGTTCGGATGTAAAGAAAAGGGCAAAGGGATGTGATCTTTTCTTTCTTCCCAGTCTTCTACTTTATCTCTCTTTTTCAGGATGATTCACAAGTGGAATACTCTGCTTAAAAATACAGTTTTTTTTAATGAATTATCAGTACACAAACAAAATTAAACTTAATTTACTGCAAAATAAGTTGGCAGCAATAGTTAAGTTAATGAAATGGCGGTTTACTGTTATACTCATGTGCTTAACACTTTAGGGATCTATAAGCATCGTCATGTATAAATTATATTATTACTAGCTTTTGCCCGCGGCTCCGCCCGCGTGGATGTCGGTTATCGCGACCAAACATAGCCTATGTCCTTTCTTATGGTCTAATCTACCCCTATACCAAATTTCATCAAAATCGGTTCAGTGGTTCAGGCGTGAAAGCGTAACATACAGACAGACAGAGTTACTTTCGCATTTATAATATTAGTATGGATTACTTTCTAATTTCTATAACAGCTTTTAGTTTAAGTATACCTACTAAATGTTTTTATATCATAACAACTCTACGAAACCGAAAGTAGAAGCATCAACTCGTATTTGACTAGTATTATTGTATATACCATTTCGTAAAGCTACCCCACGATATGAAATGACAATATCAGTAGAAACGCTGTGTAAAATATTTCCGTTCATGTAATATTGTTTATAAAAAATATCGTTCATAAATAATACCCTAAGTTTGCTACTCTAATGAAACCTGAGCAATACCTACTGTTCATAAATTTGGCACAATAATAGTTTGCTCCTACTAGGCGTAATATTGTAATAATAATATTGAACCAATTTACGGGCAATGAAATGATTGTCTTCATAATGTAAATGTTATGTAGCATTAGGTTGGTGCGGAATTAGTGCCATTATCTTTCATATCCAAACATCATATCATCCTGTTATCGTTATGTACAGATATGACATCAAACAATTCAACAAGCATTTGAAATGAGGTTAGTTTTGATGCAGTACAATGTACGATAAACATTACATCAGTTTAATATTATGTGCGTAAAGACCGACATCCACTGATGACATGGCAGCATGCTAAGGTGCTACCTTTGCCTTTTCCGGAAAGTACAAAAGAAACAAAAATGTAAAGTCCGCCATTAAAGTTTTTTTAATGTTTACATTTCAGCATGAGAGTAGATAAAATGTTCTTAGGATATTTTATTCACAAAGTGCATTGAAATACATCGAATCATACTCGTACATAATGTGTATTGTTGATTATCGTCTTCGGCTCACGCCTGGCGACTCGGGTTTCAATGGCGCCTCAGCGGTAATCACCAACTTTACACTCTTGTACCATAATGTACTATTATCCCTCTTATTTAAGTTTTAACGATAAACTTTACGTTAGTATATCATAAGTTGAACTGATATTGAGAAATATTTTAGCCAGTGACTATGTTTTAGACATGAAGGAGATCATACCATATTCCCCTATACGCTCTTTAATTATAATACTCGATTGAGAATTGCAAGATACAAATTGAAATTATAAGCGCTTCGATCTAGTTGAATTGAACTATTAATTTGTACTACTCTGTACGTAGCATTTAATTATCAAGATGTCTTTAAATGTAAAGTGTAAACAGAAAGCCACATCTACCTTTTGTGTTGCAGACAGCTTTGTACCTACATAACTAGGGAGATTAATATATAAACAGCAACAAAGTAATCTCTTTGAGGCAGCTTGTTTCTGTTACGAGGTCAAATAGAACCTTGTTATGTATTATTCTTATTGCCCTGTACTAAGCCCCATTTCAACAGTGAAAATAATTGAGTGCAGATCAAACTTAAATAGGTAAGTATTCATTTTCAGAAAACAAGAAAGCAATTTATTAAGAACACGTGCAAATACCTAAAGCTTTTACTATTTATATGGCTTTTACGTTTATGCATATTGTGCGAACTCACATCACA
Source organism: Eilema sororculum (assembly GCA_914829495.1). NCBI lineage: Eukaryota > Metazoa > Arthropoda > Insecta > Lepidoptera > Erebidae > Eilema > Eilema sororculum. Next base: position 23,890,217 of record OU618532.1, read on the forward strand.
GCCATTTTCAGCTTAAACACTAGGTACAGTCAGCGTCAGTAATATCTTGAAGACGAATACTCAAAATGATCTTAAAACACTAGTTTTAAGGTTTTATTAATTTTAAATAACATTATTGTTAACAATGTTAAATGAAATTTTGAATATTTGAAAAATTTGAATACTTTGTTTATTAACATTTTTCTGACACTAATTGTACACAGCGCTTGTTTTCGGATAAAATCTTTAATCTTTATTTAACAGATTTGATCATGGATTGAGGTCTACTTAGGAACATACTTGTTTACAATCATTATTGGTTGCAGCCCCTAATTTAAGTCTCATTTAAAACTTTAGTTTTTTTTACTTGTAGAGAGTCCTGTGTGTTTTCATTATCTACGGCCCGTTTTCTCAGTACTCTAGGTACTCTGTTGCATTGCTAACTAGGTGTTTAGTATACGTAAATTGTGATGATCATAATATTAACCCATTTGATTAAATTATATTTAGGCAAACTTTACAATTTGGTTTATAATGGCATCGCTTGACTCACACCGACCTCGCCCGCCCGCGCGCCGCGGTGCCGAGCGCCCGCACCATCCTGAGCCTCTGTCGCGTCGCGAGCGATTCGCACTTTAAGAGCGCGCATAAAGCTAGAAAAAAGTCAGATTTCACCCGCACACTTCATACGTCCCGCTCTCGTCTGTCCACACGTCTGTCGCCCCGCAGTATTTTGTGTGGCAGCTAACCGCTGTGTTTAGTACGCAGGCGCACAGTATACCCAAAATAATCAGATAAAATTTGGCAAAGTACGAACTGGATCATTATCTATTTATGGTATACTTTGAACACACAATAATTTTATTTTTGGTGATAGATAAAATGAGTGGGATTTGTAAAGTAAACATAAGCATTGAAATAAAACCACTTTTTACGGATTCTATCGCGTATATTTGTTATTATTTACTTTTTAAACCGACGTTTCGGCTGCTGCAAATTTACGCAGAATGAGCTCACTGTGTTGTTAAGTCTTGCTGGATTTTGCTACTTACTGGGTTTGATTAAGTGGATGACTGGGTCCCAAGCTGGTGTAACGTTCCATCCATCCTCTCTATTAAAATTTGGGTGTTTTTTAATTTCAATAGCCTCGCGGATCATTCTAGGAATATATCGATGTTCTTTAAGAACATCGATATATTAATAAACATCTTTGTATCTTTGTATACCCGTATATCGCAATAAAATATATTTGAATTTGAATTTGAATTAATATTAATATATAAATTTATTTTGGTGATAGATAAAATGAGTGCGATTTGTAAAATAAACATAAGCAGCTTAGCTTTAATAAACAGCTTAAAATATAGTGGTCAAAAAATGAATGCATATTTTTTGAAATCGTCAAATGTTTATATTAAGACAGTTTTATCACGATATAAATTTTAATAAATTTTCACTGTATTATTATAATTTGTTGTGTTTTAGATAAAATCTCCCTAAGAACTCTGACGATTCGCTGAATAATTTTACAGGTAGTGCATAAATAATACGAAAAAGTAAGTTATAGAAATATTTATTTCAATAATAATTACAAAATGCTTACATGTAATATACTTGTAATTTTGTTATAGGTAGATAAGAATAAGGTAAATAAATGTATATTTCATACTGAAATTGGTTCAAGACGCCTAAAGATATTACTTTCAGTTCATAAAAGTAGACGATCACGGTAGAAATTTAATTTGAAAAAATATCTGTTTAATCTATAATAAAATTGGAAATACTAAAAGAGTTGAAGCTATTCTATGCATATAACGTCAATAATGTGGATATTACGAGGCCGTTTTCGAAATTTTGTCATGTTGCTCGACACATGTGATTTTAGAAATGTGATTTCATAGTTAAAAACTATATTAATTCGAGTTTAAATTAATAAATAAGAAAGATCATCTCAAATACTAATGAGAAAATGAGCTAGGTACGGTATTTACTTATTTTTATTACATGATTTTGATTATTCTACCTGAAACCTACGCCTATTTGTGAATTTTTGTGGAAAAGGTTTAGGAAATGACCTATTACTTATTGTTTTGACGGCTAAACAGTATGAAAAACTTACTACGTATTTTCCTGAAAACTATCTATTACTTGAGTGTATTACTTTTAACTAGTTCATACAGAATATGAAACTAAAAATATTCAATTTGGACAAATTTTTCGAAAAATTCAAACCACAATGGGACTTCAACGCCAGAGCCGTGAACCCTGGCGTTCCAGTGCTCTTACTCTGAGCTAGCCTTCCACGGGCGGTCGTCCGTGTTTTATATGGTCGAATTTTTCTATTACTTGTTTTATATTTGATTTGCTTGATTTATATAAATGAATGTTTAACCAAAGCAAAGGAAATGGCATGTAGTGAGATTTTGAAACTCACTTATCTAATATATTTTTTTATAAACAGTACTAGTCGGGATGTACATAACTAATGTGAATGACCATGTGAATCTCAAACCACTCTACTTGTTTTTATTACACTCGGCGCTGGCTAGCCAGTTCCTTTGCTTGAACTTAGCTTACACGCTACTGCGTGTCTAGATTTTACAACGTTGCATATTTTTTAATTCTATTTAGTGAATAGAATCTTAAATGTTTACTGAATGTGAGAAAAAAGATTGCAATAAGCTTACAAGTTACAGTTTTTACTAAGCGATGCGACTGGATCGGATTCATCAGCTTATGTTATATTACAAGTGCAGATTTTAAGATTATTGATTATTTTATTTTTATTTCTTACTAACACTAGGTCATAAGAGCAATGTAATTAACAAAAATATGGGCTTGCCTGAAATAAATCTTTATTATTATTATTACGAGCTGAAGCAACTCTGAAAAGCATTAAAATTGATAATACAATGTATAAGTACTTTCGCAAAATATCATTATATTACTGCTATAAAAAATAACATTAGTTACATACTTCAAACGCGATGTGGTCTAAGACATCTATTTGATTTTCATATACTATACCCGGGCTCCCTGGCAACGGTTGATACAAAAACTGTACTTAGTAACAAAGTAAAGAAAATAAAGAAATATTACTTTCGACAATTAGCCAAGAGTTGAATTCTTAGTCTTTTAGATTCTCTTTAAGAGTTTATCTTTTGATTTTTTTTATTTCCCATAATTTCGACGAACTTTTTCGACGGAAAACAGAAAAACAGCCCTCTCGTCTCAACGGGGCGACCCCGACTAATTGGTGAAACAACAGATGGCCGGCACCTCGGGTCAGGTGCGATAGCAAGAGACCGTTATGCGCGGAATAAGAACGTCGTAAGCGCCGAATTAGTTTTTTCTTATTTACTCGTAAATTCCAGATAATTTAAACAAAGTGAAAAATTGAGTCACTAGGTTTTATAATTTTATACTTTGTACATAAAAATTGACTCAGTTATATGAATAATCTTGAAAATAAATTAATTATAATCAAAAATTAGGCCTAACTTTGTGATCTTATTTTATCGACAAAATATTATTATTTTATGTTTTCACCAAATTGAGTACCTCTCAGATATAACGTATTTTCTATTTAAAAAAAACAAGCTCATTTGTGGCACACTTTCGGGTATAAAAATCAAATCAAAGATCGGCAATTTTCCTTTATACCCCAGCCGAGGATATGGACATAATATTTTCATGCACTGACTGTATTCACAAAGGTGGCACTATTCCATATTAGTTATGGGACTTAGTGGTTCAAATGATATTTATTTTGCTATTTTGTGTGTTTACTTTTTCTGTATGAGTGAAAATGTTAATAATATAATGTAGTGTACCTGACTTATTATTAGATACTTTTATAAGAACTTGGTACACTATTGCATTGCGTACATATGCCTGTAATGATAGATGTAAGTTGGATAAAATAAATAAATAAATAAAAGTTATTATTATTACCCCATGACCGCGGAGCTGGGGATCAGAATTGTGGTTAAGCTACAACTCGGACCTACAGAATCCCAGGGTGGTGGAGCATCGTTTTTCCGAGTTTCGCGCCTTATAGGAGAAGATGGGTTCGCCAATGATGTTGAGGCTGGTCGAGGTCTCAGGATGAGAGTTTGGCGATGTGCTGAAATACCTATCGCCAAACCCACTCCACCATTAGCTCCGGTGAAGTATAGCTACGCTCGCACCTCGTGACGAAGCTACCGTACCAGCCCCTTCTCCTCGTCTCCGTCGCTCAGACCCCGCCGCCGATCTAACTGATACATTATGGTTCGTAAGCGATCTATATTTTATTCAGGTGACAGATACATACGAAACGCAATCTATTTGTTAATGGGGCATTCCAACTGCTGTTGAATAATATGTTATATGTATTGATTACTGTAGTACAATAATGCTAAGTGGTATGTGAAACAGTTGTTAAGGGTTCTTAAAATAAGAGTGTGAGTTAAATCAAACGAGCCGTTGTATCACACGAATGTTATAACAACAAATTATGTGCAGTTTCGTACCTAGTGTATGAAATTGCACAAAATTTCATCATAAATTTGCTTAAAATGACAGAATATTTCAGCGCGCATAACTTGAAAGTTTTTGGTGCATCTGCTCAGCTCATCAGATTTAACCAGTTATACGAGTATTATACTATAGTTGCCCATAGAAGACATGTAATGATTTTTTTTAATGCTCTGTGCGTAAAGACTGTTAATAAAGTAATGTTTTTCAGACTGTTTATACTGGAGATTGATGGCGCTTGGTGGAATCTGCAACACATATTGAATAACACACTTGTACTTTTCCACTGAGTTTATTTTAGACCTGACCTCTTTCAATCAATCTCATCAATGTAAACCTTTGAGAATGCCGTAAGGCGAAACCGGTCAGGTCTAAAATAAACTCAGTGGAAAAGTACAAGTGTGTTATTCAACAATGTTTTTCATTTTTAGGATTCCGTAGCCAAATGGCAAAAAACGGAACCCTTATAGATTCGTCATGTCTGTCTGTCTGTCCGTCCGTAAGCCAGTTTTCTCCAAAACTATAAGGCCTATACTGTTGAAACTTGGTGAATAGATGTATTCTGTGAACCGCATTAAGAATTACACACAAAAATAGAAAAAAAAGCAATAAATTTTGGGGGTCCCCATACTTAGAACTGAAAATGAAATGCTGAGGTTTTTAACATCATTTTTTTTCTAAACTGAATAGTTTGCGCGAGAGACACTTCCAAAGTGGAAAAATGTGTACCCGTCCCCCCCTAACTTCTATAATAAAAGAATGATAAATCAACAAAAAAAAATATGATGTACGTTGCCATGCAAACTTCCAACGAAAATTGGTTTGAAAGAGATCTAGTCAGTAGTTATTTTTGAACACGTCTTAAACCGCAATTTTCGCCTTTAATTCAATTAACTCAAAAATAATTTATTTAAAAAAAAAACATTTTTATATTACCTATGTTACTTACTGCTACGGAACCATTCATGGGCGAGTCCGACTCGTACTTGGCCGGTTTTTTTAATATTGACATTTCAGTATGAGAGATGATAAAGTGTATGAATGCTTTCCAAAGCTAGGATTACTACTTACGATTAGTACCTAGGTACCCAGTAATGCGCATGCCGTCTTATGTATCGATATACATTCTCTATGTGTTATGTGTAGGTGTTTTAATGAATACTAAATGTATTTAAAATAATAGGTAGGTACATGTACCTAATATTTATTAAACTTGCTCTATTATGCTAAGGAAGGCCCCGAAATGCAAATGCACCAGTCGTCAATTAAGAAATTGATGAATAGTGTGCTGACTATTAATTTTTAGGTCAAAGCAGTTCGATTTGATTATTTGATTTTAATCGAAGATTTAAGACATCTATTTTTACTGCATACCGGGTGTAAGGCTCCCGAAGCTGAAAACCCCTAGTAGTATTCCAGGTACATAACATATTGGTATAAAAATAAAATCGACATGGACAAAAAAAAATAGTATTTTTTTTTAAATTTTATTTTGCATTAATTACTCTCCATCGCGTTAGTAAAGCTAAATGAAACGGTAATTTCATAAAAAGAACATCGCTACAAACAGAAACAACAAGCGCCAAGCGCGTGCTTTTTTGTAATGGTCTTTTTTATGAAATTACCGTTTCATTTAGCTTTAATAACACGACGGAGAGTAGGTACATAATGCAAAATAAAAAAGAATCGAAAATATTTTTTTTTGTTCATATCGATTTTATTTTTATGCCAATGTGTTATGTACCTGGAGTACTACCTACTAGGGGCTTTCGGCTTCTGGAGCGGTATAGGTTATCATTGAAAGGTATCTATTTGCCTAAAAACAAAGTTCAGGATCCCAACATTTTAGCCCTAAATTTAACATTGTGCTCCGGCAAGTTAACTAATTTTGCAATTTGGTTTGGTCTGGAAAAAGATGATCTACCCCTCTAGACAAGTGGTAATACAAGTTGTAGAATAGAATGATCGAAGTACAGGTGGTTATACGTTGGGGACTGTCATAAACGTCAAAATTCATGTCAATCCCATTATTTCATCATTCTTTTGTGTGATACGCCAGCGAAGGAATTGCCGCTTTTCCAATGGGGCTGATAGAAAGAAAATTTATTCCTCATTTTTTATCTAATTATGTAGGTATCCTCGCCATATACTTGGGTTCTACAGCTAAAAGTCAGAGATGGCAGCTGCCATTAGTTTGACCGGCATAGTCTGTAACCATTCACATCTTCTCTACAAGATGGCGGCCATCGCTTATACAAAGTGCGACGATATAGCAAAGCTCAAAAATGTGACATACTACCTACTATGGTTACATGACATGAACTATAATATTCAGTTAATAGATACTTAAGTATGGAATTAATCAACAAAATGAAAAATAGATATAGCTGAGATATTTCTAAAAGTACTGCTTATAAGTACTGCACGTCGCCAAACATCTGTTGATAGCAGCAACAGATGAATCTAGAGTTAGACCAATAATCCTGTTAAGTACAGTAATTACTAAGTATCGAGAAACGGGATAGAGTATTTCCTCAATTCCCGATAGTTCCTTTCAAACAAGGAAACAATGGCTTATAATTATAGATTTTTGGGTTGGGTCAGAGGTTTGGCTTTTGAGTTATCTATCTTCAATTATAGCAGTGGGTTTAACTGTCATGACAAATTTTAGTCATTCAAAACCAAATATTTGCATTGAGCGTAAATCGAAGCCGTGGTAAACTGAAGCTGGATCTTTGAAAGCAGGCCCTTTGCCCCTACATATTCGCCCGTCTACCGTTTAGTAGTCCAGTAAAGACTAGTTTATTATAACTACAGTATAACTATCTATAAAATAACTAAATAGTGTCCAATATGTTTAGATAACCGTTTTCCTTCATCGATATCACCGTCGGGAACGACGAGCTCATTAATGTAGTCTTTAGAATGCTTTCGTCATCATCATTATCATCTGTGTTGTTCCCGATTCCATTCGAAACTTTGACCTCATAACCCGGGGTGTGCTGACTCCTCCTATTTTTGGTTTGCGTATACAGCTTTTATGGGAGCGAATGCCATCTGACCTCAAACCCAAAAAAAGAAAACCAAGCCAAAGACTCGTCTGTTCTGCCCTGCAGATAGTGCTTGTCAATTACATTGGTAGCTGACACTACAAGAAACATTATAACATTGAGTATCAAGAGCGAAAGTTTTTCCACAGCGTACCGTTGAAGTTACAACAAAGAAAGTGTCGACATTTCTATGACACTGTAAATATATGACCTTCCCTTTACGTGTTTCACAATATCATGCATTGAAATAATTCTACCTCGGTATCCGATTGCATTAACATAATTAACAACGAAAAAGACGGAAAGAAAAATGTAAAACGTACGAAGCTCTTATGATTAGATGTTATTTGTATATTTTAATATGCTTTCCTCTATTTAACACCGTAACAAACCTAGAGTTCTCCACATTCCAAAAAGTAGTAAGTGCATAAGAGTTGGTACATTTTTTAACATGAAAAACGAGCTTTATAAAATAGTCTTACCTCTGAAATCCAAGCGGGCGTACTTGTCGTACTTGCACTTCAGTACTTTAAACCTGTTTAATTTAACGGTTAAAGACATGGTGCAAGATTTATGCCATCAATTTCAAAATAAAATTCTGAGAGCCCCAGATTAAATGTTACGCTGTAAGATGAACGACGGCGTCCATCCTAGAGCCCCGGTGGCGGCAAAAATGCCCCCAGTACTAGATACGGTAGAACTTTTTCGCGCTGGGGATTGCTGCGGGCCAGACGACCGACCCGAGCCTCTCTCAGCAATGGAATGACGAAGGGCGGGCGGATTTCCAGGCGCAAAACCCAACCCTCCCTGTCTCCCGCCGCTTCTCCCCGCGTGCCTGTAGCCTAGCTGTTGCACAGGTGCTGAAACCGACACGACACGCCTTTACGGCTAATATTACAAATATTTAACAAAACCTTTGAAAATATTCTTAAAAGAATTTAGTAGTATCATATAATTGTAGCGGTATTTGTCAACAACAATTTTTCGTGCGTGTATTGTTCATTCATTATTGTAGGTACCTTTGAATTTTTCTTTGTCACAATGTCACACAGCGATACTCCCTGCAACTATAATGGAGTTGCAGAATAATATTAAAAATATGGCAAGATATTTGACCTATTCATATTCAATTCTATGCGGTAACGTCGTACTGGGTCACAGTTTATCTCTCCAAATTTTCTGCGGGAACGTTTTGAATATATCGCACCTCGGGGCGAACCCTGCCGTTCTGCCCTCACCCTTCTGTTTCGTACCTACACTAACTTTAGCTGAAATGTAGTATTATTCACGGTTCGGGCTAATTAACTATGAGATAACTTACTTCCTCACTCTATCGGTAATAGTTGCACTCTGGACACCTTCAAAATAGAAGACTTCGTCGTTATTTTTGCATGAAGCCTACACTCTACACACAGTGTAGGTGGTATAGGAACATGAATCGGTTTATCTATTCATGTTGTGAAGGTACCCTTTTATAAAGTTTTCAGCTTCTACTGCACAAAGGTTAGCTGAAAGAAAACTCTACAAGAATCAAGCTCACCATTGTCACCTAGTTTTATGTTTTTGATGTGTATATATTTTGTTTAAGGATTATTTGTGTGCACAATAACGAATTGATTTTCTTTTAAACAAGTTCTCTATTAGTTGTAAAAGTATATTTTATTAACCACTGCAACAATTTGTAGTACATTATATTTGTCATAAAACTACTCGCTTTTCTGTGACGAACATAACACTATGACCCAATTACAGGACCTGACAAACTAGCATATTTTGTTTTATTAAACTAGCAACCCTGCTTTGACAATAATACATGATACAAGCGTTCGTGTTTCGGGGGTAAAGAGAGATGGAACATTATAGCATGCGCATATATATAGCTCAATACCCATTTCTCGCACGTAACACGAAGGCTTATAGCACATCATAATAGGTCAACAGGTGTTACTCTTGCCAGGAGCTCAATAAAAACTTGAACTGATGCGAATATTTAACTTTCATAGATTTGGTTTTATTGATCACTTTAAAAAGAGTATGATAGGTAGGTACTTACCTAAAAATATTTACTACTTAATAGTAGTACCTAAATAAGTATAGTAGGGCATTTTTTTTTTACACGACCATACTCAAAATGTGTATGTCTCACAAGTTTACCCTTATTTTTATGGAGAAATGAAAGAACATTTATTATGAAGTGTTGATTGTAATAATATTTAATATCTAATGTATTGGAAATACGTCTAACTATATGAATAATTTATTGATAAATATAAAATAATACTGAATATAATTTTGAATACCCCTGATTTTACTATGTCCCACAGTGACCGGCTTAGTTTTGAGTTAAGTTTATTTGCGAATTTCCTTCGGCGGTAAGAGTAAAAAAGAATGAATGTTATAGAAATGTGATAATATTGTCGGAATTAAACATAAAATAACACTACTTTCATAATATATACTATAGTTCGTAGCATTATTATTATGTCTCACAATTCCAGCTTTGCATGGAATTCCACTTTGTAACCGTAATATAATAATATATATTCCAAATAAAATTACCACTAACTAAAAATTTCTTCTTCGGCAACATTATTCCAGACATCGCCATTTTGTAAAGTAGTCAAGAGAATGACAGTTCGACGCATTTCGTGTCGAAACTTGTTAAGCGTTACCGTGCCGGATTTTTCATCTACTTTGTAACTGTGATTTTTACTGGTAAGTTTGGATTTTTGTTTATAGAAATATAATAATGATATACTACAAACGCATTATAAGCTATTAAAAGTGTTTTTTCAGTATTTCATCTTTATTAAAGTTTATTTACAAGCAATCTTAGGTCGGCGATTCGAGATGCGTTACTTCCATTTTGTTTGGTTACATATGAGGTGGAATAAAAAAGTTACAAAATGGAAATATAAAGGCGAGTACAAATGCATGCAGGGTTGATGGTGTTTATGTTTTAAGTGAATAATAATTATGATGAATTGATGACATCATGGACCAATAATTAAATTTACTATGAGGTAGTGTTTACATAGATTGATTTTTTGAGACTGAACTGGATTATAAGGCTGAATATAAATAAACAGCGTTGATTACTAAAATAGCATAGCTTCATTTCTTTTTAAGTTGGTTCCATCATTCGTGGTTTATTACAATCCCTTCCTATTTCAGTACCTACTGATATGCAAAATTTCCTTACCAGGATGAACTAATCTTTACTTTTCGATTTTGTAACTGAAGTTTTCCATTTTGTAATTGTCTTATATTTTACTGTTACCATTTTATTTAATTTTTTTGTTATTTTCAAAGTGACTACCTTACTTTATTTTGATTTTCTTTAAATTATAAAAAATAAATTAATAAAAAAAAATCAACAGCATTCAATGATGGTTACACTGTATAAATCAGAAGCTAACTCTGCAAAGTTACCAAATAGTTACAAAATGGTTACATCTTTACAAAATATTAAAAACGTATGGCTTATTATACTTATGCTGTTTTATTATTTTGAAGAATATTATATTTCTAAACAAATAAAAGCAACTCTTTCATTTAAAGTATACTATTTTATTTATTAATTTTAATTTTAGAAGTTACAAAGTGGATGTCTAAACTACCCTCGTCCCCAAAGAAAGTTTTATTTTTGTGCAAACTTGTATACTTATTGGGTAACTGCAGCTATTTTAATGTTTTTTAAAGAATAACAAATCATTCAATAATTTTTAATATGCATTACAATTTTTTTTTATTATTTCATTCCATTTTGTAACTTGGACGCGTTTAAAAAAAAACGTCCAGTATTATTTCAGTTCTTTGTTTTCACTGTCTGCTAATTTTATGTTTTACATGAGAAGTCTTCTATGCTGTATTAATGTACACTTTGCTACTCTCTCTTATATTATTTTATCTCTGCCTTTATAGCACAAAGGTTTGCTGATAGAGAAGTCTTAAAGATTTAAACTCACCTTTGTTCATAATTATAATTTACTTGTACTCGTATTTTATGTACCTATACATTTTGTTTAATATGTCTTTTCTATGTAGGTACAATAAGGAATTGAGAATTCTCTGTTGAGGTTCATAAAAATTTTAAGCTTGACATTTAATTTGAATATACTGGCAGGTACGGATACCTATGTTTAACTAATAATAATAATATTTGTTTTAATAATATTATAATAATATTTGGTAGGTACAGTTATTTCTTTAGGCCAGAACTCGAGACGGTATTGGGAGCTAAGGTAACCTTAATGCTGGCGAAACTGCTCGGCAAAGATAATAACTAATAATATTTTGATAGGATAGTAGTAGCAATAGTACATATTATATAACTTTGTATCTTAATGCTTTGGTAACCTTAACCGTACCTAAGGATGAAAGAACTAAGTGATCTATATATTATAGTCTAAGGGTTCCACACAAATTAAATAAGGTTTTTTTTATAAACTTGAAAAACGACAAGATTTTAGACAATATAATATGTATGAGTGCGAGTTAAGATGCGCCTCCACCCACTAGTAAAGATTTTCCTATACCTACCCTCCATACCAAAAATGAATGTGAGAGAGGAGTCAGTACTGCGCTGAAAAAGGCACGGGACTGTTACGTCAACTCCATTTCTAATCTTGTGTTCAATTCAAGTCATGTCCTCCGATCGCGCAAGTGTTTATATCGCAAACTGTTCTTCTAAACACGTGTTCAAGGCGATACATGAAATGGATCCAAAGTACTTTATACGTAGATGTACTACTCTGTCAAGAAAGTACCGGGAAAAAAATCAATAATACGCAAAAAATTGTTATTCGTCCAAATTTATTTTATCGCCTTCAAAGTATGCTCCTTCAGAAACGATACACTTACGCCAACGAATAATCCAATCATCAAAACATTTTTTAAACGCTGTTTCCGGAATTGAGTTCAGTTCTCGCCGCAAATTCTCCTTTATGTCTTCTACTGATTGAAAACGGGTGCCGGGGTAATTTGAGTGTAGGAAAAAGGAAAAAGTCGGCTGGAACCATATCTGGTGAATATGGTGGTTGCTCGATGGTATTTGTTGAGTGTTTGGACAAAAATTCGTTCACAATGGTGGCCTTGTGCGAAGGCGCATTATCGTGGTGTAAAATCCAAGAATTTTCTTTCCACAAATCTGGCCTTTTTCGTCGAATTTGTTCTCTTAAACGTCACATAACGCTCAAATAATATTCTTTATTTACCGTTTCACCTTTCGGCAAAAATTCCGAGTGCACAACACCGCGATAGTCAAAGAAAACAGTCAACATGACTTTGACTTTTGATCGACTTTGACGTGGTTTTTTCGGTTTTGGTTCAGTTGGAAGGCGCCATTCCGAAGCTTGTTGACTAGTATGCATGTCAAACTCGTAAACCCACGTCTCGTCACCAGTAACAACGCGTTTCATGAATGTTGGGTCGGTATTGACCCGTTCTAGCATGTCCTCAGCGACTCTCATGCGATTTAGTTTTTGAAGAAAATTCAGGTCTTTTGGAACTAGCCGGGCAGCAACACGTTTCATACCCAAATTATTAGTTAAAATGGTACGGATCGACTCGTGAGATACAGAAAGTTCGGCGGCCATCTCTCTCAAACTTGAATGAGGATTTTCAGTCACTATTTCCTTCACTTTTGCGATGTTAACTTCAGTTGCAGACGTTGATGGCCTACCAGAACGAGGCAAATCTTCCATCACATCTCGACCGCTTTTGAACGCTTTGTACCACTCATAAGCACGTGCTTTGATAAAGTCGATTCACCGTAAGCCTTCTGTAACATTTTCAGTGTCTCCGAACATGAAATTCCATTGGCGATGCAAAATTTATGACAAACTCTTTGTTCGATGTTTTTGTCCATTATGAAATTCGCACACTAGATATTATAAAACTAAAAACAGCACTGTTTTTAACATAAATGACAGATGCAACTCAAACTCCGCGCCAAAATGGAAAGCAGTTGTGCCAATCAAACAACAACAAAAAAAACAAAAATTTGAATTTGGAACCATAAACAAAACATTCATTCCCGATACTTTGTTGACTGAATGTATATATAATGTCAATTATAGCTTGATGCTTATAGATTTATAAAACCTATTATTAAATTTATTCGTGTAGGAATCCTTAAAGTACCTGTGGAAATATGTTAATACAAGAATCAGGATCATACCAGAACCTCTGACCTGGGGTGTTCATCCTAATCATGCGACTCTTGTCAACCTAGGCTAGCTTAATAAGTATGGCTGAGATGGTTACAAAAATCAGGGGGATACCATAAAATAGGTTTACATTCAGGGACGAAACTCTAACAAAATACTCGAAAGTTTATTTCGGTATATTCCACGTTCGCTTTACTTGTTTGCTTCGCAATCGCATGCTTACAATTTTAGGTCGGTATGGTAGGTCCATAGGCCCGTATGAGGGATAGCGCGTCTATCCCATTTCATGTTACCGAGAGCCCGAAACTTTGTAAATATGTCGCATAATCAACCGTTCAATTGACGGCCTGAATGATTGATCAAGCCGCTAGACAAATTACTTGGATCGTTGAAAATTTATTACTTGCCTAGCCATTTGATCAGACAGCTAGGCAAGTCACTTATTTCTGCATGGTTATAAAAAACACATATCACAGAACAGCACGCCGTTGTCGCTACTTTGCCCGCTATCGTTTGGTGTACCATCTACTACACATGATGTGCTCTAGCTAAAAGGAAACTTTGTATACCTAGTTTTTGGACGGCAGAACACAATGGACTATTGTTACGAGTGAGCTATATTTTTCTCTTTATGCACGTATAAATTATATCATTAATTATAAAAATATTTTTGTGAGTCTATAAAAATCCACAACCTGTTTTCTTGGGAATCACAGTTTAATCAAAACTCCGTTGGTTTACTACATATACCTACTTCATATTATTTCGATTCGGTATTATTATTATTGCTATCTTCAATACTGTAATTCATAGTATTTACTTTGTGCTATAATATATCTTTAAAAAAAAAATTACATTTGCCTCGGATTGGTTAGATTTATAAAAACATCAGAGTCGTATTTAAAGTACTGTAATTCATTCATCGTTCATTCACCGTCATAGGGAACATTCAGGTTCCGTTGGATGTTCATACGGGTCAGTACCCAGTTGTTTCATTTTCCTGCTAAGCAAGAAGTAAGTAGTTTCATAACAAAAATATTGCATTTTTTTTGTTGATTCAAATTTTGGCATCAGATATCAATTTTGGTGTATTGGCAATTCAGGTGTAGAAAATAAACAAGTAATTTTCAGGGTTATTTAGGCTATTCCAGCATATTATGCATCTAAATATGTATCTCTAGCTAAACATGGAACGAGATTACCTAAAAGTACCTATCTAGAAACAAAAAACACCTTAGCTATACATTCATAGATGTTGAAATTCGCCCATAACGTCAAAATACTTATCTAAAATTGGTAAAAACATAAGATAAACAAAAGAACTACCATTGTGATCTACAACCACTAAGCTGTACATAAACACATTGATCTGCTACAGAACCATCTGTGAATAAGTACATTCCACAGCCATAAGCGAATTGATTTGATGAAAAATATTTCCTTGCGGAACTTGTATATTTTCATGTGAATTACAATTTATGTTCTCTGTGCCGTAAGTACACTTGAGACGGAAAAAAAATACAACAAAGCCTACCTGCTTCCGGTTTCCCTTGGGTACGCCATAATTTGAGAACGACCTTGATATTTTTTTCGACATATTTTTTTTGTTTTCTAATTCTAATCAAATAATTAATTGCTAAAAAATACTTGTTGCTCAGTCTAACGAACTTATGACTCGTTATACTGTGCATAAAGATAGAAAAATCGATAAAAAGACAAAAATGTTTTCGGAGAGTAGGTAGCTAGACAATCCAATTGAACATACTATATTATCTAAGTACACAAAACCAATAATAGTTAATTGATATAGACAGTACAATACATATTTAAGTATGTGAACTAAAATACTAACTGTACAATATACATATTTACAAAACCGAATGATTGTCAATTTGACCGCTGAGTAAAAATTCACATTTGGTGGGATTTAGTTCTAGGCCGATTAAACTACATTTTTCTTTTAGAAACGCCATATCTTTTAATACAGTCTAGCCTCTACGTCACCATCAAGAGTGCCGACATCCAGATACTACATGTTGAATTTAGAATTTAGTCACTGAATTATGCGATGAATAGCCAGGCTGAAAATAACTGGTCTAACAGGATCAACTTGTTGGCACCCTACCGCTGAATCTAAAATATTTTGAAGGGTGCCTATAGCATTACCAAAGAAACTTAAAAATTTTGGGGGTTTCTTTTTTATCATTCAGGGACCCATTCTAAACCCGTATAAAAATGACTCTTTGAGTCTGATTCCAACGTCAGCTACCGGCTATATTTGAGAATTTATTTTTTTATAGTCAGGTACCTACTCAAATAAATACACACACGGAATCACATCAACTTTAATATTTAATTCCATGCCTCTTCCTTCAAAGTGACGAACTTTCCATGTAAACTTTCTACCCCTAATTCAACCTCTTAAGGGTAAACTTTCGGAAAACACCGTTATATGTGCACATTTATATCTAACCAGAAGTAGGTAGGTATATATTTCATTCTACTTTGGAAATGTCGGTCTTGTACATTATAATCGTAAATTTTTTATTACGGGAAAAGTTTTATCAAGGTTTTCCTTAGTGATAAACCTATATTATGTCAAAAGGTACTATTATCTATGCCTTCTTCTGAAATATTTGTTACAGTTGTTTTACTTATTGAAACTTTAACTTTTATTTCTTTTTATTTATTTATACAGACTTTACCCTATCATTACAGGTTGTTATCACCTAATGCGATAGCGTAGCTAAACTATTAGGTACTAACTAGCTGTCCCGGCGAACTTCGTACCGCCAATTTTTTAGATCCCGTTCCTGCTGCACCATTTAGGGGGATGAAAAATAGATGTTGACCGATTCTCAGACCTACTCAATATGCTCACAAAATTTCATGAGAATCGGTCAAGCCGTTTCGGAGGAGTATGGCAATGAAAACTGTGATACGAGAATTTTATATATTAGAAGATATATAGGTAAAATTAACATACAACAAAAAACATACCTAACAGATACAGAAAAACAAATGGAAAGTTACTAACAAAAATTATAGAAACTTAATTCAATTCTACTACAATATTATAAATGTGAAAGTTTGTTACTTTTTTTGGATATTTGTTACTCAATTACACCGTTCAGTCGACGGTTATTGGTTATTATTAGTAAAAAAATGTGTTACATCTTAAACTTTGTAGGTAAAGTCAGCATCATAAATATCTTGACGACGAAGTCCCAAAATTATTTTAAAGCTCTCGTATTAAGAGCAAATCGAACTGTAGGTATATTGATTTATATGGTACTAGCTTTTGCTCGTGGCTTCACCCGCGTGGATGTCGGTTATAGCAACATAACATTTCTCAAAATACGTAGGTGTACAAAGTTTCATGCTTCTTTCTAACTTTGAAAATGACGAACTTTCCATACAAAAGTTTATCACCTATTTTACCCTCTTAGTAATAAAAACGCTGATACACTTGTTCATTTATTTCTTAAAAGACACAGGCTTGTGCAATTTAGTGCATCTAGCTCTGAAAATGACGGACTTTCATACAAACTTCCATCCCTTATTTTACCCCTTTAGTAGCACAATTTCCAAAAATCCTTTTTTAATGGATGCCTACGTCATAATAGCTACCTACATGCCAAATTTCAGCCCGATCCGTCCAGTGGATTGAGCTGTGCGTTGATAGATCACTATGTCAGTCAGTCAGTCACCTTTGAGTTAAATATATTTAGATTATTATTGTCCGAACTAAAGGTGTATACCACATATCAGAACAATCAGTCAGCAGGAAGGGGGTATAAAACGAAAATAAGTTCTTTTGAGCACATTATTTGTCAACATTTTTCTGATGCTGACTGTATCCAGAAATTCGACCTTATTCGACGACAGATGAAAACAAAACAAGTAACACAAGCGGTAAGATTATATACCTATAGGACAGTGGTTCTCAAACTTTTTAAATGACGGAACCCTTTTGGGAAGCAAAATACTTGATGGAACCCTACAATAAAACAATTATTTTTATAAGTGTATTCTTTATTAATCAGCATAATAAAAGTACAATGTATCAGTTACTAATTATTATTTACTTCACCACTTGGTAAGGACAATAATAGAAAACATTAAAAAAGAAAAAATCTAACTAGTGGGAGGTATGAAACTGTTTTTTATTTTTCATCAATTGCTTGATATCAGGTTTGATGGAAGAAAGTTGGAGTCTCATATCAGCTTCGGCGTCCAGTCTATTGCGATATTTTGTTTTCGTGGCTGCGTAGGTAGAGAATCCTGTTTCGCACAAATATGTAGTTGGGAACGGGAGAAGAATATCCAGAGCCATTTGGCCAAGCATTGCATATTCATCTTGGATTCTGCACCAAAAATCATTAAGAGGCGTCGTTTTGAACAATGACTCCATACTTGTGTCTGATGACATTTCTAAAAGAGATTCATATATCTCATTTGACATGTTTTCAGGCTTTTCCAAGTTGGGTAAAAAAGGATTATGAATCCAGGAGTTCACTTTAATTTTTGTATTGTGTTCTTCGGGAAAATACTTTTCAAAAGATGCGCGCATCGAACTGAGATATTGGACCAATTCTTCAAACACATTATCTTCAAACATTTCTGAGTCGTTTTCGCTAACAAACTCACTGAGTAACGTAAAACTTTCTATTTCTTTCTTACCAATGCAAATGATCCAAAAATCTAATTTTCTTTTAAAAGCAGTTATTTTATTATAGGCCTGATACACTGTTGTCTGTTTACCTTGCAACGATAAATTTAATTCGTTAAGTTTTTGAAAGATATCCGCCATAAAAGACAATCGGAACAACCAAGTTTTATCATACAAACGGTCCTTCAAATTAAAAGAAGTATCTGCTGAAAGAAACATTTGTAACTCGGCTCTAAGTTCAAATAGCCTTGTTAAAGTTTTTCCCCGAGACAGCCATCGCACTTCTGTATGGAGCAGCAGTGTTTTATGTTTGCTGCCATAATTTTCACACAATAATGAGAACAATCGGGATTGTAGTGGTCGTGATTTGATAAAATTAATTATTTTTACCGCTTCATCCATAACTAATTTTAGATTAGACGGCATTTGCTTCATCGCAAGTGCTTGTCTATGCAGAATACAATGACTGGAACTACAATTAGGCGCTTTATTTTTCATTCGTGACACTGCTCCTGCTGTTTTACCTGTCATCGCCTTGGCCCCATCTGTACAAATGTCAATGCAATTGTTCCAACTGAGATTATGTTCTTCAAAAAATATATTTATTTTATTAAAAATTTCTTCCCCGGTAGTGTTTGTAAGCAGCGATGAACACATAAGCATGTCTTCTTCAAAAGAACTTTTATATGGATATCTCACAATAACCAGCAGGATAGCCAAACCAGCGACATCAGTCGACTCGTCCATTTGCAAAGCGAATCGTGTATTTTGTAGACGTGTAACTAGTTCTTGTTTGACGTAGCTTGCCAGATCATGGATTCGTCGTGAAACAGTATCGTTTGATAGCGGAACAGTAGAAAGATGCTTTGCAGATTTTTCATCAAGCATACATTTTGTTATGTCTAATACACATGGTTTTATTAATTTCTCAGCGATAGTGTGCGCTTCACCTGCTTGTGCAATGCGATAGCTAACTAAATATGATGCCTCCGTGGCCTTTTCGTTGGTAGTTTGTGTTACATGCATCATATTTTTTTGACTTTCTAATAACTGATCTTTTTTGCGAACAAAAAATTCTTTATTCTTGTCTTTAGTCTCGGGGTGTACGGTTTCTAAATGTCGACGCAATTTGGCAGGTGCCATGGAACTATTAGGAAGCAGTTTACTACAGAGCATGCAGAGAGGTGAGCCGTTGGAATCAACAAATCCGAAACTGATAGAAGATTCATCATACTTCCTTTTTTTCGTCTTTGAAACCGTCGAGCTTGACGTCGTGGTACTCGTGGCATCATCTTCTGGATCGGTGATTGCTAAATTCTCCGCGCGCATTGCTTTTGAACATTCAGCGTCATTAGAAGATGTTGTTGGAACACGTTTAACACCTTTAAGCCAACGTTCCATTCTTCTTTATTTATAATGTTACAAGTCAGGATAGTGGGGTTTAAATAATGCACAATCGTTACTGCGTATAAGAGACTAAATTTAGAACCTACAGGGAAGAAATGTATAAAACTGAGACAACAGAATACAGCAGGCAGTAAAACAATGAACACTAGTTTCTCGCTAGCGAGCTTGTAAGTAGGTAGTAACTTATCGCTCCGAACGCTAATCATCAACTGACGACGCCAACGCGCGATCGCCGCTTTTATACTTAGTCCTAGACTCGATCTCAAATATTCTCGAAAATACTCGAGTCGGCACCTTTGATAAACAAAAAGCAAAAATAAAAACAGAAATTTAAAAATAGCGTTGTAAACAATATCGACTTTATCCTTTGAAGTTAGAGACGAAAGTCGCTTGTTGACAACTATAGCGTCTAATTCAGAGGCGGCTTTTATCAAAGAGACTGAGCGCTTACAAGTATACTACCCGCTCGTTTTAAGTTTGCCGCTGGCGATAGGTATGAGTGTATGACGTTCGAAATTTTTTATTTAATTGTAACAATAAAAATTGTGTACGTTAGATATTTGGGTAAAACTATGACACATTATAAGTTTTGTTGTCACGTGGGGGAGGGTACGCGCATTCCACAGACCGGCAAACTTAGAGCGAACGCGTTGTACAAGTATAAAATTGTTGAGACCAAACTTATGAGATATTGTACCAGCTAATGTAACACAAGCTTATACAAATACAAATAAATAAATAAATAACATACATAGCGTTTTGTCTCCGCGCGGCCGCGGAGTCCGCACAGCCGCGGAGCGACCAGAGAGAGGTGTTTTGATTTTTTTATTTCTAAATTCTAGCGGAACCCCGACAGAGGTATCACGGAACCCTAGGGTTCCGCGGAACACACTTAGAGTATAGCTGCTATAGGAGAACAAAATCTGTCGTAAGGGCTACGCGGATTCGGTCATCCAATTACAGAATGAACAATTTCCTTTCTCGTTCACATTCCAATTTGTCCTTTATTTTCGAGTGTACCTACTCTGCTCAAGTTGTATTAGGGTACGTGTAATTCTATATTATTTAATTTATATATATCACGATTGGACATTATATTCTAGACGATTTTGTAGTTACATGTCTTACTTTGACTCTCCCTAAGGTAGTAATATTATTTATTCTATGCTCTAAGCAACGATTTAAAACTTTGGGTGCAACCGTATTTTTTTTTAATACTTTAACCGAATGATGATGCTGATGCTCGTTTATGTAGGTACAGTTTCTGAGCTAGTAGAGATATCATTCCACAACCTGAGCGTGCGCGGAAAGTTCCTTGCGCGTGTATCGTTTACTGCAACATGTCAGGATAAACTCCCTGTCTGAACGTACATTCTACAAAAAAAGTTACTCGAAGCACTCTTCTTCATCTTTGCGTTATTCCCAGTCGGATCCGAAGCTCTCAGCTTGGAGTCTGGAGTCCACTTTACCTAGTTCGCAGCGGGATGCGGAGATGGTTCCATAATGGATCCCCGGCTCCGCATCCTGCAGGCGAACGTGGGCCACGGTGTCGATGCTCAGGCACTTCTGCTCCAGAGCATGGCACAGTGGTCCATACACGTCGCCGCTGTCGCCGATCCATACACTTACCGGCCTCCCGGGCCTGCCTGGGTGTTCGACCTGGATGGATCGGCGGCACTGGTGCGTAACGCCGCTGCGGGTGCCCCTCCCTTTGTGGTGATCGCAAGGGAGCATGGCATCGTAGCGGCGCGTGTGGGGGAGATTGCGGTCGTGGCCGTCTATCTCACGCCGGCATTACACCGACGCATAGGGCAGTATCGGCGGTCGCTGGAGCGGCTGACCGACGTCGTCAATGCCTGTCACCCTCGCCCGGTTCTGGTGCTTGGGGACTTCAATGCCTGGTCTGAGGCTTGGGGGTCCCGGCACACGAACCCGCGAGGCAGGGCTCTGGAGAGCTGGGCCGGTACTCTCGGTCTGGTTCTCCAGAATCGCGGGGCCGAAGCCACGTTCTGGGTGGCGGAGCGCGAATCGATCGTAGATCTCTCGTTCGCGAGCGCTTCGCTGTCGCAACGTGTGCGGGACTGGCATGTCGTCGTGGAGGTGGAGACACTAGCGGATCACCGATACGTTCGGTTCGATGTCTCCCCTCCCGAGAGTGATGCGCCGGTCACACCGGCCCCACGCGAGCCGCGCTGGGTGCTAAGGGGTCTGAATAGGGAAGCTCTCCTGGAAGCCGCCTCTGTGCAGGCCTGGGCCATGGTGCCGGACAGGCCTGACGATATCGATGACGAAGCGGCGTGGTTCCGGGAGGCCATGACTGTTGTTTGCGATGCGGGTATGCCTAGGGCTCCAGCCTATAGTCCGAGGCGCCGGGTCTACTGGTGGACTGCGGAGATCGCGAGGCTGCGGCAAGCCTGCGTGATCGCGCACCGCCGGTGGGCCAGGCTCCGTAGGAGACGTAGCCGCCCCGCAGACACAGATCCCCTAGTGGCGGAGTTACAAGAGGGATACAGGGAAGCCAGGAATGCCCTCCGAGCAGAGATCAAGCGGTCCAAGGCAGCTTCCTATAGGGAGCTGCTGGAGACACTGGAGCGGGACCCATGGGGGCGGCCTTACTGCTTGGTAAGAGGAAAGCTGCGCCCCCGGGCCCCACCGCTAACCCAGGTTCTCGAGCCGGCTCTGCTTGGAGGAGTGGTGGAATCCCTGTTCCCGGTGCGAGCGGAACACGTTCCGCCGCAGATGACTCCGCCACCTCGGTCGCCTGTTGCGCCCGGCGTGGTTATTGACGACGACGTGCCCGAGGTCACTTGGGTAGAACTAGAGCTGGCGGTGCGACGGCTTAGAGCCAAGAAGAACACCGCCCCGGGACCCGACGGCATTCCAGGCCGTGCGTGGGTCCTAGCTCTAGGGGAAGACGGTCTCGAACCCCGACTGCGAGGGTTCCTCAGCGCATGCTTGGAGCGGGGCCAGTTTCCGAAGATGTGGAAGACGGGGAAACTGGTCCTCATCCGCAAGAACGGACGCCCGGCGGACGAGCCGTCTGGGTACCGGCCCATAGTGTTGCTCGACGAGGTGGGCAAGCTCTTCGAAAGAGTCATTGCCAAGCGCCTCGTCGAGCACCTCTCTAGAGTGGGGCCGGACCTGGCGGACACCCAGTACGGCTTCCGCCGGCGGCGTTCCACTGTGGATGCCATCATGCGCGTGAGGACTCTGGCGGAGGATGCGGTCGCCCGGGGCGAGGTGATGTTGGCGGTGTCCTTGGACATCTCCAACGCGTTCAACATCTTGCCCTGGAGTTGCATCAGGGAGGCGCTCGTGTACCACGACGTGCCTCTCTACCTCCGCCGCATAGTCGGGGCGTACCTGACGGAGAGAGCCGTCATCTACCCAAGTGCGACCGGCGTCGGTAGGCGTGAGATGTCGTGCGGTGTCCCACAGGGATCGGTCCTGGGGCAGCTCCTGTGGAACATCGGATACGACTGGGTGCTTCGCGGTGAGCTCGCGTTCGGTGCCACCGTCACGTGCTACGCGGACGACACGCTAGTGACGGTGAGTGGCGCTACACACCGCGAGGCGACCCAGAGGGCCACGACCGCTGTTGCTCAAGTCGTGGATCGGATCCGGCAGCTGGGTCTCGAGGTGGCTCTGCACAAATCCGAGGCCTTGTTCTTTCATGGCCCTCGGCGCAGGCCACCCCCGGGATCCAGCCTGATAGTAGGAGGTACTCCCATCGACATCAAGCCCCGGTTGAAATACCTGGGGCTCGTTCTCGACGGTCGGTGGGACTTCGGAGAGCACTTCCGAAGTCTGCGCTCCAAACTGTTGGTGACAGCTAACGCGCTGGTGCGGCTGCTGCCCAACTTGAGGGGCCCGGAGGACTCCTGCAGGAGACTCTACGCGGGTGTCGTGCGGTCCATGGCCCTATACGGGTGTCCCGTGTGGGCGGACACCCTGGAGACCAGATTCCTGCCCCTGTTGCGTGCGCCGCAGCAGAGGATGGCCTCCAGGGCAATTAGGGGATACCGCACGATATCCTTTGAAGCGGCGAGTCTCCTAGCCGGATCGCCACCGTGGATCCTGGAAGCGAGATCCCTTGCGGCACTCTATCGTTTCCGTAAGGAGGCGCGGGAGCGGGGATACGATCCCGAGCCCGAAGACATTCGGGCCGAGAGATCCCGGCTCCACAGGATCACGGTGGCGGAGTGGGAGCGACGACTTGAGCAACCACGCGCAGGGCATGCCGTCATAGAGGCGGTAAGGCCCATCATGGGGGAATGGCTAGAGAGGCCACATGGCAGCCTCTCGTATCGACTGACGCAGATTATCACCGGGCACGGGTGCTTTGGGCGGTATCTGCGTCGGATCGAAAAGGAGCCAACGTCCGAGTGCCATCATTGCGACGCGAGCGAGGACACAGAGCTGCACACGCTCACCGAGTGTCCGGCATGGGCCGGACAGAGGCGAGAACTAGTGGCGGCCCTGGGAGTGAGAGTTCTTACCCTCGCCTCCCTGCTCACAGCAATGGTCCGCTGTGCAGACGCGTGGGCGGCCGGCGTCTCCTTCAGCGAGCAGGTAATGGTCGTGAAGGAGACGGCGGAACGGGAGAGGCAGCGCGAACGAGCGAGACTCGCGAAACGCGCTGCCCGCGCGCACAGGCAACTCGGGCGTCGGAGGGCACTGACTGACCTCCGTCCCCCATGAGCGCGGGCCTGGGGGTGACGGGTGAAGCCGCCTGTCACCCCAGCAGAAGCAGGCCACGGCGACGGCGCGCTGAGAAGCGCGCCTCCCCATTCCGGGGGCGAGTCGGGGACACCGTTGTCCCCCCTCCCGAGGAGGGCTAAACCATAAGTGATGGCCCTGGGTCCGCCGGGGTGCGAGGGATATGTCGATGACAACCTCACCTCCGGCCTAGCACCACGACCCACAGTCGGCGTGCGGTTTTAGTCGGTTCGAGTCCGACATAACCTCCCCTTCCGGCTCCGGCAGGGGGGTATCCGAGGGGATTTCCGCACGGAAAAAAAAAAAAAAAAAAAAAAGGAGTCCACTTTACCTGTCTAACTGGGGATTTCGCTGAACTTTGATATTTTCTGTGAAGCGACTGCCATCTGACCTCCACAACCCAAAGGCGATATCGAAGCATTGCTGTTAGACCAGTTGTTGGATTTTTGAAGGCTACAACTACCCGTAACGACTGCCATAGATATTCGTATGGCAACCGGGACCGACGGCTTAACGTGCTCTCCGAGGCACGACCAGAGCAATGCAAATAGCCATATTCATGCATACAAATACATACACTGAGAGGGGATGGAACCCGCGCCTCCTGCATAGTGGCCGCGTTCACTACCGCTACGCCACGGAGGCTGTCACTAACTTTAAGCACTGGACATCAAATAACCTGCTTTCATATTGTGGTAGGTAGTACCTGCGGCGAATTGGGTAGGTTTGAAGATAAACTGAACTTCTTTATTGAACTAAACCTGGCCCTATTTCTTTCTATCGTTTTAATAAGAAAGATATACACTTGTACCTAAGTATTTTGTGCGACTAATTTCAATCTAAAGTAAAGAAGGGTTAGTATAGCTAGAAGGCACCAATTTATCAAGATGTAAAGAAACCATTAATATACCCCTTCGGTCATTTATAAAATACGTGTCACAGAGTTTTCAGACACGGTAAAATTACGTTGCTTATTAATGAATCGCACTCAATAAATACTCAGATCGATCTTGAGTTTAATCTTTACATATACCAAAGGAAGAAATGGATGGAATGGGAACTACGGTTATCATTGCCAAGCATTGATCATCACATCTCATTATCTCTGCCAAATACATACTGTTTTATTGCATTTTTGCTTCTATCTATTGACCCTTCGCGATCTTCCTACCTCATACTGTCCACAAACTTTTTAGGCAAGTTCATTGGCTAGAGAAGTCTTCCTGCATTTTTCTAGACGTCACCAAATTCATTAGTAGGTATGTATAACATGTTCTACAAGGTCAACTCCGCTTAATCTGCCTGCTTACTGTTTATATGCTTTAAAGCTAAATTGAACATTATATTCAATTGTTAATGTTAGTAATATTGGTGCTGCAGTACCTACTTAGTTACACTTACCACAACTACAGTCAAAATAATTAACCTGTCACACCCCGTGACTCACTGCCGTCGTACCGTAGAGAAAGCCTCCCTAATACGTGTAATCGCACAGGATTGTCTATCTATTCATGTAAGTCTTGCGAGTAAATACTTGTAGCTTATTCACACTGGGCCACAACCGGATAACTAAAGACTAGACATTTCCTATGATGCTGACAGAGTTAATCTACAAGCATTATCTTCTGTAGCAAATGTTATTTGCTCTCATAATAAATGATCTTCAGCAAAAGAAATCGTGCTGGCGAATTGAGTTTCGACTGAACTTAAGAAGCGTGTATTTTTCGATGGACAAATTTTATGTTAGGCTATCTCAAGTGGGGTCCTGCTCCCGTTCACGTATTATGACATCCGAAAAAAAAAATAGTATGTATATTAATCGATTATAGGGAAGCCTTTATGTATAATTATGTTGTAGCAGTTTTTCTTGATCAATTTCACAAAAAGTCACATAATAGGTATGATTCCGATGCCGACCGTAGACCGCAGTAGCAGTTAGCATACCGTGAAATAGATATAGACTTGAATTTGATCATTTTGTTTACTGTTTTAATTAATTGCGGGTTCTCAATTGTGTTGTTTATTCGTATCGAATGCGTTGAGAGGACACGTCATCCAATCGCACATAAATAGGCCATGGAAACATTTATCAATTACTCGTAACATCATACTAAACATCCCTATAACATTTATAACGTAAGTTATTTTCAAAAGATACATCAGCGAAACCATGGAAGCAAGCAGTTAGTAAAATATTAAATTGATAAAATCCAGCACCGTTGGACCGATCACCTTGAAAGTTTGCACTTCTAAGTGCTTTTTCATGAATGAAGTTTTTATGTGCCTTTTATCCTGAGAAATAAACCAAAAGTAAAGCGGCTGAGCGCAACAGCGCTCAGCCGCTTTACTTTTGGTAAGGGAACACCCTTACTTCAAAACACAGAAATAATTATAATCGATTTGGAAGTATGCTTTTCGTCATTAAGAGAAATTTCTCATAATTTGTCAACATAAATCCAAACCACCAAAGCTTTCCTCCTATAATCTTTTTAGCCAATTTGTTTATGCGCTGGCTGCGAGTTGATTTAATACACATTTTTATTGCAGTCTGGCACGAAGTTAAGGGATTTATTGATAGAAATTGATTGATTGAATGTTAGAGGAAACGAGCGCTCGATTGAAGACATTAAATTTATTGGTAAGTTGAGTGAGTTAAAACGGCACCCATAGACTGAAGACTGATAGACGTTACAGGGGATAAACTGGCAATCCTTAAGATAGTTTTACAAACCTTCATATTATTATAGTATTTTTTCACTTCCTCGCCAAATAAGGTGAATAACAAATAACACACAAAGAGTGTGATTCCGCCTATTATAGACATAAATTTTCAATGGACTTTGACGTAATGTATGCTATAGATATAAACCATAGGTACTGATCCAAATGTAACTCCATTTTCACCAACTTCCATAATGAAGTAAAATGACAAATAATACCTACTATAGGCGAAAAAACTACTAGCAACATTTGTTCGATTGCGTGACAGGTTGACACGGAACAGAAAAAGGATTTTTCAGGTTTAGTTTTTCCTGTTTTTCTGTTTTGTAGGCTGACAGCACTTCTGCGTCCGATCGACGCTTGAGTGACTCTATCTAAGAATCTAACACGAAACTGATCCAATATTGTAAAATAAGCATTATATTTGCCAATAAAGATGGCTGGGCGTTCAAAAGCTCAGTTATTACAAGTATATCGTGTACATTAAAGAATTATTTATCTATCTATCGCTAACGTTGCTAAGCTTGGATGGTCCTTTTTTTGGCTTCTTATTTGTCTAAAAATTTAAGTGGCATATTTTTTTGGTCAAAATAACGAAATTGGAAATATGCATCAATATTCGAGCAATAGGCGAACAGTTAACAATAGTGATAATAGCTACCTACACATTTAATTTATCTTTGAGATTTGTGAACCTTTTTATAATAAATATAGCTATCCATTTTCCTTTTCAGTGAGAGAATCTCTAGGTTCTTTATAAATCTGTTGTTCATAATCCTTAGCTCTGACCAGCAAACAGACTCTAAATATAAAAATAAAAAGTGCATAGTAGATGACCAGACCAGCTTGTGTCTAAGTTTTTGAAAGAGGTTCTTTTATTAGGAGTATAGAGTCCCATGGGTAATCCCACCTGTAAGCCGGCACACCTGCTGATTGACGAATGCGGCTCTGACAGAGGCTTTCCTCTTGGGTTTGGAAGGTCATGTGTCAGTCACACCGCATAAACCAAACCAAATGATAGAAGAAGTATGTGTGTATTTCTGGGCACACAGTCTAGCACCAACTATTATGTATGTATAGTGACTTAACACGAGTAGGCAGTATGTGTAAATGTATGGTATATATTCTTGACCTGTTTAAGTAAATTAGAGGTTCCAAGAAATATTAATATGTTATTTCTTACAATTTACATAACTACTTGCATTAATGTAAATTATACCGAAGAGTATTATTAATAAAAACCTATTTATTTATCAATGTTTTTTTTTTACTTTGTACCTATTTATTATAATGCATTTTCCTCCGCGCTATGGGCAGCTGACGTTTTGTTTCCTTCAACATAACATCATAACATAAACTCACGCCTATATTCCCCGAAGGGGTAGGCAGAGGTGCTAGCACCCACATTTCGCCAGTTTATGTTTAGGTCCCAATGTAATAGGTGGCGAGCCTATTGCCAGTAACCAGGCACTTATGAACCTGCGATAAATACACACATGACTTCGAAAAGCATCGAAAAGTCATTGGTGTGTGCCATGGTAATCCTGGGATCGAACCCGAGACCTCGTCTCAACAGTCCATTACCCATACCACTAGGCTACCGCAGACTCACTGTTTCCTTCAAGGCATTGGCTTAACTAAAAATTTAGCTAATTTTCAGCTGAAATTAAATTAATGTTTTTTATACTTGTTTGAGCGGTCACCGCTGTTTACCCCATCAACAAAATCGCAGCAGACGACCACGAAAAATCATGATAAAGCTTTCATAATCATTGTACAAAGTAACGCCCGGTAGGAAGTAATTGACCAAATTCAAACGAGACTCGTGGACTAACAACACTAGGTTAATTTGTAGTTGCTTGTGTTAATTAGTACTGTAGTAGGTATGTCAGAACAGAATAGCGTAATCATGTTAGGAATCGTGGAATACTGGCTGTATCTGAAGTTGAAGTTTTCTTTAGTCGACTAAGCATGTTAAACGGAGCTGTTCTTCTGTTGCAAGCCGAGTGCCTCGAGCGATGTTACGTAAAATTGTTTTTCCTCAGTTCAAGAAATAATGTTTCAGCCAGCCACCGCCGTGATTTATCTTTGTATCTTTTTGTTTATTTTTCAAAACTAAAATGTAGATATTATGGGCGTATTTTTAACCCCCGACGCAAAAACGACGGGGTGTTATAAGTTTGACGTGTCTGTGTGTGTGTGTGTGTGTGTGTGTGTGTGTGTCTGTCTGTGGCATCGTAGCACCCAAACGGATGAACCGATTTGGATTTAGTTTTTTTTGTTTGAAAGGTATATTAGTCGGGAGTGTTCTTAGCTATGTTTGAAAAAAATCGGTCCAAGATGGCCGCCGCCACAACATGTTGGAATCCATATTTCTTTATAACTCCCTCAATATGGGTATCAAATGAAAGGGCTTGACTAGTAGATCAATTTAAAAAGTATAAAATAAAAATTAAATTAAAAATTTAAAAAACCCCCTTCACAAAAACACCTCCAAAAAGTTGAAAATAAATTTTAATTCAACGGTTGCCATGTCGGGGGACCTTACGATATAAAGAAGTACCTAACCAGTTAAGGTCCCCCGACATGGCAACCGTTTTTTTCTTTTTGGAGGTGTTTTTGTGAAGGGGGTTTTTTAAATTTTTAATTTAATTTTTTTATATTGCATCATATCCAATTTAGTTAAGTAGAAATTCATATCCATCCATAGTATGAATATGGATACTAAACTAATACTAACTCAAATAAATAATTTAAAAAAAAATTAACCAAATAGGAAATCCAGTCCAGTCGACATCGATGGGGAGGAATTTTTCGACGCCTGAACTGCCCTCCCTCCCCCTTCTTCGACTTTCTATATTTACTTGTAAATATTGTACTTTTTTATTATTATTATGTTTATTATTAGGTTAGTTTTAATTTAATCATAATTTTAGTTTTAATTTAATATTTAGTGAAATCATGTAAGTAAAAATAATTGTATAAGTAATAGGTCTGTATTAAAATAGGAAAAAAATGTTTAAAATAATAGAATTTAGAGTGAGAATTTAGAGATCTTCGATCTGTTAGAAGTCAGTGCCAACTTTGTTTGCTGTGCCTGACCGGCTATAATGCCATCAATTTAGGTATAATGACTTGTCGAGGTAGGGGTACCTATTTGACTTGATACCGACTTTTGTATTGAAATGATCGACATTTCATTTCAACGCATCATGGTAGGTAATTCAGGTACAGCAAACCACCAACAAACAAAGTTGACACCAACTTCTAACGGGTGTACTATGCCAGATCGAATGCCAAATAATCGAATATCAATTGATCGACAACTATAAATCGAACATCCAAATACTCAAACGTTCATAAAATCTCGCTCTACATTCTGTTATTTTAAAAAAAAAATTCTAATTTGGTTTTGAAGTCAGTTCAATTTTTTAAAAATTATTTATTTTTTCCCTTTTTAGTAGGCCAAGGTTTGCGTTCGTAGTCCAAGTTTAATCCGGTCCAGTTTAGTCCAGCATGCCATTGACTACAGTTTTCGTCGGAGGGCATAGACTGACCTCCGTCCCCCAAGAGCGCGAGCCTGGGGGTGACGGGTGGACTGCCACCCCAGCAGAAGCAGGCCACGGTGGCAACGCGCGTAGGCGCACCATCCCATTCCGGGAGCGAGTCGGGGACACCGTTGTCCCCTCTCCCGAGGAGGGCCAGACCGTATGGGATGATGGCCCTGGGCCAGCCCGGGTGCAAGGGATATGTCGAAGACAACCTCAACTCCAGCCTAGCACCTCAGTCGGCATACGGTTTTAGTCGGTTCGAGTCCGACATAACCTCCTCTTCCAGCTCCGGCGGGGGAGATACCCGAGGGCATTTCCGCACGATAAAAAAAAGCACCTAAAGAGTGGATATACACTTTTATAAGTATACTTATTATTTTTAATAATTGAGGAATGGTCTCGGTTACACTGAGATTTTTATTACGATATCTCTTTTTTTGATCGTGCGAAATAGCCCCACGGATACCACCCCCACAGAGCCGGTAGAGGTGGTTATGTCGGACTCGAACCGCCTAAAACGCACGCCGACTTGATTCTTTGGTTGCCGGAGGTGTGATTACGATATCTCTGAAATTTCGTGATTATCTCAGAAGTAGCACCTACCCTTACGATTATCACGTTAGCCCTACATATACTACCTAGTTTCCATCGACCAATTGCAGTGCCTACTGTCCCCTAACTCCTAACCGTTAATGAATTCTATAGCTTCACTATCAGCACAGCAGCATCAGATGTTGACACCCTGAAACATGTACCTGAGTAAGACATTATTACGTAACAAAAGCACCATACGAAACCCTTAAGGAGTTCTGTAGCTTCACTATCAGCACAGCAGCATCAGATGTTGATACAAGCATACCTCACAAGCAACATGTTTTCCCTACATACTACTAAATAGTTATCATCGATCAATGTCAGTACTGTCCCCCAACTCCTAACCGTTAAGGAGTTCTGTAGCTTCATCATCAGCACAGCAGCATCTGATGTTGACACCCTGAAGCACATACTTGAGTAACACATGATTACGTAACAAAAGTACCATAGAGCATACAATTTTCGGTGGTTGCCCTCGATTTCTCCTGGGTCCCATCATCAGATCCTGACCTGTTGAAAATGGGACTACCTCAGAAGTGAACTCTATCCAATGAAAAAAAACTTGAAATCCGTCTATAATTGGCGGAAAAAAATATTATGAATACAGACGAATTGAGAACCTCCTCCTTTTTTGAAATCGATTAAAAAATAAAGTTTAAAACTAAAACCCGACTACCGAAAAATCACGCTCTAAAGTAAATAAATAAATAAATAAATAAATAAATAAATATTCCACAGCATTTTACACAACGCTATCTAGACCCATGGCAAGCTTTTGTAGCTTGTGTTATGGAATCTAGAATACGGATAAACATACTTATATACTTTTTTTTTGTAAATACATACATATTATACATAGAAACAACCAGACCAATGCAAATAGCCATATTCATGCATACAAATATTTGCACTGAGCGGGAATCGAACCCGCGCCTCCTGCGTGGCAGTCGCGTGCACTGCCGCCACGCCACAGAGGCTGTAAAAGTAACAAACAAGAAAATATCAAGGATAGCCGTGGTCGTATACCACTTTTCCCTAGAATATATTGTTTTGTCTGAGTAAGAGGCATACGACCACGGCTATCCTTGTTAATTTCTTATTTGTTACTTATAGAGCGTGATTTTTCGGTATTCGGGTTTTAGTTTTAAACTTTATTTTTTATTTATATTATTTTGGGGCAAGTTAAAGCTAATAATTTATACATATTTGAAATGTGCTTATTAAGCCCTTTCATTTGATACCAAACACGGCATATTTATCTCAAATTTATTTTTTTAACACAGTACCTACCTTATGAGCGCTAGAGGGCGCCACACCAGATTGAGTGACACGTCATATAGCCTATAACCATCGGACGATAAAGCCGCTTGTAACAATGCCTCATTTGTCCAGTTCTAATAATAACATACATACATATATACATACATACATACATACATACATACATACATACATACCTACATACATACATACATACATACATGCATACATACATACATACATACATAGGTACATACATACATACATATATCAAAATCATAACCCTCCTTTTGGCTTCGCCGTAGTCGGGTAAAAAGAGAAAGTAATTCTGTCTGTCCGTCTGTTCACTGAACCGATCTTGATGAAATTTGGTAGTGATAAGTATAGTAGGTATAGCCCTTGAGAAAGGACATAGGCTATCTTCTTCTGTCAAATCAACGACACTTTAACTCTCAGATCCTATGTTCCCACTTCGCCGCCACTTGAATTGCATTCTCGGAGGCGCTCATATGTTCCTCCACTGTACAAGTGGATAGGCATGCAGCACACATTTGCAGGTGCGACATGGATGGCAACTCCACACAGGCTACGTTTGGTCGCGATAACCGATATCCACGCGGTCAGAGTCGTGGGCAACAGCATCTTATATTTATGTTTAATATGTACGACATCGTGGTGTATGGCACCCCACCCATTATCTTCGGGAAGCACCTGCATCGATAACGTACGTGCATCGATGGACGAGGCTTTGGCGATGGCATGGCAGTACTGACAAAAGAAGCGATCCTCTAAGCCAGGTTAAATTAAACTAATATGTAAGGTGTACCAGTTTAGTTAACCAGCCCCATTGATCATGATAGGGCCCAAATACACATGCCACCAAAACGCTACCTTCAGCAATTATGGAATTACATTGGTTAATGAAGTCACTCAAATACCACCATCAGTGAAACGTTTTGTTAATAATAACCGATAACCAGATATTTAAAGTGCAAAGTCATTGCTTTTTGAACCAATAAGATTCCTGTTACGAAAGAACACATTTCATTGTGTGTCATTCGCATTATAATACTCGCACGTATCGCATAACCGCGAATAGCAGAAAACAAATGATAAGTATTTGGGCGAATGCAACATAGCCGCATAACAAACAGGTACTAACCCTTTAGAATACAGAACAAAGTAGGTAGGTAATGTGATTTCGCCTATATTTAAATAATTATGACGCATTTCTTTGTCTCTCCATGTTAGAACTCTGATAACGTTCCTACAATCGTTACGAGCACATAGCACTCTACAAACGAATGTACTCGTAGGATGGCAGGAGTCTGCACTTAGCAAACAATAACTTTTACAAGTTTTGTCTTATGTGAATATTTTTGATAGGCACCTATATTATTCAGTAATTTAACGAGTCAGTTATGCCTTAACTGTTACAAGAGTGTATTATTTTTACATTGTTTTTATCACTAAAAATGTGATTTTACTTAACACGAAGAATACCTAACTAGCTTTTAATTAATTTGAAGATGTCAAATTTATTCGTGCGAATAATTTCACCAATTCTATATTCACAAACACGTAAAAGAAGTTTCTTGAGCAAAGAGTTATGAGGAAATTCACCAGGAATGATGCACAGGGCTTTTTTTACAAATAGGTACATACTTTAATTTAGGCATGGATACAAAAACATTAACTGTTTACAGATGGTGACTAATGACCATAGTGTAGTTTATACAGTAATACATCGGTACTACAAAACTAAAAAGTCGTAACTGCCCTATCGAACAATGCAGCAAATGTGCTCGTGGATCGATATTCGAGAGCACTTCTCCGCCCCGAGGCTGGTTAGTGCCCTTTTCTGCAGGTTATCTTATTTCAGAGTGGTTATTAGACAGCCATTTATCTCGAAAACGGTTCGACATATTCAAATGCGGGTTTTTGTATAAGATTCATCAGCTATTTTTACCCGACTACGGCGAAGCTAAAAGGAGGGTTATGATTTTGACAGGCTATGTATGTATGTATGTATGTATGTATGTTCATTTGTTCCCTTATAGCTCCTCAACTACTTATTAGAACTGGACAAATGAGGTATCGTTACAAGCGGCTTGATCGTCCGATGGTTATAGGCTATATGACGTGTCACTCAATCTTGTGTGGCGCCCTCTAGCACTCATAACGTACTGTGTTAAAAATAAATTTGAGATAAATATACCGTGTTTGGTATCAAAGGAAAGTGCTTAATGAGCACATTTCAAATATGTATATATTATTAGCTTTATCTTGACTCAAAATAATTTAAATAAAAAATAAAGTTTAAAACTTACTCTAACAAAACAATATATTCTAGGGAAAAGTGGCATACGACCACGGCTATCCTTGATATTTTCTTGTTTGTCACTTTTTCGGTAGTCGGGTTTTAGTTTTTTCGTAAATGAATAATATAAAGCTATCTCACCAGTAGAATATTTCCAACATTTTCAATTTAGATTTTAATAACTAAGTAGGTTTACTTGTCTATGTACAGAGTGGTGAAAAGCATAGGTAATTACCACGCTTCCTTTTTTATTTTTCGTAAGTAACCAAAATCAATAATAATAACAATCCTTGCCATTTGACATTCTGCGGTTAATAAATCAAAATAAATATTTTCTTGTTCATTTCTCAACGAGAGTCCAATTAAATTACAGGAACTTGATGGGTTGTTTATTGATGTTATAACGTTTATTCCGAGGACTCTGACTGCCCGGTAACAGTCAGATCAAGTTACAGGAACGTGACCTTGACGAACATTTACCTACATTCCATAGTAATAGATACGGGAACGGGAAATAACTAATTAAAACTTTAAATTGTAATTAACTACTTTTGAAAATGAGAACGTAAATTAAAGAACAAAAGTTTGGATGTCTGTTCTCATCATGTCAGAAATCATAAAATCTGGCACGGGGATAGAATACACACTATATTCGAAATACATCGGGAAAAAGAAGGACTCAAGTGGGACTTGAACCCACGACCTTTCCCTGGGAATGCTCTTCCAAGTGAGCTATTGAGTCACACCTGCATCATTTTAAATTTCCCTTCTCTTTAAATCCGTCTTTAAGGGCGACGGTGGAGCCATCTACCAACTTTATTAAGAACTGTTGGAACCAATTAACGATTTTTCAACCATTTTTAAACATTGATTTTTGATGATTCCGATTTCGAACTTAAAAGTTAGCATAATAATTGCTATAAAAAATCCATTCAAATACAGACTATAATTTATTACAGACTCGCTGCTGGAAATGCTGGAACAGGTAGAGTCACTGGAACGGGATCAGTATCTATTTCACGCAGGTAGAACCGCGGGCCACAGCTAGTTTATAGTATTAGTAGGAATACAGTCATATACACACAAGTTTTTATCCCATGGTAGCCTGGTAGATGGAACCCGGGCCGGGGGTAGCAGCTTTTATTGATCTATACTCCCGTCTTTGTCTTTTTATTTTAATTCTCTTAATAAACTACAATATATTTACTTTTTTTCTACTTTATATGGTATGTAGTATATAAGTATGCATAATACCTAAGTATATGTACCTTGATGACCCGTTAATATTACTGTTTACAATAATATACTTGTCGATAGCACGTTCGATAAAGAAATCTTTAATAGTTATCCATCTTATTATATATTATGGATCTACGACTAGCTGTATTGCTCTACTGTGCCAGATGTATTCTGTGTACACACACCGTGCCCGCGCCCCCACACAAACCACGTGCGCGAGCGCAACTCAATACTGCATCACATCTCAACGTCTCTAGTACAACGCCGGTTTTATAAAAATGTTTAGTCATCTCTGTGGTATTTCGCAAGCGTTGGAAGAGGTATTTTAGATATAATGACGTGTGATATGCGTGGGGAGACCGCATACCCGAGTCTTCTCTGTAATACAAATACCACATCAGGCCCAGTTGTAACTTGTTTCTTGCTTCAGACGCTTGTTGCCGATATTATATTTTCTATAAGTGTTGTCGTATTAGCTGCCATCATGCACGACACCTTATGGAATCAGGTATTTATAAATATTTTTTCTATCCTATGCGATTTTAAGTTAAGCATTTTTATATATTTTTGAAGGTGCGCGTTTATTTTGGTTTTTTATTATGTATTGTTTTTTTAGGTGTTGCGTACATTTTTTCTTTTTAGTTAATCAAAAGATATAGATTCTGCGGGCTCAGCATTTGCGTTTTATGTGTTAGGTTATGAGTTTGAGTCCCGGGTCGGTAAACTATTCTACTAGATTTTTTTAGAGCAGTAGTTATTAGTCTGCAAAAGTATCCAGTAGACGACAATTACCTATCTCACTTACAAAAATTATAGCTGGCGAAAAATGGGCACCTCTAACTATTCTGCTAGCGATAACATAGGTTTTTTTTAAATGACACGCTAATGGCGTAAACAATTTAGATAAATACTGGTTTTAACTGACTGCGATAACAGCTACTCAATAACACACGAGAAATACAATACTAGTTATTTAAATCATATACAAAAAGATTATCAAAATCGATTCAAGTACTTTTGGACATATTTAAAAACATAAATTTATGGTTGTAAGTTAATAGGATCACAGTTATCAATGTTATCATAATAGGTGTGCCAATAGCACAGAACAGATAGGAATAGTAATCGTACTAGCGTACCATTAGTCCTATTGAGTATATAAAAAGCTATGAAAAGGTATATAAGGCTACAACACTATGGATATCAAACGGAATATCAATAATCGGATAAACAATGGATAAACAAAGACAAAGTAGATTATACAGATTAAGCTCACTCATGCGTTAAAATAACACCTGGAATCCATCCATCCAGGAGCCCCAAACGTGGACCCTGTCAGGCACAGTAAGGGGGAATTACGGGCTTAAGAATTATTAGAGGTGTGTGCGTTCAAGATATTTAGGGTTTAAGACAACCTCACCTGCAACTTGCAAGCCTGTACCTACATCTGCTGATTGCGGACGAGGGGCTGGCGCAGATAGAACCATATCATCTCATGGTACTGGGTCAAATGGTTGCTACAACAACGAATGATACAACTTGTATATTAATAATAAAGATGAGAATGTTTAAATTTATAATAGTAGTCAATATACTGTATTTTCAATATGCTTACTGTAACATTTGATTTATGCTTTGGATGTCAAGATGAAAGGTTTAGTCATCGAACACCTTTTCGAGCCTTTGTAGATTCGTGGAGATATTGCTTCCTTGGCAGTTTTTTATCGTCTCTACCATGGTGAATGTTCTGACGAGCTCTTATAATTAGTCCCACCCTCCCGTTTCCTACACAGGACAACACTTGCAGTGCTTAGATGTCACCGGCATACGGTGCAGAATATTCCATTAAGAACCAAGCGATTTGGTGACTATTTTCTTTGCCGCACCATTAAGGCCTTGAATTCCTTACCAGCTCACTTGTTTCCTTCTTCCTACACTCTCGGGACCTTTAAACGGGGCGTGAAAAAGTATCTGATAAGGGCGTCAAGCTCAGGGCCGCCATTGTTAACATGGTACGTATTTGTAATGGAGACCCTCTTTCCTGAGACTTTGCCTTGAGCTTACCATCAGGGGAGGTGAAGTCAATTACCCTATATAAAAAAATAGAAATTCCATAGATATGAAGCTATTTTTTTAGCATTGATGACTTCAGAATGTTGATGAAAAATGCTTTTCCAATATTAAGTAAGTACTTCAATAAATTTTATTTCAGTGGTTCGTTCTTCGTTCAGCTTTTTATAAAGTCATATAAATGACGAGCTAAAACGATGAGTCCCTACAAAGGTAATCGCTCCCATCGTAAACACTTTAATTTGTTTACTTTCTTATATTATATCTTTGAGTAGCAGATTTCTTTGTTTTGGTAAGATAAGATTGATACCACTATGTTTGTTATGATTCATCTGGCTTACAAAGTAAAAGAAATTTTGCCTTTCAACCTGTTTTCTTTTTAAGAAAGCCATACATAGATACCTATACAATTTATTATTCCAGTCTAAAACTCTATCCCCGTAAGGAATTTCAGCCAAAGCCGTCAAGCGCAATAAATTTTGATATTTATATTAAGATTGATTTTACATGCAAACTTTAGTGATTTAATGGGTCATTCATCAACTCGCGGTCATCAAACGGGACGGCCGCGAGATGGCATTTCTTCGATTTTATTTTATTTTGCTGTCGTCAAATCGCGGGCAAAGCAAATATTAAAGTACAGTCAGATAAAAATGTCCATGTAAATTCCTATATACCTATAAATCCCTGTAAGCAGAGGTGTACTAGCACCCACGTTTTGGCAATTATCATTTCCGGTCCTCTAACGTAATAGGAACAAGCCTATTGCCGTCTAGCCGGCCCTTTGTCTTGGGCTGTATGTTAACTGTCGTACATTACAGTAGAAATAATAAAATAACTATTATACGACAATTTCACTAATGTACCTAACAGTTTTGCGTACTTAGTGTTAGTTAATATTTGGTCATGTTTATCATTAATTTTAAAATGTTAAATAACTGGTAATTTTCAATTGTATTTTTAGAGACAATACCATACTCATAACGTGTTACTTTTAAGAATTTAATGTAATGGCATTATGGCTGTTAATACATCTCTGCGCTCTGCCTACCATTTTGTTAATTTACAGCCGTGAATAATGAATAATGGCATAATCAGTGATAATAAACAGTAGGTTTACTTTTGTTTTTAGTTTCGTTACCTACATATTCGGCCACTGTACCAATAACAAACCGATATCTAAAAGAAAACATTTTTTAATATCACAAAATTAAATACTGTAAAGATTAAATTACATAAGATTCATTATGGTACATAGGTACTACTCAGAGCTGTTACAGGTCGTTAGGTAGTTAAGCTACCTACTTGAAATTACAATCAATACATCAAAGTAGACAAAACAGTCAATATATAAATTTCCAAAGTAAATACTTTATTGAATCATTCGCAGCTGACTTATTAGAACAAAAATTGGATATTATTGCAATTTCATGCCGCGTATGGCTGCACGGATCAATAAAATTGACATCGCGAGAGACCATTTCGTAAACAAAATGGTTAACATTCGATGTGTTTGAATATTTTTGTTATCAAAGCTTTAACTATACTCTATCGTCCTTTGACCTGTAATACTCACATAATACCCACAAACGTACCCAACAATATCTTTAAAAGTTTCATTTGGCTAGCCCATCTGCTTCGTTTTCTGCACTGACGGCACAGAGACTCTCTCTCTCTCTCTCTCTCTCTCTCTCTCTGTTCTTACAGGGTCAGCAGCACCAGTGAGAGTCTCTTTTGAACACGTCCATTTTAGGCCACAGTAACCAATTTCCATCGGGGGGGCGGTGCTTGTCTGCCACCTAAGTGGTATAAAAAAAGCCCATACCTAGAGACAATCTTTCACACTTTTATCTCTATTACGCAATCATGAAGTTACTTTTATGCGGAGGTGGAGGCAAGAAAAACAATACCCTGCATCGGTTATCAAAATATTACGTTACCCCAATTTCAGTTTAATAATCGCAGCAGCTGTAAATTAACACGAGAAATTTCGATTATACAGATTTAGTAACGTGGTCCTAAATAAGATTTTTATAATAATATGCGAGTACAGGTGCCTGCCTAGTAAAACACAGCAAAACACAGTTATGGAGTCGGGGAGTTTGTTAAGTGTTACAAATGGTGTCAATTGTCAGCTTAGGTTTTCGAGAAACATTCGTGACTACTTACCACCTGGAATATAATATTATACAAAGACTTTTAGTGCAGTTTTTCATAACGTAAAGGTACTTAAATAGTCAGGCGGTACTCCTACTTGCTATCTCTTTCGAAAATCTATTGATGTAAAACAAGGGCATTGGCCTATCTCACACGTCCTATAATCCGCACGGGAGAAAAAAGTTATTAACTATTATCTACCTCTATAGGTGTCATCTAGCACCGCCGGTCATCAACAGATACATTTGGTGGACTAAGCCGCGAATCTTAGACAATGTATGATATCAGAAAAATAACACATAGGACATACAATCGGACAGACATACATTCAGACATAGGACAAGAAATCAATGCAAAGCGATCACTGTTTTGAGCTCTTATTCCTAAAAAAAAAAAGATCATAACTCCTAAACTATGGGAAGTTTTTATACATATTCACCTGTCTTTATAACAGCCACTATCTACGGCGTTACAAGTGTACCTAAATATGTTCGTGTGTGAGTAATCCCTAATTCAGGGGAGCTAGCCAAGACTACGACGTAGTGTTTCCGTGAGCCGAATGAGCGGCATTCTAATAATAAATTTATCCTGTATGGAGAGCATACGTCATCCAAATACTCAATCATACCAGTAGGTACTACCTACTCAGATTGTGATGAAACTGAGCCATAACTTCAATGATAGTGAGAAGCTGATAAGACAATTAGTGAATAGTGATCTTATACAATAAGTAGGGGAAATCTCCAAATATGCCAACCGGGCCAGACTTTAAAATACAGTGTCTTGATATTTTTCGTTCGATATTAATTAAGAGGGTGGTATGTTCCTGAACCAATCCATTCATACCACCTACAAAAATTATATCAGATAATATGCTAGGTACGCATTTTGAAATCTTTTTCAAATCTATTTAATTGTGTCAAAATAATAACATTACATAGGTAGAAGTACCAACATAAGCTAAAAAAAATACCTACGTGTCTATAACTTGTAGATTTTGGTTAGATTATCCAGTGTTCATCTCACGTCCTGTTCCTACCATTATTGTTGATGGCTAGACAGGTAAATACCTGTCTACCTAGTAACAAGTTTCAATTTCCAATATTTACAAAACTTCAAAGTTGCTTGTAGACGACAATTGACTGACCCTCTATTACGCACTATCTAATTTTGACTTTGGTAAAATGTCACCTCTGCTAAATCCATATGGCATAAAAGATGAGACTAGAATATGTGTAATTGTGTATGTGAGGATTTAAACGTAGCGCTACACTGAAAATATAATAGTTAATACAGAAAAGAAGTGTGACCGGCTGGCATCCATTCTCCAACCCAAGTTTTTTGCACTTCATATGTGTTTACTTTGCATTCATAATATCTTTGTTTGAAACGTTTTTTAGAAAAGTTTGTAATGTATGTCATCATTACTGATATGTGAATATTGCAATGGCCGACTTTAGTTAGCACTAAACATCTATAAGTATAGATGTAATATTAAAGTAGGTAGCGATAAGCTGTAGATATAGATTCTTTTGTTCATATTATTAATTGATTGCAATACGTAACTTGTAATTGAACGGACATAACCTGAAACACAGGTTTTTCAAAAACCTAGATCAGGTAGGTCGCAAATTGTAAATATTAGTGATATATATTTTAAATTCCATTTCTTTAACGTATAATATACAGTGTTTTTATTGCACATGAACTCTTAATGTAGACATTAT
This sequence comes from Eilema sororculum, assembly GCA_914829495.1. Taxonomy (NCBI): domain Eukaryota; kingdom Metazoa; phylum Arthropoda; class Insecta; order Lepidoptera; family Erebidae; genus Eilema; species Eilema sororculum. The sequence continues at coordinate 23,932,371 of OU618532.1, forward strand.
TAGCAGTAAAGTAGTTATATTTGACCTCATTTGTAAAACTAGTAATAATACAATGTACAGCCCTTTTTTGATAAATAAATGAATTATTATTATTATTTATTGTTTATGATTTTTATTCTGTGTGAATTTACGTCAATGGCGAAAATAATGGATTATATAAGACTACTAGTGCTGAAAATTACTAGTATTTCCGTTAACTCCTCTAGCTAAATGGATTATAGCGTGGCAGGCAAAAGCTCTCTAGAGAGATGGGAAAAACACTCAGGGCCGGGCGGGCTTACATAAAACTAAGATGAATCTCTTGAATTGTATAATAGTGTAGGTTGTTGTCCCTGCCTAGAGAAAGAGGCAAAGGAAGGGACATGATATGTATGTGCAGTCGTTAAAGGAGATACAGTTGCATCTCCTTTGTCGACTGTACTGTCATGGGAATGAGCACACCCATCAGAAATATGAGTTTATAGCAAAGCAGAACACGGCCTATTACTTTGACGAAGGGCTTTTATTTTTTATAATATTATACAAAAACTAGCTTCTCCGAGCACCCATCACGTCAATAGCGAGCAAGTGAGCTAGCGAGACGAGTACCGTGTTCGTCATAATTACCATACTGGCCTTATATTGGAGTCAAACTGATTTAGCCAATGTGGTGTTCCATAGTAGACTATTGCCGATTGCACCGTCTGGTCTAAGCCCTATTACTTGAAGTTTAGTTAATAATTAAAAAGTTATGCCAACAAAATAAATACCTACTTTGAGTAAATTATTTGAAATTCAAGTTATAATGACCAATTACAGTTTAACAACTTGTGTAAAATCGAATCACGAAAGCAAAGTATAATTTTCGTGTTATCACAAAGTTTGCAGGAACGATTTTGTTACACTTTCTATGATATTAAATATTTTATGGGTAAGAGAATTTTAAGAATATTTTTTTATCAATATCAAATAATTTCTTTCTTTCTTTTCCCCAAGAAACAAAGGTAGCACGAACAGGTCCTTTAGCACAGCATCATAAGGTCTATTAGTCCGCTATTTGAATTTTATACAGTATCTATTTCGTTCAAATAAATCATCCTTGTATGAGTGCCTATGAGTAATAATACCCTGCAAACCCGGTACATTAATGGCTACAGGGTGCTACCAGCCTTTCCAAGCTACCAGCCTTTGGCCTGCCTCCCAGACTGTGCAAGTGGGTTGCAAGCTTCCTGCGGGGGCACCGTATTCGCGTCCTTTGTGATGGACGAGCTTCGGAGTTCTTGCAGGTAAATGCTGGCGTGCCGCAGGGTTCCGTCTTATCTCCCACTCTCTTTCTTCTGCATATCAATGATATGCTCTCTAACGGTAGCATTCATTGCTATGCAGACGACAGCACCTTGCACGGGAGTTATTACGCAAATCCTGCGGCCAAGCAGTCTGATATCGCGGAAAAAAGGCAGCTTCTTGTCACTGAGCTGGACCGGATTCTGGACCACATTTCTCAATAGGGCGCTAGGAACCTGGTCGAGTTCAATGCCAAGAAGACCCAGGCATGTGCGTTTACAGCAAAAGTATCTCCTTTCCTACCCCTTCCCACTCTTCAGAGCACACCACTGCCACTGCAGGATCACCTCAATATCCTCAGTATGGATGTTCGCTGCAAACTGAATAACAAAAACTATATCGAGAGTATCATCAAATCAGCCTCGCGTAAACTCGGAGTCCTGAACAGAGTAAGACGTTTTTTCACGCCGGAACAGCGGTGTCTTCTATACAAGACCCAAATTCGTTCCTGCGTGGAATACTGCTCACATCTCTGGGACGGCTCCGCAAAGCACTTACTAGATGCTCTCGACAGGTTGCAGCGACGTGCGGTCCGCATTATTGGGAATCCTGATCACGAACACCCTCGAGCCTTTGCAGATGCGTAGAGATGTTGCGTCTTTGGCAGTTTTCTACCATCTCTACCATGGTGAATGTCCTGACGAGCTCTTCCAATTAGTCCCACCCTCTCTTTTCCTACACAGGACGACACGTGCAGGGCTAAGATGCCATTCATTTACGGTGCAGAGTATACCTGCTAGAACCAAGCGTTTCAGTGACTCATTCCTATGTCGCACCATTAAGACCTGGAACTCCCTGCCAGCTCACGTGTTTCCCTCTTCCTATAGTCCCGGGTCCTTTAAGCGGGACGTGAAAAGGCATCTAATGAGGCCGTCAAGCTGAGTGCCACCACTGTTAACATGGTACATGTTTCCGATGGTGACCCTCTTTCCGAGACTTCGCCTTTAGCTTAACACCAGGCGAGGTGAAGTCAAATTGACGTGTCCTATATAAAAAATAAAAATAAAAAAAGAAATGCATCTACTGTCAAAATTTCAAGTTTGTAGGTCCAGCTGTTTAGGCTTTGCGTTGATGAATCAGTCAGTCAGTCGGGACAAGTAATTTTATATTTAAAGATGGCGTCTAACACGCTAACATATTATAGTTTAACGCTATGTGTATGATAGTTAGTAGCTGCTGAGCTGAGACCGTAAATGACTCATGTGCCGATATGGTCTACATTTTTCTTCGATTACGTTATGTCTGGTGCCAATTATATCCGATCACTGCATCTTGACACTACAAAATATAATAAATAATCATGTTCGTATTAATACTCTGTGTGATAATTGCATAGATATTTGATGGACTGATAAGAACTGAGATTATTTGCATCTACTAGTTCATACAAGCCTCAAGAGTTCGTGCGCGGGATCAAACTATTTATCAATCTGTCGCGGAAGTGAGTTCCACTTACATATAAACTACTATCCCTTGTTTTAACCTCATAATGAGGTTGATTTCTTCTGGTATATTATTAGTAGGTACACCTCCACACCATCTATAGATCATACAATCAAAATTTAAATTTCAAGACTCTTACCTACTCCAAAAACATGGGGCTTTCATGCAAACTTCCAAACCCTATTTTACCCCCTTAGAGGTGGAGTTTCGTTTCAGCTAGATCCGTTCAGCTGTTCAGCTTTATAAACTTTCACACCTTTATTATCAATAGGATAGTATAAGACTATCGAAATATCAAGCCAAATCCGCAGTTAGACTGGTAAAGCGGACCCCAGACTTCGAAGTGAAAGCTAAGGATGCGACTGGGATTAACGCTAAGATGAAGAAGAAGGACTCCATTTATTACACTGTCTACAGACACCACTACTCTCATAAAGTCAATACTTCAACGAAGCGTATACAAGACTTATCAGTCACGGAAGGTCATTTCTTTGTTTCTTATCTTTGAAATATAAAAAAAACTGTTCTTATTCATAACAGTTATATTTTGTTTGGCCGAGAGGATACCTGGCGCATGTAACGTGCCCATAATAATAGAAGGGTAAAGGGATATAGAGAACCGTATCATATATACATACAAATAATGCCCATAACCCCGGAGGGCTGGGCAGATGTGAATTAACACCCACATTTAACCAGTCATTGTATTCGATCCCACATAATAGAAACAGTATCATTAATTAAATTACTAACAATAAAGAGCTGGCTTGACAAGGAAAGATATAAACACAAATGCAACATTAAACCTCTAATACCAACCCCATGGACCCTTGTCTTGAGATTGCCAAGTGTCACCTGTATTCTAAACACCGATGTATGTACCGTCATAGACAGTAGAGATTAAAAAATTCTAAGTTATTGATTACCTTGGTTTTATAAACCACATTTAACGTTCATAAAATCCATACTATCCATACTACAATATTTTTCACATAGCATGGGTACGGTGACGTTTGGGATTTGAAGTTACTAGAGATGTAGTCAAGATAAAATCGCATGAAATAAAATCGATTATATATCTTATCGAGATCATTTATTAATGAAGAAGAAATCGATTCTATTAACTAATAATTTTGAAGAAAAAAAGTAAAACAAAATTGATAACCTGTTTAATTATTTATTAAAAATCAAACATGTTCATCATCTTCATCATCATCATCATCATCATCATCGTCATCTGACTCGTCGACGTGAATAATTATTTGGGAATCAATTATGCAGTCTATTCTAATGTCTCGCTCCCAGTCATGTAAGATTAGATTTTTGGTTTTCTCCACTACTTTCTTCCAGTCATCGCCAGTGACATTTTTGCATCCCTCTTTCAATAACCCCATCATTTTTGTGGCTGTAAAAGGCGGAGCTGTATTTTTTCGTGCAGCGTATCCTGAAACAAGATAAAAAACAAATTGAGTCATAGAATTCAAGTAATAAACATAATCATATTTTTGTCAGTATGTAAATAGACTATGGTTAAACAAGTTACCTTTGATTTGGGCCCAAATTAATTCAATGGCATTGTACTGACAGTGGTACGGTGGAAGCCTCAGGACTTCGTGACCATATTCGTTTGCCATCATATCTAATTTGTATGTCGTTTGGGGCTTGTGCATTTTTACGAGCTTCACTAGCTCCACCTTTAATTTCGTCTCATCGGCTTCCACATTATTGGCTTGGAGCCACTCGATCAACTCGCTCTTCTTATTGGAAGAAGTCGGCGGTTTGTTCAATTGCACGGAGTGATATGGGGCATTGTCCATAATAATTGTGCTGGGTTCTTCTAAATTGCTAAGCATATTTTGAAACCACTCCGTGAATACTTCCGCATTCATATCTTCGTGATATTCTCCCGTCTTTTTCGATTTAAAAGCAAGTAGCCCATTTTCTACAAATCCTTTCGATGTGCCTGCGTGACAAATAATCAATCTCTCCCCTTTTCCTTCTGGCACTTTGGTCGAGGCATGAGGTGTATCGTCAGTCCACATTTTACCGACCGTATGATTGGCATTCAGCCAAGTTTCATCCAGGAAGACGACATTGCTCCAATCGGTAATCGCTTTAGCCTTTTTCAAAAAGGTAACCCGCGCAAGTGCTATATCGCCCCTCTCCATGACAATTTTTCTTTTGTTTACTTTTTTGAATTGGAAACCAATGTCCTTCAATACGCGCCACAAGGATGTAGGACTTCCATTAAACAAATCAGCATCTTTTAAAGACTTGACCAGCTTTAGAAGCGTCGGTAATTCTTTATTCTGGTAATAGTTATAAATGTGGCTCCGTATAGCATCGGCCGCAAAACTGTCTACATCTGTTACAGATGCCTTTTTGGTTCGCTTTTTATTAGGGGTGGACAACTTATTTTCTTCTGTATCGTGAGCACCATATTTTTCTCGAGTGATTCGAGAAACCGTGTTCCGCCCAATGTCTAACGCATCTGCCACTCGATCCAAAACGTTGGACACAGGCAATAGCGTTCCGCCATTCTCACGTTCCCGCTCAAAGTAATCCCGCAATCGAACTACAAATTCACGGGCTTGACTACCAAGCACAGTCTTTTTCGTTCTTTTTGGCATTTTGCCAAAAAAAACAACAAAACAAAAGTCAATAACAAAAAACGGTAACGAAAACAACAAAGCACAACGATAGTCAATAACAAAAACAAGTAACAAAAACACCACGCAAGCTCAAAACAAAGAAAACAGACCGCATACAAGGCAGACGCACTCGTACTGAGTTGATATAACAAGATGGCTGCCAGCTCATGCTTAAGCAGTGTTGCTATATTATAATAAAGCTCCACAAAGACAGAAATGCTTTGTTTAAAGTTTATTATTACATAATTATATTTTATAATCGTATTTTAGTTAAAAATACAACTAACGATTTATGATACTTTATTCGACAATTTATCGATTATAACGATTTTACTATGTCAATCTCTAATGCAACCTGTTCCGATTCACGCATCAAGAATTATGTATTTGGAATGTTTATATTTAAAGTTTAAATAATTACGGAGAAATAAAAATAGTTTTAAGTTAAAAATGCAAAATAAAACAGTTTTCTTTTTATCTTCGTATTAAGTGTTGTTTCCTGTATTCCGCGTTAGGCAAATTGTTTCGAAATGAATCATGCATGAAATGGAATTAGTCAAATGTCACCGTACCCATGCTACGTGAAAAATATAGTAATATTATAAATGCGAAAGTAACTCTGTCTGTCTGTCTGTCTGTCTGTATGTTACGCTTTCACGCCTAAACCACTGAACCAATTTTCATGAACTTTGGTATAGGGATAGGTAAGACCTTGAGAAAGGACATAGGCTATGTTTGGTCGCGATAACCGACATCCACGCGGGCGGCGCCGCGGGCAAAAGCTAGTAATATAATATAATTAACTTTCTCCTCTGGGGATTTAATACCTACATCAATTTATTGATACGAGTATTCCAATGTAAAAAATATTCAAAGTTATTGTTTAGCAATTTTTGTAGCCAAAATACAGGTACAGCCAAATAACATACCTATATTATTTACAAAAGATATTCGACATTGAAATTCATCTGTGAATAAATAAATTGATCGGCAAGTGCTTTCGTAACCCTTAGAGGACAATGTTTTATGCATTACCTTTTATGAAAGGTTTTAGAACTAAGATGGTCTGTAAAATTGGGATTTGTTAATCTATTTTCATCGTGTATAGTAGGTACATACTGAACATACATAGGTACTATTATAAAATTGGAAAATCGTAAATTTTGCAGTTTTTTTCTATAAGTGATACTATGGATCAAATCAAGGAAATAATGAACAGAATTATTAAATATCTGGTTAGATAATTATTAACTGTATTATTCAATCCTACAAGGTGACAAAATAAACTAAAGAAAATAAAGATATTAATAAAATATTTACATACATAATGCGTCGTGGAATTCCTCCGCATCGTCACCGACCGGTAACGTACCCAGAAGGCTGGAAACGCACGGCGCTCCTAAGCGAAGGCAAGTGGCAAGGCGGAAAGTGGTATCGTCCAACATAGTACCTATGTTGGGCGATGGGAGTGCCTAAATCCACAGGCCTGACTCCCATTCCCGCACAGCCAGCAGGCGCGCACGCTCTGAAACATAAGATGTGGGTAATAATCTTTCTCTTACCAGCTTGCAGAGCGACGCATCCCATTGTCTCCTGGAGAAAGGGTTACCAGGCAACTCGGTGTTGGGACAAGCAACCTTCCAAGCATTAATGGCATCGGACTCACACGACACCTCAGAGTTAACCTGTGTGTTGATAAGAAACAAAAATTCTGGAAGGCTAACCTCTGAAATTTTGCGAACGCCGAGACCACCCAAGCGAACCGGCAAGGACGCTTGGAGACAGGCTCGGTCGTTCAAGGCCACATTTAATATTGTACTGAGAGTGTTTTGCAGTATGTTGTCAATTTTGGCCAAAAGTGTCAAATGTTGCCAAAACGGGGATGAACGAAGTGCATGAGTAAATTTAGGTACAAAAAGGCAAAACCTAAGTATAGTAAAGGCCGAATGAACACTTATTTTTTGTAAGTGATCTGTGATATTTTCAATATTTTGAATTTTTTCCTCGATAAATGAATGAAACCCATCTTCTAAAACTGGGGACCCCAGGAGGCGCAGAGTAGCTTTTTCTAAAATTTTGATATTCGGAGCTAGGTGGTTAAATTTTCCTATAGTCGAGGGTCTGTCTGTCGAGTCACTGATAAAGATTTCGCATTCGTCAGAGTTGAGTTGTAAGCCGATAGATTGAAATTTATTTTTAATTAGTTCTAAGTCTTGTAAAACTGTTTGTACATCACCCCCTAGAGTCCCGTCGTCTAGGTACCAAATGTTGAATTTTGAATTTATTTGTTGTATGATGGGATGTATTGCAAGACTAATGATGACTGGTCCCAAAGGATCACCTTGCTTACAACAAACTGCTGATTCTAAAGATGATTCTTGTAAACTAATTTTGTCGGGTGTCTATAACATTGCCAAAGAAATTTACAAATATGAGGGGTTTCTAATTTGGCTTGGGTCAGCAAGGTATCCCGATTCACTGAATTGAAGGAATTCCGTAGGTCAACCTTCAAAATGACCTCACTTTCACCACTGCCAAGGTACGTTGAAAGTGCGAGTATGGCAGCCTCACAGCCCCCTTTCGATCCGAAACCCAGTTAAAGGGGCTTTTTTTTTTACCGTGGGGGAAATCCTTCATGGATGTTATGCCGGACTCCTACCGACTAAAACCCCCACGGTATCGCCCAGCAGCCTATAGTTGGGAGACCCGGGTAAGCCCTCGAAAGGGTGTCCCAGGGCTCCCAACAGACCCACGGCTTCAATGCAGCCTCGTCTAGGGGGTGGTTCGGGTGCTATCCCGCATCTATGGGGGGTTTTCGGGTATTATCCCACTTCATAGGAGGGGGGAGGCGTGCGTGAGTCCGTCATGTCACGTAAAGACGGTGAGCAGCCAACTCACCGTCCTCAGGCCCCCGGTCAGTTGAAGGGGCTGGAATTTTGCTGCAAGCAAATTTTGGCTACGGCAATGGGACGAATGCCACCGTCCTTCTTGCGCAGAGCACAAAGGTTGGCCCTATACAGAATATTGATAATACCTTTGTCCACATTGCTGGAGAGCATTAGATTAACTAAAGCCGTCAGCTCCTTCAGAAGGGCATCGCCAGCCTCGCCAGCGCTCGCACATTCAGTGTCAGAAGTTGGTGGTTCTGGGAAAGAGAGGTCAATTGATGCCGGTGGATGCTTACTCTGCAAACCTGCAAATCTGTAAGGTGCCACCACATCGCTACTAAAAAGTAACCTCGACGCTCCTTTTCCCTTATTTTATTTTCTATAAATTTAAATTTGTTGGGCTGAGAGTTGTAGGTATAAGTTAATTTTGATTCAAAATTATATGTAGAATTGTAACAGTTATCTTTAATTTGGGTTGTCAAAGATTTTTGTGTACCTACTATTGTTTTTTACTGGTTAGATTATATAGAAAGTCAGAAATTATTTAAAAAATCTAACGATCATTTTTATTTTTATTCACCCATTGATCCCTGTTCATCCCATTTTGCTCAGTACCTAATAATTGCCCCTAACTTCAATCCGGAAATTCGGTGTACATTTCATGGTAAGCCTACAGTTCCCAAACAACAAAGAAATAATTTTGTCTTCGTTATCGCAAAGGAGGAGAGGAGGAGGAGTGAACTCCTCTATTATAAATTAATTACTTGAGGAAAATTGCCTGTTATTAGTAAGTGAAACACGTAATTTCGTAATTTCTTCAGCCTGTGTTGCAAATTTATCGCCATTAATTTTTTTTTAATAATAGATTTTATAAGTATAAGAGGCAATCAAAGCATCAAGTATTATGAAGTACTTAGGCAGCTAGTATTTCATATTTCGGTTAGAAGGTAAGTACTTAAGAATATAATATCAAAGCCTAATTCCTAGTCCTAGTACCTACTTAATATGAGAAATGTACAATGAGAATTGTGAAGATGTTTGGATATTTCGATGTTTGTCATTCAATCACGCTAAAATTGCTGAACGGGTTTGTGTAAAATTTGGAAAAGTGATAGATTGTAGTCTATGGGTCTAGTTTATAATATCGACAGTCACTACATCGATGGTCGCTGTATCGAAAACGTTCCATCGACGGGCTAATGTATCAACACTACCCCAAATCGATGGTACGCTAAATCGACAGTTCCTCAAATCATTCGTACGCCGCATTAGCCTTCTAACCTAACCTAACCAAATCGGGTTGTGCACCTTTCTTGATAAAGTTATCACAAAAATACCCTGGTGCCGCAAAATCCAGAGTTTTTAATTTAAATCTGGCTCGGATCGGGTAGTCGAGTTAGCGTACTATCGATTTGTTTTACTGTCGATGCAGCATACCGTCGTTTTAAGGTCCAACGATACCAAACGGATCGCATCGGCCCGCATCGAAACGAATTTTACAATCTTTAAACGAAATTAAATCTCGTATACAGTGTTTAAAGTTTATATTACCAAGTCAAGGGTAAACACAGCCGGTGACATGCCGCGACACAAGATCGGCTCCGTCCGCGTGCGTACGGACCGTGCGATGCGATACTGGCCGATGCGGGCCGTTTGGTGTGGTTCCACCTTTAGTGTACTAACGATGTAGCGTACCAACGATTTGGGGTACTGTCGATGTAGCGTACCATCAATTTGGGGTACTGTCGATGTAGCGTACCATCGATTTGGGGTACTGTCGATACATTAGCCCGTCGACGGAACGTTTTCGATATAGTGACTATCGATATTATGAACTTGACCGGTAGTCTACTCATAGGCACAACAGTGGATTTTTTTTTTTTTATTTTTATTAAATGCACAATTTAAAATAAATGTACAAAATCGCTCGATTGATAAATATGACATGATTCCGTGCTCAAAATAAAATAATAAAAAGTGACCAAATACAAATTTATATCCGCATTCATAAAAATATGAAGAATGCAACCAATAAATTAACTATTCGTCACAACAAAAAATAGGTAAGTAACCGAAAAACACTAAAATGAAAAAAAAATACAGAAAGCCTGTGCGGAAAGAAAGAGTTAGGTACATTGGCAGCGAATGTTACAAAATCGATAGTAATGAAACTTTAATGAATGTTATAGAAATAGGTGACAAAGCATTTTTTTATTCTACTTTATATTTTAGTATCCCGATTTTCTGGTTTTATTTTTTTACTAAGGGAGCAGTGCCTGCCTAAATTTGTCGCTCATCAAAATTATTTTAGTAACTTAGTCGTGAAAGTGGTAATGGGACTGCCCTTTTACCACTTTCGCAAGCAAAATTTGATTTTCATTTACCTCTTCAATAACTTTTAAATGTATTGATGCAACTGAGATAGGTATGTAGTTAGATAATTCAATTGACAGTTGCTTTGAAAACATTTCCATTTTAATTAATTTGTTTGTGAGATATCTACTCGAACCTAGATGATGTAATATACTCGCTAATAAGAATGTGGCGATAATAATTATCATAATGGTACTTACATTATTCTGACCACTACTGTAATTTGATATATTATTAGGTACCTACATTAGTTCATCGATCGTTTTAATATTATTTGTTCTTATGACTTGTACTAAAGCTTGAATTCCCACTCAGTACAAACATACCCTGGACCTCAAGTACAAAAGTTGCGCTATAAGGTACATCATAAAGACTGTCTTGAGCAAACGGATTGGCAAACGAACTTATAATTCTACTAGCTTTTGCCCGCGGCTCCGCCCGCGTGGATGTCGGTTATCGCGACAAAACATAGCCTATGTCCTTTCTCATGGTCTATTCTACCCCTGTGCCAAATTTCATCAAAATCGGTTCAGTGGTTGAGGCGTGAAAGCGTAACATACAGACAGACAGACAGACAGACAGACAGACAGACAGACAGACAGACAGACAGACAGACAGACAGACAGAGTTACTTTCGCATTTATAATATTAGTATGGATTGCAAACAAAAATACACACTATACAGTAAATGTAAATGTTGATTTCTGAAAAGAATTTCAGTTTCTTACTTCAGCATACTTCTGCACAGTTCACATCTTAATTGTAACCATTTAAGAATACTGCGGTAACAATTGTTTTTAAAATGTTTTTTGTTTCTCTTTTGAGCTAATTATAATGATTAACCTTAATTGGTCAACCACAATAAAGACGTTTGTTTGTACAAATGAACGGAAGGTAACGAAGTTGTGGGCGAGACACTAATTTTACAGTAATTTCTTCTTATTTTAAACTACCTGTCTTTAAGGATCCCAGTACGCAGTGCGCAATGCGCAGACTTTCTTTTCTGGACTGGAGGGTCAGAGGGCAATCTTGTAAATTAAACCAAAATTAGAAAAAGAAGTAAGCGAACCCTGGGCTCAGAGGTGTGACCTGATGAGAGTTGGAGAACATTTTATTCATAATACGAAATGTGCGTAGGTACCTACATATTCTCTTGGATTTTTTGATTCGTTTCGAATTTGACATCGGTACACGGCCCTCCGCACAGCACGATGTTGAAATACGCTGATAAAAATAGCACAACCACGTGGGGGCGATACCGCGCACGTTTCGTCTCCCTCCCCGACTGTTTACTTTTTAATGTTTAGACTTTACCTGTGCGATGTCTTGATCTGTCGGCGAAAGCTGGAACACTTGCCAACACGCCTAATGTACTACGGAATATTGCAGTTATTTTCATCTAATTTAATTTGACTAATTTAAAAATACGTCGGGAAAAAGAAGTGCTCACGTGGGACTTGAACCCACGACCTTTTTTCCTAACAGAGGGAATACTCTTCCAACTGAGCTATTGAGCCACACCTGAATCGCTTCCAATTTCCCTTCTCTTTATATCCGTCTTTAAGGGCGACGGTTTTTGACTAATTTTTTAACTTGCAAAATGTTAACTTCATACTTACTTTAGGGTTACCCATACCTTAGTATCTGTTCTGTGCCTTCAGAGTGGCTACTGGTGATGCCAGTATAGAACTGTACTAAATCTTCTACTCATTGACGGGTGACTGGCACAGACTTACCAATCCCTGCCATAAAATCTAAGATAAACCAAATAAGGAAACAGAGAGGAAGGAGGGCGAGTTTTGAACTCCGAAGTGCATGCCTTGGATGCAACCGAGATTGGCTGATGATTGCAATCATGGTGTCCCCGAAATGAGGCGATGAAATGTTATGGCACCACCACGTGCTTGTATTGCGAGAGGACAACATACCAAATGAACACATTTTCAAATTCATAATATTCCACCTAGAATAGAACAAACACTGATTTATGACGTATCAATTTATAAATGACGTCTGTCTGTCCGCTGGTGTGTTAATAACTCAGAGACTGTCGACCCGAACTACGTCACACTCTTTAAACTCGTACCTACCTATATTAAGCTGAAATGATTCAAAATATTTTAATGGACTGTCATGAGCTGTTTGTATATGTACCACCCACGGGTATTGTATTAGGCTCGCACTGTGTGTAACAAACAAACTTACAAATTGTCACATTATGCTATAATCAAGATATTTGTTTATTCCAGTTAGATCAAAATGGGTACGTGGTATTAGAAGACTTCTTCTTACCGGCGGAGTGCGATGAAATGCTGGAGGCGGGCAAGGAGCTCGCCAAGAATCTACCTGGCCAAGATGCACGAGTCATATTCACATCTGTTGATGCTGAAGAACGGGTAAATATAAAATAATTACTTAGTAATTTAACTCGAAACCTGTCAACTAGGTACACTAGAGTGTACGGAGTCAACCAACATCTTGTGACCCAAGCAAATCACACCTGCACGTCGGTGGGTACACCTACTAAACAACGGGTGATGTTCTGCCACAGGATCTCGTGTCAGAGTAAGGAGTCAGGTGGCAACTACTTAAGACAAAGTTGACATACTTATATGAAATAATACATAAAAACATACATACATATAGGTACTCACACCGGTAAATCCCCGAAGGGGTAGGCCGAGGTGTATTAACACCCACATTCGGCCAACTATGATCTTCGGTTCCACTTAATTGGGGCAAGCCTATTGTCGCCAAGCGGACACTTAGTCACAACAATATATTAATATATAATATATAAATAAACAATATAATAATCACAGCAATAAACCGACATTGCGCTTCATATTCATTCTTTGGGTAGGAGGTACAACTAGGTGATTGCTATGAGGATGATAACGAGTGGAAGAATGATTATTGGGTGTTTAGTCCTCTTTGTGTTGTCAAAGAGTAATGAGAGATTCTTTCTCGCCCAGAATACGTTTTTTTCTATAGGGCAGCCCGGGGCTAGAAATCTAAACTATTAAGGAACGACCATAGCAATTTTATATGGAATTAAACTCTACTACGACTTCCCTTTGCAAGGCAAACCGGCAGAAATCAGGTTATATTCCTCGTCACTGCTGTGCTACGAGGACACCTTGTAGAAAAAAATAATCACTCCATGGCTTTACAATCCAGTGAATTCCAATTAAAGTTCTAGACAAGCAAAATGAATTCAGTGCAAGTGCTTATACCTAAACTTCCCCCATAACAATGTGTGTGTTTACGTGTAATAAAATAAAATGTGTATTTCCAGCAAATGAAAGAGGAATACTTTATAAAGAGCAATGACAACATCAGCTATTTCTTCGAAGATGCGGCTCTGGACACAAACGGAGATCTCAAAGTAGACCCCAGCGTTTGTCTCAATAAAGTAAGTCATTATAATAACTGTTTTTTAGTATTTAAGCGCACAGATTTTATGCTAGATTTATTACCAAGTACCAAGATTGACCAAATATAAGACCAATCTTATACCTTTAAATAAGCAATTCTTGTATATATATAATTGGAATCTCCGAATCGGCTCCAATCCAACGATTTTCATAAAATTTAGTATAGAGGGGGTTTCGGGGGCGATGAATCGATCTAGCTAGGATTCATTTTTAGAAAATTTATAAAAAAAAATACCGAGCGAAGCTTGGTCAAACCTGATATTTTTATTATTTATGTACAGTGTACAGTCAACGACAGAAGTTACATAGCAATAAGTAAAATATTTACACTATTTCTAATATCTCGTAGAGCACGGAATCCATAAAGTTTCGATTTGTCTATCTATCGTGTAAATAACAAGTGCTGTACTTATGTTTATTAAAAAGTTACACTGCGCTTGCTTACGATTTTCACACACAGTCATAATGGTACTGGTGAAACAATGTATAAAGCTAAAATATCTTTAAAAAGGATTCCATCATATTCGATGAAAGAATGAAACAATATATTCCGGGCACGTGAAAATGCGTCACGGCAAAATAACGAACACAAAAATGACGTAACACAATCATTTATATTTATTTATATGTATAGGCCTAGTAAGCATGTATGGGCACAAAAATGCCAGTTCAGTTTGTGTCAAGTTATGTTTAGCTATATTGCGTCCGTGTCGAGTCATGAGAACAGGAGAACTGGACTACTAAATTGAATTTATACCGGAGCATAGTGCCTACTCGTAGTTTCGGTTATCATTTCCCAGTTAGATGCGTCCTCATGGTTGTTACCCGACTGCCGAAGGAAGGAGGGTAATGTTTTTCGAGACTATATAATGTATGTAGGTATGTCCATCTATTTGGCACGGCCTACAGCCTGAACGGCTTGACGGATTTGGACATGTGAGGTGTCATTTGATTCGTCGTGATTTTGTGAGTGACACCAGGTAGGTACATTGAAATTTCGAGAAACTCAAAATGGTGAGTTTTTGGTGAAAACGTATGTTGTCAAAGATATATTTATTGACTTAAACTTATTGAGTAGGGTATCAAAATGAAGGAAATTAGAAGGAGATTATAAAAAGATATACATGTCATCATCATAACTAAAATATATAAAACATAAAACAAATGATTAAAAAAATAAAAAAGCCCGATTGCCATTGAAAAGATCGAAATAAGTTTGATAGTAGGCGATACCCATTAATTTTCTTTCGGTTTCCGATTGGCAAATGGGTACCGCCTGCTATCAAACTTATTTCGATCTTTTTAATGGCAGTCGGGATTTTTTTAAATCATTTGTTTTATTGTCGACTCGGATATTTCGTACGGAATTTAAAGTAGACATACCAACTACATATGTGAATTTGTAAAAAGCAAACAACAACATTCGTTGACGTTATTAATGTAAATTCTACTAATATTACAAATGCAAAAGATTGTAAACTCTATTCAATCACACTGAAATGGCTGAACCAACCTGGCTGACCTGACTGGGGCAAAATAAATGATTTGATTTGATTTGTATCAAATTTGGAAAAGGGAATTGGTGTTAAATTGGTGATTTAGTAGGCTAGACCTAAAGACCTACCAACTATGTAAATCACCTATGTTGAGAACTTTGAGATGACACTTTACAGTAGTTATACTAAAACCATCGAGAAGTTATACTCTCACCCGGAGAAGCAATTTCTCCTGTTTTATAATACTGTTACTACCCCATTTACTCTTGCTAATCTCTGAAAGAAGCTCAACTTCAGTCCTTAATTATTTAAAACGATGCACCTATGTTATATTTTTTCAGTTGGGTCACGCATTGCACTATCTGCACCCTATCTTCAGATGCTATACGTATAGTGACCGTGTGAAGTCTATTTGTCGTGAGTTGGGCTTCAAAGAACCAGCTGTCGTACAATCTATGTACATCTTCAAAAATCCAGGTGTTGGTTGCGAAGGTACTTATTAATACAATTATACCAAAATTTTACTTAACATATAAGTGACGTATTATCTTCATTGAACGAGAGCTATTTCTGTGCCACTCGAATGAATAATTTGTGCAATGAATAGGTACTTTATGCTTAATGCGAAGTACTGTTTAAAATATAAATTAAGTAAGATAGATAACTGCAATGTTGTTATCACAAAATAATATCACTTTAGCATGTTTAGCAGTGAATACTGACCCAACCGGCCAACAGCGGAAGGATCCATGCGGGTTCCATATCTGTCATAGTCTGTGGCAATTAATCTCGCTACGCTTGTTGGGTTGTTATTTGGAGCTGTCATGTTTGCAAAGTTAATTATGAACGTGTTTGCGCTCTTGCAAACTGTTAATTAAGTAGAATGCGGCCTAAGAATAGGTGTATAGGCCTTTAGGAAGGTAGATTTTACTGTTTCTTTAATTTTTGATGTTAATTTTTTTTTAAGTTTATGTATGGATAACTCGTATAGGATAATGTAGACATGCTTATATGCAAAGATGAAGTCAACCAGGACCCTGATTCTGTTAATTGTCCACCACTATCATATCACTGACACTGCAACAAATGCCATAAAATTTTAAAATAAGCTTTATATTTAAAGTTACATGAAAAAAGGTCATTGTATTTCTATTTACTCTACAAAATGCCATTTCATTTTGTAGTGCATGAAAAAAGGAATGGGGACGTCCGTGAATGACGTCAATTCAACCGTGTCGACTCGTTTGGAGTACAGAATTGGCCTGTGGTGTGCTGGGATTGCAGTCTTGGATTTACCTATATCTCTGTCCAATACCTATTTGGATTGGAATACTTCATGAGAAAAGTCATGCACGTATTTTATAAAGCATGATGACGTTGTGTTGTGTCGACGTCCCGTCACTATTCATGTGTGAAGTTTTGACGCTTTCATGGTTGTGTTTCTTGACAATCTAGGGCAATTCAGAACTGTAACCTACCGCTGTATCTGTGATCGGTACATAATAGTTCTATTATAGAATTTAGTTTTCTTGTTCCAGTGATACCTCATCAAGATATAACATACCTACACACTGAACCAGTACCTCCCTACGGCTTTTGGATTGCTCTTGAAGACGCCACTATACAGAACAGCTGTCTGTGGATGGTTCGCGGTTCCCACAAGTCAGGCGTTCATAGAAGACTGGTCCGAAATGTCGACGAAGAAACCGGAAAGGTCAACATGGTGTACGACAAACCTAACCCGTTTTATCCCGAATCTAGTTTTATACCCCTTCCAGTCAGCAAAGGTGAGAATAAATAAACCTTGAAAAACTTCACAGTAATCAAGATCTTTTGTTTAAAGTAAATAAATAATAATTATATAAATATTCCACAATATTCCGCACAACGCTATCTAAACCCATGTAAAGCTTATTTAACTAAATTGTGTTCTGGAATCTAGAATGCGGATAAACATAAATTGCATGCTTGAAGTCATTGGTATTGATACACCCTACATAAAAAGAATCACGACGTGTATGCCTCCAGGATTATGATTTAATTATAGGTATTAAAAAGAGGTACAAAAATATGAATTATTATCTAGTGCATTTACTTGACCTGTAGGTTGGTGGAGTAGAATAGGATCTCTTCCCATGGGTGTCGTAGAAGGCAACTAAGGGATAGGACTGTTCTCCATGCAACAGTAAACATACAGTCCACGACTAAGACTCCGCTTGACGGCAATAGATTCGTCCCCTATTACGTGGGACCGAAGATCATAGGTGGCGAAATGTGGGTGTTAATACACCTCCGCCTACCCCGAATTCACAGGCGTTAGCATTTTTCTTTTAAAGAATATTAGAACCGAAGTTACTAATATTCCCTCTAACCCCGCCAACTAAGCTAAATTGCTTGTACTAGGAGTGGGTTCACGTCGGTAGTGTAATGGCCAGGATTCGAACCCGGGACGTCTCGATCGTAAGGCCGACTCCTTAACACGTTCCGTGCGTCGTAAACTTCATAGGGCCATAGACGACCAACGCAGGGTGCGGCGCTCAAAAATACAGTTCTCCCTATGCGATGGCAGGTGTTTTCAAAGGTTTTTCAATGAGTATGAAAGAGATAATTACATATTTGTGAATATGTTTTAAAACAGGACTCAAATCTAAAAAAGAGAGGTATGGCAAAATAGTGATCACGACGCACAGTGACTAAGTTTACTTCACTATACGCGGCATGAGAAGTATTTGCCCACACATGACCACCTCATGCCGCACTGTAATTCGGCGCGCTACATGGTAAATTCGCCGAAGTGACGCGCAGTAGCAGCACAAAGTTCGATAATAATAATAATTATATTAGGATAATGAAAAAGTTTAGTGAAGATGGGGAGAACAATAAAAGTTCAATAATATACTATATTTGTACTATATGTGTATGAGTGCAAACAAAATAAATCGGGTCGGATAATAAAGCCAAAATGGCTATTTCATAAATGTTGATTAGTAAAATCTCAATTTTAAGACTGATTTAGGTATATAGTAGTAGACTAGCCTGAGAATTATTTCGTATTTATACAAATATTGTTATTACTATACCTATCTACCATTGATAAAAAGTAAGACTGATTTATTTTGAAGTAGAAAATCCTTTTAAGTTTCTAGGTTAAAAATAGTTTACCTATTGTGGTACCTATTTTTAAGGAAAATGTAATGCCCATCGATATTTTCTTTCAGTACAATTATTATTCCATGTCCCAACACTACCAAAGTGATTGAGGCAAGTTTACAGTGTGCGGTATGGCAAAATACTTCTCATGAAATGTGACTTTTTTTTAAAACGTTCTATTTCCGCAACTATTGATCAGAACTGCAGGCGATCAGAGATGCTTATACTACATTATATTCACTAGCCTATGGTTTATTAATTTAGCTATAAATTTCATAAAGTTATGGCCTTTTAAAGACAGGAGCTGATGTGGACAAATAATGTTCATGACGCACTATAATAAGTAAGGATATGGAGGTATAGAGGATGCATAGAGGTCATGTAGCACACAGGGAAAGTATTGTCTTTTAGTAAACGCATGGAACGTGTTAACCAATAAGCTACCGACGCTTTATATGTATGTATGTATGAATGTATGCATTTACTTAACGTATTTTATACTTCTATTTACAGGTACTTGCATCTTGTTTCATGGCAATATCGTCCACAAAAGTGCTCACAACAAATCGGACAGGAGTCGTCACGCCTATACCTTCCACATCATTGAGAAGCAGAACAATAACTATTCACCAGAAAACTGGCTCCAAGAGGGAGAGAATGCACCATTCGTAAACATTTATACTGCACCACAAATAGTATAGCGAGTTAATCGCAAATTTCACATTCCCTTTACAATAACAGATATATATGATAGATGATGATGATTGACTAGTAAGGAATATAATTATATCCTTTGATGTCCTACAGTACCTGCCTTTTGAGTATTACACGGTTAAGATCACCTTGCATCAGTTTTGTAGAGTATTTCACTTTGAAAAAAAGTTGACGTTTTGAAACATTTATAAAGTAGATAAAACTGTTTTTTATATAACAACTACACCTTCAGTTTATACCCCTGTGAAAAGATGCTGCAGTCTTGCATTTCGCTGTTCGTTCCAGAAAATCTATACTTTTATATTATTAATAAAGTAGGTAATCGTGTCTCACATAAAAACTTGGGTGATGTTGTACCTATAGTAACAATTAAGTAAATCATTTTTTTTAGAATTCTTATCTGCTCGTTTGTTCGCGATTGATGCAAAAATAACGAATGTATTTCAATGACTTTTTTTTTGTTAGAAACGTCTTGGACAGACTTAAAAGCTTTATGTAAGTTCGGTCGCAATTATTTGATTGGAACCGGATGAAGTTAAAATCGCGAAAACGACATCCGCGTCATCTAGTAGATAACCTATAAAACCGATGTAACACTTAGCTGTCCTCGACCCAGGTGCCATATCAAAAGTCGGGTACTTACTGCAACAACATTTTTCGTTCCTTTTGACCTCGCTGTGAAATTTGCTTAATATCTGTATTAAACTGGGAATTTACTTTTAGATTTCAAGTGAAAACACTTTTTAAAATTCATTAAGTAATATATTTTTTTAGTTTTTATATTCATGTGATAATATTATTGGGGATAGATAGATTTTTATTTTTTTGGTAATGGAATAAATTTTTGATATTATAAGATTTATTGTTTTTCTTTTTTCACAAAGCTAATATTTAAGCTGACTAACATAACTGAGTCCACTGTGTTCCAATTAAGTAGACTATTACAGCTTAGTACAGTGTGACATTACCTTCCTGAGCTTGAATGTTATTGTTATATCCAGTAATGGAACAGATGATGGATACTTAAACATTTAGGTACAAGTCACAGGATCTGCTAGACTGCACTAAACGGTGATCCAGAGTGACGCCAGAGACTGTTTGTCCCGCAGGTGGGTGGATTGTAGTGGTGAATTCTGGTGGGCTAATGAATCTACGAATCTAGAATATGAGTCACAAGCATGTTAATGGAACAACAACGACTCCTCCAAAAAAGGAAGATAGATGATACTTTTTCCGATAGAGAGCAGGGTGCTCAGTTTTCATTTTCATTTAATTCACCTCTGCCTAACCCTCCGGGATAAAAAGCGTGATTGTATGTATGTTACTTGAATAATATTCTGTCTGATAAACAGACCTATCCCTTAATTGCCTTGTACGACACCGCATGGGAAGAGATGGGGTGGACCAAATCTACTCTGCCGAACACCATGCGCCTTAATCAAGCTCAAAAAGTAACAAAACGTTAAAATGGTAATCATAATTATTATCATACTATTTGTTAAAGCGTCTTGACTTAGCGTTGACGAACGCTAAGTAATCCAATTGTTAAGATTTTATACCCTGGGGCGAAAATTCAACTTCCATTCTGTAAACGTGGTTTTGGTACGGGCTAAGTCATAATTGGTATGTTTAATTTATGGTAATTTTAGAATAAAAAGCCTATCAAGTGCTAGAGCTAGTAGTACACATACAAGCGGTTCCGTATAAAACTGGATAGAAGGACAAGCTTACGCAGAAGATTACGCTAAGTGGTTTTTTTTATCATAGGTACATTCAAGACGTAAGTTGTGGACTAGAGTTTTTAATCTTTTTTGCGATCGAATCATTTTTGAGGTTTAAAAACCATAAAGTTTACCTTTATTAGTTTATTAGTCAGTAAGCTTGGGGGCCATTCGTTTACCAATACGTGGTTCCAACAATGGCAGACGTAGCCACCCGAATGTTAGTCCAATTTGCTTATTCTGCGACCTATATTGGTAACTCTACATTTCCCATTGGTACACAATCTAGTTTTGTACGAAATGTAGCCGACATGGTAGCATTTATCGCACCCCCAGTGGAAAATAGGCATAAGTGATCTTACTTTGATTCGTCGATTTTATCATATTTGAAAGGTACGTTTAAAGATACATATGCTAAATTTTTTTCATATTTTTCTTGTTAAATTTGACGAATTAAAACAAGAAATTCGTTTTGAGAATTTTGGTTCCATTACATTTTTTCTTACGGATTAGTAGATTATGTGATATAACGCAAAGAATAAATTGAGAAATATGACGTATTACTTATTATTACGTTTATCCCTAATATTTTATGTAGAAAATTAAAAGTAACAATTATTATGATTTAAATGCGTTTGTTTTTTTTACATCGTTAGTCTCGTATACACGATTATTTTTTTATTTGTTATATTAACTAGCTAAGGAAATTATCTTAAATGCGCTTACTTAGCCTAAAAGATAAACTTAGAAAATAATAACAGCTGTATGACTGTTTACTTTTTATGAACATAAAATAAATTAGAATAAGAATAAATACTGCTTTCTTCCACTCAAAACTTTTCTATACGCCGAAACATAAGACTACATACTGCGGCGCGGCTGTAAAATAAGAACGATTACTTCTTTCTTTCACTAGAATATTTTCCTTTCACCGAGAAGTAAGAATAGATACTGCGGCGTGGGAGTAGACAGTGCTAACATAAGTGTGAATACATCGATGCGGGGGACGGGGCGGGTGCGTATCCACGCGCTTGACAGTCAGTGCCCATTTCTAGGTCAAGGTAATATCTGCGTTAATGCATTTGCGAAAGCAAAACAACAACAATTGAGTGGTTTTTCTTCTTATTTTAAAGTAAAGTGACCTGAAATGTATAATCGGACGCAGCACAGTAGGGCGAGAAGAATTTTGAAGTTATTAGGTGAGTATAAGCTAAAAAGAGATTATGACACAATATTTTTTTTATAGGACACGTCAATTTGACTTCACCTCGCCTTATGTTCAGCAAAGGCAAAGTGTCGGAAAGAGGGTCACCATCAGAAACATGTACCATGTTAACAGTGGTCGCACTCAGCTTGACGGCCTCATTAGATGCCTTTTCACGCCCCGCTTAAAGGACCCGGGACTGTAGGAAGAAGGAAACACGTGAGCTGGCAGGGAGTTCTAGGTCTTAATGGTGCGGCATAGGAATGAGTCTCTAAAACGCTTGGTTCTAGCTGGTATACTCTGCACCGTATATGGATGGCATCTTAGCCCTGCACGTCTTGTCCTGTGTAGCAATGGAGAGGGTGGGTGTAATTGGAAGAGCTTGTCAGAACATTCACCATAGTAGAGACGGTAGAATACTGCCAAAGACGCAACATCTCTACGCATCTGCAAAGGCTCGAGGGTGTTCATGACCTGAGGATTCCCAAAAATGCGGACTGCACGTCGCTGCAACCTGTCGAGAGCATCTAGTAAGTACTTTGCGGAGCTGCCCCAGAGATGTGAGCAGTAATCCACGCAGGAACGAATTTGGGTCTTGTATAAAAGACACCACTGCTCTGTTCAGGACTCCGAGTTTACGCGAGGCTGATTTGATGATACTTTCGATATAATTGTTACTCAGTTTGCAGCGAACATCCATACCGAGGATACTGAGGTGATCCTGCAGTGGCAATGGTGTGCTCTGAAGAGTGGGAAGGGGAACGAAAGGAGATACCTTTGCTGTAAACGCACATGCCTGGGTCTTCTAGGCATTGAACTCGACCAGGTTCCTAGCGCCCCATTGAGAAATGTGGTCCAGGATCCGGTCCAGCTCAGTGACAAGAAGCTGCCTTTTTTCCGCGATATCAGACTGCTTGGCCGCAGGATATGCGTAATAACTCCCGTGTAAGATGCTGTCGTCTGCATAGCAATGAATGCTACCGTTAGCATATCCAGCATTTACCTGCAAGAACTCCGAAGCTCGTCCATCACAAAGGACGCGAATACATACACATGACATACCCTATCGAAAGCTTTGGCAATGTCAAGACTAATTGCCAGTGACTCGCCGTGCTTTTCCATAGCCTCACCCCAAAGGTGGGTCACGTACGCCAGAAGATCACCCGTTGACCGTTTCGGTCTAAAGCCGTATTGCCGGTCACTAAGCAAGGAGTGATCCTCTAGGTGGCGCATGAATTGTGTGTTAATAATGTTCTCGAAAACCTTGCACAGCACTGAGGTGACGGCTATGGGTTGTTCCGAGTTGGCTGGGTCCGAGCGATCCCCCTTCTTGGGGATGGGCTGGACATTCGCCTCCTTCCAACCCGACGGCACTGTACACACGACAATGCCTATAAGTATGCAGGCCACACTAGTAACACGTATGTGTGTGTAAATCTAACGAGTGTATTATATTACGTTTCTATGTGTGCGTGTTGTTATTAACTTGTTTTGAGACTCTAAAGTAAAATTGACAGTCAAAACTATTAACATTATTGATATTGATCCTACCCACATTAAATAACAACTACTGTGCTCATCACCCGTGCGCGATTAAGTTAGCTTATTTTACTTCTGTCACATAAGTTCTCGTAGCAAAGTGTCTAAGACGGCGGATATAAATCTGCATCGTATTCGAGTGTCGCGAGATCGAATCCTTGCGCGACGAGCGACGCGACGACGACGTGCAGAACTCTTTTCGCCGTTTTTGTAATATATTTTTTTAGTAATAAGTAAATTTTATATTACATATTATAATAAGTATAAAGAAATTGTTTTATTTTCCTTCTTTGTTATTTTATATTAGATAGTAATACTATATAATCTATAATATTATATAATATTAAATCATATATATAATATTTTTTTAGTAATATTACCATACTTATTACTAAAAAAATATATTACAAAAACGGCAAAAAGAGTTCTGCACGTCGCCGCGTCGCTCGTCGCGCAAGGATTCGATCTCGCGACACTCGAATACGATGCAGATTTATATCCGCCGTCTTAGACACTTTGCTACGAGAACTTATGTGACAGAAGTAAAATAAGCTAACTTAATCGCGCACGGGTGATGAGTTCCATTCGGCTTAGCCGAGCTTAGACGAAAACGCCCGAACAAGACATGATGCCCTATATTGTAAAAGGTAAAAGTATACGATGCTGGTACGAGCGTGTAAGTCACGCACATAGAAACGTAATATTATAATACACTCGTTAGATTTACACACACATGCATGTTACTAGTGTGGCCTGCATACTTTTAGGCATTGCCGAGTGTACCTGAACTGTGGGACAGTCGGTACAGCCGCGTTAGCATAGGAGATAGCTCCACTGCACATTTTTTAAGTACGACCGCTGGAATACCATCAGGACCACTGGTTTTCCGGACATCGAGTGATTGTAGTACTGCACGGACATCGCGTTACCTGATATGGATATCAGACATTGCGTGGTCACCAGTGGGCATTGTCCGTGGTTGCATACCACAATCATCGACTCAGAAGTTGGCCGCGAAGAGATTGACCAGCAAATTTGCTTTCTCTTGCGGCTCATGGGCCAAAGATCCATCGGGGTTGCTCAGCGGGAGCAGCGAGGGTTGGCAGAAGTTGGCTTGCACGGCTTTGGCCAGTCGCCAGTAGCCACGGCACGTGAGATGCGCCACTAGCTCTTGGCCCAGCCGTGCTATGCGCTGGGCATCCACCATGACGTAAACCCTCTTGCAGACCTTTGTCGCTCTGTTGTACGCCGCCTTGGCCTTGTTGGGATCGCGTGTGACGCGCGCCCGCACCCAAGCGCGGTACGCAGACTGTTTATGCTCAACAGCCTCCGCACACTCGCACCCGAACCACTGACGCGCTCTGCGGACTCCGGTGACATCGGTTTATGGGATATAGTATTCCATACCCAAACCGATCTCACCGGCGACAGCAGTAGCGCTCTCAGATGGGTTCTTACCCTCAAAGCAGCGTTCAACCCACGGGATGGATGCATAATAGTCGCGTAGTCCATCCCAGTCCGCTGATGAGTAGTGCCAAAGACGCCTCTTCCCCTGCACGGGTCGTGGGGGCGCTACAATGGGCACGGTGGAGCGGACCAGACAGTGGTCGGAGTTACCTAAAGCAGCACTCACCGAGACACTGTACTGGTCCAGGCGACTCGTCAATAGAAGGTCTAGCAGAGAGGGCTCTATGCCGGACTCTCTTGATATCCTGTAATGCTTGATGTTTGTTTTTCCTGTCTAATCCTCCTAGTGTTTTCCTGGCTGCTCTTGGGGAGTCCGGGGTCCGCTTAAACAATGATTTGTCTGGGTTTATACAGTCTGGTAATTACATTGAAGCGACTATCGTCTGACCTTCGTAACCGGAAAGGCGAACCTTAACAATATTCCACAATTCCACAACATTCTACTCAACGATATCTAGACCCATGGTAAGCTTTTATAGCTTGTGTTATGGAATCTAGAATGCGGATAAACATACTTTACTACTACTACTGATTATTTAAGAGTTTATAAAAAAATCAATAGTGGTAGTAATCCTCACCGAAACTCTACAATTCTGAATATTATTGTGCAATTTTATTGTTGCTAGTACGAACTTTAATTGTTACCAAAATATAATTAGTATTTTGCCTGAAATAAAAAATAGTGAATAAAAAAAAAGGCATTGCCTTTTTTCCGTGTAGTCATAAATAATAACTCTAAGTAATATGTCTTAATATGCAGCTAACTTTTCTATAACATATAATGGAATAAGTAATTATTATTGTTTACTTAAGTTATCTTAACAAGCCCTTAAATTGAAAAAAGGGGTAAGTATTGCTTGTGCATTTCAAACATAATTTTTATAAAGGAAATAATGCAGTAATCTTACTTATACTACCATAAATGTTCATATTCACAAGTTCATTACTGCTTTAATATAACATACTTTTTGAAATATATTTTACTTTTCTGGCAAAGTCTGGCATAAAATTTGATACTCAAAATCTTTTATTTTATTGTATTCTGAAAAATAGCATAATAATTTATTTTTACAATTCTTAATAAACTATAAACATTAGCACTAACTTAAATACAACACGAAGTGCAACATTTTTTTATCCTTTTTTTGCTATAAGAATAATTCTTCTACGTTTGGAAATAAAGTAAATATGCCCATAAATTCAGTTTTTTCACCATACTGAAAAATCAGCATTTTCGTCTTATGCCTTTTTTCCACTGAGAGTGCGTTATAATGTCTGTTGAAAAATAATTACTAAAATAAGTCTATGGACGCTTACAATGCTACAGATTTATAGTTTGTACTAAGTTATTTGAAATTATTTTGTATCTTGCATGCACCGCAAGATGCAAAATAATTTCACCTATATAATACAAATTAATACTTCTGCAGACACAAATTGATAGATATTTGTGTCGCGGGTAATTTAGATTGTTGCATATGTATCTAAATATATATAACTCAAAGGTGACTGACTGACATAGTGATCTATCAACGCACATCCCAAACCACTGGACGGATCGGGCTGAAATTTGGCATGCAGGTAGATGTTATGACGTAGGCATCCGCTAAGAAAGGATTTTTGGAAATTCTTCTACTAAAGGGGAAGTTAAATAAATATAAATAAGGGAGGGAAGTTTGTATGAAACTCCGTCATTTTCAGAGCTAGATGCACTAAATTTCATAAACCTGTGTCTTTTATGAAATAAACGAACACGTATATCATCTTTTTTCAAAATTTTACTACTATACTCCGCACGCCGAATGATGATCCCTATGACGTTTCAACTGACAGTTGTATTAGTTATGCGAAACAATTTCGATAAAATACTGTTTTTTCAGGCAAATGTCATGTCATTCAGCCAGGTCATTCAACATAATAAGCAATATTTATTTATTTTGAAAAAAAGACTACGCGCATTGATGGACATAAAACACTAGATAAAAAAGTAACAGCCTTATTATATTTTATTTTACTATACTTTAATTTTTATTCAAATTGCATAATTTAAAGAATTTAAAATTCTTTTTGAATTGAATTTTAAAGAATTCATAATTAGCTGGCAATTATGGATTACATGGAAAAGTATTTAAATGGAGGCCATAGACCTACCGTATTTTTTTAATTCAGTCATGTCATGTCTTGTCAGTCTGTTTTGTCTTCTTGTCACACCGCATCACATCGCGTCATACGAGTGCTCTAACGCCTTGTATGCGCCACGTCTTTCTTTGTTAGCTGAGTTTTGTTTCTGTTTTCGCTGTTTTGTGTTATTTGTTGATTTTCTGTTACCTGTTTGTTGATTTTCGGTTTTGCAAAATGCCGAAAAGACAGCGGAAAACTGTTCTCAACAGTGAAGTTCGCGAGTTTGTAGTTCGTTTGCGAGACTATTTTGCTCGTGAACAACAAAATGGCGGACCCTTGTTACCGCTTGACAATGTTCGCGATCGTGTAGCCGATGCTCTAGGAATCGGAAAGGCTACTGTTTCTCGAATAACAAAGGAAAAATTTGGGGAGTCGTCCATGGAGGACAATAAACTATTAACACCAAAGAAAAAGAAAAGGTTATGTCATATAACAGAACCTGATGAATTTGATTTAGATGCTATACGCAATCATATTTATGGTTACTACCTACGAGGTGAACTACCGACCAGCCAGAAGTTATTATCTTCATTAAAAGCTGCAGAACTCTTCAAAGGCGGTGCTACTTCTCTTAGAATGGTTTTGAAAAAATGTGGATTCCGCTATAAAAAATGTGACAAGAGAAAAATATTAATGGAGCGTACTGACATAGCTTTACTACGATGCGATTTTCTTCGCAAAATCAAACAAATTGATAACTGGGAGAAGGTAGTATACCTTGATGAGACATGGCTGAACGCCAATCATACTGTAGGTAAGGCATGGACGGATGACACAGCGAAATCCAGCACAAAAACTCCTGAAGGAAAGGGCCAGCGCTTAATCATTTGCCACGCTGGCACAGCTACAGGTTTTGTGCCGAATTGCCTGTGGGCTTTTAAGTCAGTGAAAACAACGGAGTACCACGAGGAAACGAATTTCGAAAACTTTAAGACATGGTTTATAAAACTATTAGAAAATTTGAATGAGCCTCACTATATTTTAATGGACAATGCTTCATATCACTCAGTTCAAATTAACAAACCCCCCAGCAGCAATAACAAAAAAGCTGAAATTATAGAGTGGTTACACGGCAATGGTGTGGAAACTGACAGTCAGATGTTAAAAAAAGAGTTGGTTAGACTGTTGAACTTTCACAAACAACAGACAATTGACATTGACAATTGGCCAATTCATCCAAAAAATATGATGGGTGCCATCATATTTTTTGGATGAATTGGCCAAATCAAATGGACACACGGTAATTCGGTTACCGCCCGGCCCTATCACTGCCAATATAATGCAATCCAGTTGATATGGGCGCAGATCAAAGGTATCTATATTTTTTATTTATATAATATTATGTATATATTTCTAAAAATAATTACTGAATGTACAAATATTTTCAGGTCATGCAGCTAGGCATAACACAACTCCGCCATTCACGGCAAATAAAATGATGGTTTTATTGGAAGAAGCTTGCGCTCAAGTGACAGCTGACGATTGGCGAAAAGTGGTCGAAAGAACGAAGAAAATTTGCTTACAAGTCTGGGATCGAGATGTACAATACGACAATATCATTGACCAACCGTTAATAATAAACGTCACGGATAGCTGCAGTTCAGACTCAGATTTTGAAGATCCGATTGACCCTGTATCAGATTCAGATTGATATAAATAAAATACAAACTCAAAGCATTTGTTTTATATTTCCAACAAATTATCGATATTTTGTTTACCGATGTGTCCCTTCTTAGTCGATAACAGCTTGACGACGTAACTTTTGCAGCACGTACCATGTACATTTGCATTGAGTTTTTTTCTATTATTTCCGAACATTACGTAATAATTTCTTAATATTCATTTTTATAATTTACAATTGTACACAATTATGATTTTTTCGTCTTTTTAATGGACCTCTAAAGGATTTGATGTGATAGGACGTCAGTACAATGTTAAGCGCTAACGAACTGTCATAGGGATCATCATTCGGCGTGCGGATTATAAGAGGGTAAAATAGGTGAGAAGCTTTTGTATGGAAAGTTCGTCATTTTCAAAGTCAGAAGCATAGAACTTCGTACACCTACTTACGTCTTTTGAGAAATGTTTTGTCGCGATAGCCGATGTCCACGCGGGCGAAGCCGCTAGCTAAAGCTAGTTTATATATAAAGTAATTTATCATTTAGGTACTTATCAACATGTGTTCATTTGTGTGGTCAGTCCCAACTGATATATAGGACTACTGAACTCCCAAAAGATAAGCACACAAAAATATAATTTCGATGATATCAATGCATCAAATCCATGCATGTTGTAATCTGTTTGAGGACGACGACCTATGATGTGGCACCGTACGTATATATATGTACCCATATGTGGTCTGATAAAAACAAAAAATATCTGAATCTATCAGGGTTCTTTTTTTGTCATTTGGCTACAGAATCCTAACAAAGTCTGAGATTTCTGCTCTCCGGCTCACAAAGACCGGTTATGAGCAAAAAGCGGGCTTGTACAAATGCGGAAACAGGATAAATATCTCACACAGACCGTCGCCGGAAGCACCAGCTTTTTTATAATATTTATTATTAGGTACAAGCCTATAATTACTTTCATCTGTCGCGATGTTTGTCATCAAATCCTGCAAATGATCCACTTCTCGGTTACCCATTGCGCTAAAATTTTGCATGTAGGTATGCAAAATTTTAGCGCAATGTGTAAATTGCGTGACAATGCAATATTATTATGACATGATGCTGATTTAATAATGGAGCTGGAAGGTGGTCAAGGGAGCTTCGCAATGAAACAACACAGGCTTATCGATTTTGGGCTCATTTGAATCGTCTTAACAAATACTTACTTTGTCTTTCAATGGTAACCAGGGTCTGATAATCGACCTAGAAGGCTTTCATAGGAACTCTGTAGTGAAACGACGCAACCCCATCGAGTTTCGGCTCTTTTGATTCTTCTTCTTGATGGAGCTGGAAAGTGGAAATAGGAACTCATTACCTAAACAAGATAGACTAAGTAGTTACATTTGGGTTCGTTTCGGTGGTTTGGTAAGCAGTCTAGAGCTACATGATTAATAAAACTAAAAAATGGAAAATAAGTAGGTAAATAAATCGTTTGCAGGTACTAAAACAATAATACCACTTTTTGCAAAGGTTGTGCTGATTTCTAAAGCTTGTAGCACAAACAGAAAACAGAGAAAGAACTTGGGCGATAAACCTTTTAATATCAGCAAAACTCTTGCAGAAAATTAGTACAACAGATTTTTGAATAAAATCTTATTTTTAAAAAGATTTTTTAATTAATGATTTTATTGGTATTATTAATTAGTGGTTCCTTTAATAAATGATGAGGCACCAGAAGAATGACCAAATTCATCAGAAACACAGTGTGTTCATTATATTCGTAACATAATTAATTATGTCGCGCGATATCAGACGGTATGTGCTCAAATTTAGGGGTGTTAGTTTAAGTAGACGATAAAATATAGGTTGATACCACGGCCATTCACACTGTCGGGAGGAAGTATGTGTACTGCGTATCGCGTATCTGCTATATCAGTACAGTTTGATACTTTGCAGTGTGAACTCCAGCCGGCAAGATGCGCAGTTCCACTCTGCTCATTTGTCTGCTTCTATGTAAGTACCTACTATTATTATATGCAGCTCGCGTCTACGATTTCCTTTTGAATTTATGCGAACTAATATTTTTATAGTGAAAATATTAATATGTACTACTTTTGGAAAAATAATTCCATGTTTTTAAAATAAAATAAATTTGAAATTAGAATTCTTAGACAAACAAAAATTATTTTGATTTGAAATGGCCAGTACTGCAGATCGGCAATTTCATAGGTAAACCAAATTACCAAATTGTAAACTTGTAAAAAATATATTATTTTTAATTAGAAGAGTTTCTTATTAGCTTTTAATGAAAGGCATGTATTTAAATCGATATCTGTACATATATACCCTTTTTTGGAACAAAATAATGTCAAAGTTACACCAAAAATACTGACTTGAACACTAATTATGCACACTAACTAAATCAAATTAAATATACTTATATTAAATGCGGAGGAATTCCACGACGCATTATGTATGTAAATATTTTAAATATTTCTTTATTTTCTCTAGTTTATTTTATCTAAATTAATCCAATGTTGGTAAATTAAAAAAAAACCTGATTAAAGCATTTGATAATTAAATATACTGTTTATTGATATTTACAGAACTGTTTTACTGAATGATAACTATTATAAAAACAGTTAATCTAGCAATTCCTTAGTTCAACAAACTTAGTAAAACTTTTTTAACGAAAACCATCATCTAATTTACTTTAGGAACATCGTTTATTCTAAATAAAACTCAGGTATCTTTACATAATGAAGTACACAAAAAAAATAAACAAGTGCTCACTTAACATGCACTAAACACAGGCTCACTGAGCGGTAACTCAGTTTAGATAAAATACTTAGGAGTTAAGAAAGGCTTATGTTTAACTTACCGCCAGATATACCTAGTAACATATAATTTATCAGACAAAATAGTAAATGATCACCAAAATGAAACCCGTATTTTAATGTAAAATTATAGCCAAAGTTTTAACATCTTGCTATCCTAGGGTGTGTAAAATATTAAAAAAAAATAACCACGAAGATTATGGTGGTCATTATTAGATTGTGGTCATTAGATGCTAAAGAGCGAGCGCGGCGTTAGATGTGCAGACGCCAAAATATTTTTCAGTAAAACCTAGTACTATTATCTATTCTGTGGTACAACAAATAAACAAGAACTAAATAAAGTTATGTTTCATGTATTTCAGTTGCACGATTAGTCATTTTTTGATAATGTAAGCTTACTTTATAGTGGCACGCCATCAGTTAACAGTTTTAGAAATTTCGTTGTAAGATTGTACAATTTAAAGTGCAAGTTAGTATTTTTGATAAACAATTCGAATTTTTGTCTTATAAATCATATATCTAATTTACGAACCACATTTTTGATGTAAATTCGATAAAATAGGTCGTCTCGTTTTGTGTGTGTTTTTTTTTAGGGTAATGTTTAGTTTGTCGATAAGTTTTTTTTGCACAGCATGCATGTTTCTGGTATGCATTCAGTTAATTAGTGGAGTTACCTAGTGTGCTGAAACATTATATAGATGTGCATTTAAAAATATCCCTTAAAGAAATTACTGGTAGAAGAATAGGACCAAAAAGGTACGCCTACGGACCTTGCCAACGCCTTCGGGGCTCAAGAGAAAGTGTAAGTCCGGTGCACCTTCTAAACAATGAATGAGGCTCTGGCAGCAGCGGGCTCCGGGCTCCAATGTATAAACTTTGGACGCAAGTGAGAAATTGCTATGATGATGATAATACATATCAAATTCATTTCTTTTTAAAAGAGATTCTTGTAACTTTTTATGGTTGACGACGTTATTAAGAGAGAAGAGTATTAGATATTATTTAAATGTGCATTTTACGCATAAACGCGGACAGTATCTTGTTAAATAGTTATAGGTAGGTAAGTACGGCAAAAATACGGTTTTATAAATTACAGAGGATTCACCTGCATATAATGTGTAGGTAGTGATGTAATCCTACTATCCTATCCTATCCGGCTATCCTACGATCGACAAATATGTATTTATCAATTTGAAAGTTTATTAAAATGTTTGTTATTCAAACTCGTTCTTAGGGCTAAATGAATCTGACTAAAATTTGGTAGAGGGATAGATTATAATCTGAAATAACACCATGGCTACTTTTTATCCCCGGTATAGGAACTCATGGGGTGAGGTTGAATAGGTACTAACGTGGCGATGCCGTGGTATTCAACCTATACCTAATATCTATATATCTTTTTATATATAATTATTACCATATCGAATACACAGGGAAAAAGACGTATAAGATGGGAAATTTGAATCATATCGGGCGTGTCTCGGTAGCCGAATTGGTCAGGCATTCCCCCTGTAAGGGAAAGACTGCGGGTTCGAGTCCCGCCCGAGAAGATTCTTTTTCCCTGTGTATTCGATTTGTATAGTTAGCATACTTAATGCTATAAAAATTCCTTCAATTATTACCATAAAACAAAAAATTACAAGAATAATAGTGATAGCACAAAAAGCCACTAAGGTTTAGACCTGTGCTGTGCTATTGATAGTTATCACTAATTAACACAGTTTATACATGCATTGTAATAATGATCATAATACCTACTCAACATTCGGCAATATGTGACTATTACAATTTTTTTATTTAACATATCTTGCCATCGAATTATTTTTTATGCATTAAAACGAATGATATATTAAATCGTTATCTGTATGAATAGACCGTTTTGTTTGGTAGTTTATGCGTAACATATATCTAAAAGGTCATAGTTTATTCAACTTATAGCGTAATTGACGCTGTCCAACAACAACCGCTTTATAAAAGCAATTCTTCTTAAAATACATATTTCTAACAGTGTCCAATAGTAGTAACAATTGTAACAAATTGTCCAATAGTATTATTTGAGCCCGCTGGACATTTTGCGAATTGTCACATACCTACTTATATTTTTTTATTGAAATGGCGCCTTACCTACCCATACTTATTTAAAATATTCACAGCTGACGGATAAACAAAATAAATACAAAAAAAATAGTAAGGAGGTTTTAACTTAATATCCTGATATTAAGTTAAAACCTCCTTATATTGATAAATTGATAAAATTTCTGAAACCTTCACTTATTTTAAGTCTGTAGTCAACTTTTACGCACCTTTTTTAGGCTAAATGTAATCGCACATTCCCTCTATTTGAAAAGTTTATAGTACCTAAGAATGGATAAAATTAAGAGACAAAAAGAGTAGGGAGGTTTTAACATAATAAATTATAATTGATAAATTTATAGGTGAGGCGAAAACGTTTAATGAAAATTGCGCGGACGTCTATGTTGCAAGTACGAAATTTCCCACATCTGTGTTATTAGTCTGTGGTAAACTTGAGAATAATAATTTTTGTCAATAGTGTTATAGACTTAAGTACCGCTCTTTTTGAAATAATAATAAATGTAAATACTTAGATTTTTTAAATAATTTATGGTCGAATTTCGACCACCGGGCGACCATTAGTTATTATAGATACTTAGCTAGATAGGTAGGTACTAGGCACCTACCCAATTTAGTAAAAATATCTATATCATTGCTACTCCATTTTCGGTACCTATTTATTTTATAGCCCTCCTCTCCAATTTCAATAATTTTGTCGATATCCATTATGTTTTGTAACCTGCCATCAAAAATGTAAGCTTGATCGCCTTTCATCTCTAAAATTAAGTAGGTATTTTTCTCGCATTTAGTACACAGCGCTGCGAAATCTTGATAGATTTCCTTGCAGTGCAGACCGATTGTACAACTAAGTATAGGAGTAAACTCTCACCGACTACTATCTGATCTATGTTCTCATTTTGGTTCTTTTATTTCCAAAACTACCTCGTACGAAATTTATGACGTATCTACCTAGGATTAAGTACCATACCTAGGTACCATATGCCTAACATCAATGTCAATATAATCACTTGAAAGATTTGCAACATATTGGGTAAATGATAGATAGGTAGGTACTTAGGTATTACTTAGCACTTTTCTGAGAAAAAACAACGCATAAATAATTCATCTTATCTTGGTCTTGAAATGTTACTGGAGGTCTAGAGAAGGTTTAAAAGGCGAGAAAAATTCCAATAATTGCCGGGCAAACCCTAAAAACAGGCCTTTTCTTTTTCCCATGTAAACGTTTTCAGTGTTTCTGTTACCCTGGTACATTTGGATGAAGTACCACGCTCACAGAAATTTTAAGGAACTTTATCTGGGTCTCGGGAGCAGTGTGTTCTAAACCTTTCTATTCCGAACTTAACGCGGACGAAGTCGCGGGCAAAATCTATTCAGTAATAAAATCAGCTATTTTCGGATAGCTATAGGTAGATACATACAAGGATAAAAAGATATAGTTATTTGAATGAGTCTGATAACCTGCCAGAAGTACTTTAGAACTTAGATATTGCTGTAGATTGTGGAGGTCTGATGCAGGCAAGCGCTTCACGGAAAATATTGAAGTTCGGCCGTTTCCAAATTAGTTTGGAAGCCGACCCCGAGCTTATACTAGAACACGCGTAGAAGGAAATTCGGTAGAAACTCGAGCGCGTCAGATTATACTAGGAGAGGCCAGTTAAGTACATATTGATAAATAGCTCCAGCCAGTAGGCAGCCTTCAATATGGGTGGGTGCGCAAGAAAATATACGCTCTACGAATTTACACCTACGCGTCAGATTAAGTTACTAGCTATCAAGTGACCATTTTGAAAATCTGGCGATTTAAGAGTAACCAATGTGTGTGGGAGCTTGCAAAAAGAATTGAAACAGATGCGATTATGAGTAAGTAGACTTGCGGTATTTACTCGAACGCGGTCTTTTTTTATTTCATTTAGAGTTATAGAAAACAGAATAGCTGAAAAACATTAAATAAGATCAAAGTGATACGAAATGTTAATTAAGATGGATGATATGTATTTATTTATTATTATATTATGTATAGGTACGCTTCCCCACCACTAAAAGTGGAAACTTTATATACCATTATTCATTCTATCGTCTATTCTATTAATTCTTATAGATTTCCGAGTCTCTCGAGTAACTACAAATTTAGCTTCGTGGCCTCCCTACCTATGAATTGGCAAAAGGAAGTTCTACGATATGGCCACAACTTTATGTATACACGAGTAAAGAATTGCTTGTGTTTAATAGACGTATAAAATACTTAGATGATTGTTTTGTTATGTAGCAGGGAAGAGTTTGTTGATCTAGGGACAATTGGTTCATAATTTATTTAGCTCACGGTCGGTAATTACGTGCACTAGGACTGCAATTGGCTGCAACATTATGTATACAAGAGTACCTATAGGTCTTGCAAAGAATTGCTTATTTATTAGATGTTTCAAATGAATAATTGTTTTGTTTATGCAAAAGCTGGGATGAGTTCGTTGATCTAGGGACAATTGGTTCATAATTTATTTAGCTCATGGTCGGTTGATACGTGCACTAACATTGCAATTGGCTGCAATATTATGTATCACGAGTGCCTATAGTCCTTGTAAAGAATTGTTTGTTTATTAGACGTTCAAATTGAATAATTGTTTTGTTTATGCAATAGCAGGGATAAGTTCGTTGATCTAGGAACAATTGGTTCATAATTTATTTAGCCCATGGTCGGTGGATACTCGTACGTGCACAACACTGCAATTGGCTGCATGTCGGATGGAGGTTTGTACGACGTGGCCGCACGATGTTCTAATTCTTACATAGGACAGGGAATTTTAATTACCTTGTACCTACCTACACCCATGATTTATTTCCACAACATTCTACACAACGCTATTAAGACCCACGGTAAGGTTTTATAGCTTGTGTTATGGAATCTAGAATGCGGATAAACAAACTTATATACTTTTTTTTGTAAATACATACATATTTTTTTGTTTTATGTTTTGTAAATATTTGCACTGAGCGGGGATCGAACCTGCACCTCCTGCGTGGTAGTCGCGTACACTACCTCCAAGCTACAGCGGCTGTCCTCTAATTCTTTCGTAATTATGGAACCTTTAAATTATTCATTTTATGAAAAGAAATCTGTCACGTTACCGTTCCTTTTTTAATTTTAATCAAACACAGATGCACACTTTGAAATAGCTAGGTCACATGCACCCGGAGTTGAGACAATGAAGGCATTGATAAGCTTTGGAAAGCTACTTTAGACACTTACATGAAATATTTTTACTGAGATTTCATTATTTTTGTTTGTTAATTTTTAAGTAAAGTCTTTTTTATTCAGGCAATATCTCCTGAATCAGTTCAGCAGTTCAGTCCCGAGTTCAGCCTTTCTTTTCTTCACAGCCCGGTCTTTATCGTCGCTTGTATTCTTTGTCGGTTTTCTCTTTCATAGAAACCAAGAACAGTCCGAATCAAAAAGATGTCGACGAACAAAGTACTCAAAATAATCTTAATTTCGTTTTTTGTCCCCCGTTCAGTTGACCGATTGCACTGATATTTGGTACACACACACACCTCTAGTTCATACAATCTAATATATAAAATTCTCGTGTCACAGTTTTCGTTGCCATACTCCTCCGAAACGGCTTGACCGATTTTGATGAAATTTTTTGTGCTTATCCGGTATCTATGAGAATCGGCCAACATCTATTTTTCATCCCCCTAAATGGTGCAGCGGGAACGGGATCTGACGCCACGGGTGCAGGGAAAAATTGGCGGTACGAAGTTCGCCGGGACAGCTAGTAATTACTATATAAATCAATAAATCAGTTTTATTTGCTCATAATACGAGAGTTTCAGGATCATTTTGAGACTTCGTTGTCAAGATATTTATGACGCTGACTGTACCGCTTACATAGCTAGCGGAGTTGACATCACAGAATATATCGCGATTAAATTAGGTAGGTCTTTATAGAAGGGCGGATCAGAAGCACTTCGACCTGGCGACATGTTGCTTGACAATTAGAGGAAGCTCATTCATGAAGTACCTACTTACCTAGTTTGTACGTAATTATAGAAGCAGATAGCAAGCTGTTGTGTATGTGTATCCGTCAGGCTAAGATTAGTTTGGTTTAGTCTTGTGTCATCGGACTAATAGTCTGATGATAAATTATATAAAAATTAAAACTAGATATAATTGGTAGTCTCCTACTAATATTTTTTTTTCATCTGCCAGGCTGTATAGTGCGAGCGTCGGCGTCGGCCTGTGAATCGGACCAAATGCACAATGGCTGCAAGATCTTTGGTACCTCGTGCACTTGTGGCCACGGGTGTAGGTCGGAGTACAACTACAGATCCAGGCGAGCGTGCGTGAGTGCCTTAAGAGGTAAGTTCGAATACATAGGGAAAATTGAAATGCCCAAGTGGGACTTGAACCCACGACCTTTCCGTTACAGAGGGAATGCTCTTCCAACTAAGCTATTGAGCTAAACCTGAAGCACTTTAAATTTCCCTTCTCTTCATATCCATCTTTAAGGGCGAAAGTGGTGCCATCTACCCACTTTCTTACGAACTGTTGGAGTCAATGATTGATTTTTCGACCATTTTCATTCATTGATTTTAATGACTCCGCCCAAATATTTGAATGAATTTTTATAGCATTTATTACGAAATAAATATTAATTCGAAAACATCGGAAAAAATTAAAGCCTTATAGACGGATACAAAGAGAAGGGAAATGTTAAGTAATTGAAGTTTGGCTCAATAGCTCAGTTGGAAGAGCATTCCCCCTGTAAGGGAAAGGTCGTGGGTTCAAGTCCCACTTGAGCATTTAATTTTTCCGGATGTATTCGAATTTTAAAATTACTCGTAGCATAATAAATGCTATAAAAAATTCATTCAAAATAAGGGGTACCTAAGTATGTATTCGTATAGGTATTCGTATTCGTATATGTGTAGGTATTCGTACAGGATATTACTCGTATATAGACTCATCAATCATTCAATTATCATACGTCATGCTACACACTTTATTGAATTTTATTATGATGCCATTGAGGATAATCAACTAATTAGAAAGGGACAAAGGAAGGAAAGAAAGTTCTATTTACTAGTTATGCAACGGATAGACCTACCTATCTAGTAGATAGTAAATTAGTAGGGCTAATAGATATTTAATTAGTTAGGTAGGTTTAGGCCTAGACTTTTGTGGCGATGTAGAAAACTACACACACGGCACCACGCTACACTACTATAGGTACTAAATTTATCCTGATACTACCTTGGTACCTAAGTACCAACTTAAAAATGTCCTAACCCCTTGCCCTTACCATCCCTTGCATCATCTCGATTCATGATTATCATAGTGCCTCTGATGGAAAGTCGTTACCGTGGCTTATGGAAGTGTGTAATAGGGAGTCACACTCGTGTTGCCGACCCTGTAAGAACAGATTTTCTGTACAGTCAGTACAGAAAACAAAGCAGGACGAGTATTTGGCTCACCCACTGACTGACAGCATAAAAACTCCAGTGACACGAGGTTATTATGGCCGCGGTATTATGTACTTCCCCAGTCGGACTGCTCTATTGGGACGGAAATACCGTCGTGTCCTGTCCTGTGTCCTACTCCTACCTCCGTACGTATCCTACTACGTAGTACATATCTACTAATCTGTATGTCCTACTGAGAAAATACCACTGCACTTATTTACAATGACTACTTATAATGCCATCTGTTGAACATTTTCAAAACTAGTCTAGAATAGCAACGGCTAGAGGTCTCGTCTCTCCTCTACCACAGAGTACGTATACTAACTACCATTGCTTTTAGAAACTACTAAGTTATACCCTGTGGTTATTCCTACTTAAATTTTAGAAGTTCTTAAGTTACTTTTTTTTACGTATTTCAGACCGCAACTCAAATATATGTAATCGTATGCCCTGCCTACGTGGAACTTGTATTCAAACGGTCCAAGATCCTGGCTTTGCCTGCAAATGTGAAGGAACTGGATTTTATGGCCAACGTTGTGAGAAAGGTAAAACTAGAATAACTTAACATAGACTCTGGCCAACGAAAGACGCCGAACGAACAGACAGGAAAAAATTATTACCATGTAAATGGCAACAAATTTATCCTGTCTGTTGTCATTTAGTATTTTATAGGTTTAAAAAACATCTTGATACTCAGACTCTTATATAAACTTCTGATCATTTTCAAAGTGAATTAATTATTTTTAATACTGGTAATTTTCAAAGTGAATTTATTATTTTTAATACTTACTGGTAGTTTGTACAATTATTGCTTATTAGATTTCAATTATCAATAACTATAGTACTTAATTGGTCAGTATTTAATTTTGAATATAGGCATTGAGCACCTGTTGTTCATAAAACTTAAAAGGTCAATATTAAAAAGTTCAGCATGGTGATTGCTTATTAATTATGTATCATTATCAACTGTAGTGATTGTCCCTCATGAATATCTAAAAAAAATATAAATATTTATCAAAGTTGTTTTATATTATGAGTTCAAACACACACGTCTGCGTTTGCGCTCCTTAAAAACATATCATAAGTATATACCATATAGACTAGATTTCATGCATAAGTACTTATTGGACAAAAAAAATCATAGTATCAACGCCGTTATTTCGGTGTATAATCAGTGTTGCAACCTATTGATTTTTCAAATTTGGCGCCATTTTTTTTCACCAGCTTTCGTCGGCCATACTCTGCCTATTTAATTAGTGGCGCATTTTTCAATCACCAATATCCTCTTTTAATACTTGAAAGACTAATAATGTATTTCAATATGCTTATTGTCACTGGCCATCGAAGAACTGCCTATACTGCAAATATCCTGATAAAAAAACATATTATTTTCTTAATTACCTACCTTTATGTATGTACATATCTGTTTCTTTTTGTTTCAGCTTGTCCTAACGTCCTTATCCACGGCATGATCTTACCTCACGAATGTATTGTAATTTAAGCCCTCCAAGATGAAAACCAGGCACTCTTATTACTAATTTATTGTTATTCATTAGTAAGATTAAGAACGATGGCAAGGCATGTTAATGGAAATGGAAGTTATATTCCAAAGAAATATATCATCTGAACATATACAGTAATAAATATTATTTAAAAGTAAGAATTAGGAAGATTAAGAACGATGACAAGGCATGTTAATGGAAATGGAAATTATATTCCAAAGAAATATATTATCTGAACTATATACAGAAATAAACATTAATTATAAGTAAGAATTAGCTAGAATAAGAACGATGACAAGGCATGTTAATGGAAATGGAAATTATATTCCAAAGAAATATATTATCTGGACATATACAGAAATAAACATTATTTAAAATATAATGTGCCGTCATTTTATTGATCACATCATCCTCATCCTCATTCTGCTGCTCTCAGCAAATGTAAACAATGTAAACATTTGCTGAGAGCAGCAGAAACTACTGGGGTTCCACCAACCTTTAACCGTAATCCCCATGGCCAGAACTATGCTAACTAGTTATTCGAACGTGGTGTCACGATACTGGCCGATGTGGTTTTTGGGGTACATAGAGATTGTGTCAAATAACTGGATTGCCGCCTACTGCTCATATTTGTTGGTCTTTGAGGCACTAAGTATACTCCATAAATAAATAAATAAAATAAATAAGTATGGTAAGCATAGCTTAGCTAGCTTGGGTTATGGAATGGAAATATATTATCTTATAATTTAGAATGCGGATAAACATACCTAAATACTTGCAGATCCCAAATTTCAATGAATATGTATTATTGGTCAGAACTAGGAGTTTTCGAAATGACATTAAAGGAGATGCTCTCTATTCAAAATCTGCTCCGTCAGGACCATGGAAACCTTGGCAAGCTCAAGTCCTCTAGGAGTAGTGGCAGCAGGCTCCCGGCATCATCCTAGTCCAAGGGATCGTGCTCCGAAACACTCTTGGAATCACAAGATAGCACATGTCTTACTCGTCGCTGTCTCTTCTTTTAATCTGTTTCGCTATCTGTAGGTACCTACCAAATTATAGATTGCTCTCAAAATGTTAAGGAAATGGAATGGGGGAAAATGCATACAGGTACGGAGTACAGGACTCTAATTGATAAGCACGTTGATATCTTCACCGCGTAGGTTGAAACTACCGAGGTGGAGGACGACCTAGGTGTAAGTGAATGCTGCAGTGGAGAGGTGGACCTCTCGCATTATTAAACCTGGAATACAAGTATTGTGCTAGTAGCCATATCTTTAATCAAAATTCACTTTACAAATAAAGGTCCTTGTGATGATCGTGGTGGTGCAGGATACGGTCTAGATAGACATTATGTATAAAATAAAAGTTACAACTTACTGGCAATTAATTTTCTCAGAATATCTACAAAGAACTTCAGCAGTATTACTTATGGTATGGATATCACATGCGCCTCCCCTTAAGAAGCAAGTTCTCGACACCCTAGCCTTTTGGAATTTCGGCGAAACTGAAATAACATGATTATTTATTTATTTATTAGGGCGCACATAATCAGCCTACATTGTACTTTTACTACATGGTACAATATTATCTTTTTCGAGAATTTTCAGTCATAATTGTTTTAATTTATTCATTAAATGTTTAATTCATTCATTTTGAGATATAACGGAAAATCTTTTACATCATAAAGATCATCATCATCATCATCATCATCATCATCATCTTAGTAAGTAACTAGCCGTCCGTAGCTATCCCCAGCTAGCAAGAGAGCAAATGTGGAGCAAAAAACACCCAGCTCCGGCTGCTTAAGACCCAAAGAAAACCTGCCTCCTGGATACCATCTCCCGTAGCCAACTTGAAAATCATTAAATCGCCTACGGACCCAAGTTGGCCGCTGTAAGGTAAATTTGGCAAAATGGGGCTTTAAAGAACAGTCACAAGCAACCTGCGACTGCGGGGCCTCACCCCAGTCCATGCCACACTTGCTCTCTTGCCCATTGTGCCCTTCCACCTGTACCATCGCAGACCTGTGCAGGGCAACAGACAATGCTGTGGCCGTAGCCAGGTATTGGGCCGATATAATTTAAGCGACAAGCGACAGATTGATGAGCCATTGACACGAAGAAGAAGAAGAAGAAGAAGTAAGTAACTTTCTGAAATCCAATTTTCGTATTTTATGTTCATAATAATCATTGCGATTGATATCTTTTTGCACATCTTTAAACTTATTTCTACCATATTTTTACGTAATTTCTATTTTGATAACATTTTAGTTTACTGACGTTCGTTTTGTGACGCACTTGTCACAATTGTCACTGTCACTGTCGGCAGTGTCAGTTGGATTACGGAATAATTTATTCCAATTCCATTCCACCACAGACAGAGTGACAGGTTACATACGCGTTACGCGCGACAACACTTATTGTTGTACTTATTTGTGTTTTGTGGGATGTTGGCTTTTACTTTTGTGTGATCGGATTTTATCTAGCGGGTATATACACTTTACTCGCAAGTTCCTAACATTTTCAAGAAGGAAAATACGTGCAGCTTACCTACGTACCTACTTATAAATATAAATATCGTGGTTCTAAAATCCTAGTGTCAACGTAATATCTACATAAAACTTTCAAGTAAGACATTGCTTTTAACAATTTCGTTTTAGTTAATTATGTAATTTTGTAAACAATGAAGGTTTTTTGTTTACTTCAATACTGCCTTCTGTATTGAAGTAATCATTAAAACCTTAACTTGGCATTTTGTTTAAATACTTTTAAATAAGTGTCATCCGAAAATTATTGCACTAATGTCAAACATCATTGTTATCGTTCTTTGTTTGAAAACTAGAAAATCATGCAATGTCAAACATTTACCAAGTACCTACTATAATTATTTTTTACCTATTATAAACAAAAGAACTTGATTATTAAGGAATATTGATTATTATGTATTTATAGTTGTTATACTTTTACACAGAGAAGACATATTTTGTATATATATTTGAAAATTGTATGATAATATGATGTATATGTTAAGTTATGGAGTTGTTGACCTCACAAGTATCAAAATATACATGGTCTAAAGGTCAATAAACTCTGTAAACAGTAAACTTATTGATTATTATTTGCAATGTTCACATATTTTAAGCATAATATCAACATTCTCAAAATATAAAAATGGTAAAAGTTAGTGTCCAACTTACTTATTTTCATTTACATATTCAATTAATTTGAGTTTGTCATGTAATGCTATCATATAAAGTATAGGTACTCAAACAGGAGTATTTTAAAAAGATTGGAGTCTACATACTCAACTACATAATTGTTTTAAAGCATAGCTTTGTTTTTTATTTGTAAATGCCATTTGGACAAAGTTCATAATATTATATATTTTATATATTTATTTATACAGACAAACAATGCTAATAGAAAACTAGTTGACAGTATGTGAGTCTGGCAAGATAATGAAATAAAATACTTTTTTATTATGTATGTAAATCTGTTAATTTCCTCTTAATAA
Source organism: Eilema sororculum (assembly GCA_914829495.1). Lineage (NCBI taxonomy): Eukaryota > Metazoa > Arthropoda > Insecta > Lepidoptera > Erebidae > Eilema > Eilema sororculum. The sequence continues at coordinate 23,976,977 of OU618532.1, forward strand.
TCCATGAAGGATTTAACAATATTGTGTGTTACAAAGTTAACAATTTTACTTAATGTAGTGTTTTTTCTTTCTAGAATGGCCTGGTCAGGATATCAAAAATTCCTTGCCCTGATGCTGGTTGTGACAGGGTCTATTAATTCTTTAAGTACAAAATGGGCTGACAAATTGTCTTCCAAGGGCTCAGATGGTGTGGAGAGGACCTTTAACCATCCTTTTTTACAAGTATGACACCTTTTCACTAATATAATGCCAATTTAAATTGAAATTCATAAGTTGATTTTTTGACTGTAATGTTGGCAGCTGCAAGTCCGATTCTGTGCAGTGCAAAATATTTGTTGCCATGTATTAAAGAAAATGTATCTAAGCTAAGATATTCTGATAGTACCATCTGTCAGAATATTATACTTCAATATGAGTCATTGAATATGTTACAAATGAGCTTTGTTACCGTTTGAGAAAAACAGACCATGTGTTTATACATATTAACTAAAATAAATTTATGTAATCTTCTGTGCTTAGGCCACTGCCATGTTCTTGGGGGAGATGCTGTGCCTTCTGACATTCAAGTTAATTTACTTCAAGACTAAAAACACTGGCCATCCTCTTACTAACGGCAATCAGAACTTCAATCCCTTCATATTGATGCCAGCTGCCATGTTTGATTTGGTAAGTGATGATTTCAGTTCTTCCAGGTTCCAATTGTTGCAATTTATAAATGTCTAGCTGATGCTGCTCATGACTCTCCCTCAGTGGACTTCTGATCCCGTTCCTGCTGCTGACCCTCCCCGAAAGCGTGATGATATATAGACTATGACACTCACAAATAATGTGGTTGTCTAAGAATTTTCAGTATTGGTTCAGTAGATTTAGAGAGCAACCCCCCACAACTTCACAAACTCCCAATTTTACCTCCTTAATATATTGGTATAGATTTACATCCTAGGATCTGGAAGTTTAAGAGATTTGTTATGTATGTATAGACCATGTTTAAACAAATAATTCAAAATCAAATATTGCGTGTATCGGGGTTCAAGATCTTCAGGGCCCAAGCCAACCTAGTGACTGACGGAGCCTGGCGTGCGCTTTTCTTTCGAGGTTGGGGCTCAGACGGCAGTTCCGAGTTAAAAGCCTTGGATATAACCGAGAACACCGCTAAGATGACGTAGCAAATTATATGCATTTTGTTGTAGCAGAAATCTGATCTTGAAAATTACAAACTGAACCGTTATTTTCAAACAGATTGGTACGTCGATAATGTACGTCGGTCTCACGTTGACGTACGTAAGCAGTTTCCAAATGTTCCGGGGCTCCATCATTGTCTTCGTTGCTGTTTTGTCCATGACATTCTTGAACCGTCGGATCATTAGGCGAGAATGGGTCGGAATTGGTGAGTATTTTCTATAATATAATATTTTTTTTACATAAGTGATGTAAACCAAATCGCTTACCGCTGTCTGTAAGCATACAACGGATTTATTGTTAAATCGTAGGTTTTTTCACGAAAGGTTGGGAAAATATTTAGTATTGACATAGCTAAACCTACAAGCAAAACATTTCTAATTATCACATACAATATATTTGTCCTCACAAACTCTCACATTTATAATAATTGCGTTCAAAACTATTAGATTTAAGAGCTGTGCGGCTACCGCCTGATCCAACTATTCTCATCCACTTGATTTTCTACGAGATATCAAAGTTCATGTTAATTTAATTTCTCAACTAGCGACCTCGGCTGGAGTGACTATAAAATAAACGGACTAACTCCGAGTCGGTCCCGATTATCATACGAACATCTCAGTCATTACTTGTAATTGGAACCCTAAAAAGGTGCCATTGCCAATGGTATGTGGACGTTATATGGCAGTCGCTTCTCGGAAAAAGTCGATGTGCAGCGCAGCCGCTTTGCAGTTAGAGTGACAGTTCGGGCAGCCAATCTTCACTGGTTTGTTTTTTTACCGTGAAGGTAAATCCATCATGGATGCTATGCCGGACTCCTACCGACTAAAAACCCTCACGGTAAGACCCAATAGCCTACGGTTGGGAGCCCCGAGTAAGCGCTCGGAAGGATGTCCCAGGACTGCCATCAGACCTACGGCTACAATTGCGGCTCCGCCTAGGGGTGGTTCGGGTGCTATCCCGCGTCTATGGTTCACTTGGTTGGGAAAACATGAAGTACTTTAGATACTTAATAAGTATAGTAGGTACTCAAAGAACCTACCTGTTACTTAAATAAATAAAATAAATATATTCAACAAAATTCTACACAACGCTATCTAGACCCATGGTAAGCTTATTTAGCTTGTGTTATGGAATCTATAATGCGGATAAACATACTTAGATACTTTTCTTTTTGTAAATACATACATAATAAACGTAGAAACACACAGACCAATATTCATGCATACAAATATTTGCACTGAGCGGGGATCGAACTCGCAAAAAAAAGATATAAATGTACCAACTTATTACAAGTATTACAACACGATATAAGTACTCACGCACGCAGTACAAGCATTATTGTATGGCCGCTTTTATTTAGATGAAGTAACGGTATTTACTCGTTTAATTCAAATAAATCACAAAGTTTTTATGATAATAACTGTAATAAGATTTAATAAGGAAGTCTATTCATTATTATTTCCCCTCGTTACTCGCAAGTGGGAATGAAACCAGTATGGTCCTTGAATACCCTATTGAATCGTAAGCATGGGTCAAATAACTTTTAAAAAAATGTTTATTGCTACGGAAATAATTATTTATTACAAAAGTCTTTTGTGTTGATAGTCATTTCTGTCTATCAACATGCAGCAAATAAGTATTCTATCAAGTCATAGTTAATCTCTTTATGGGGTAAATCTTGTTAGAATGTGTTGTGTCTTTTTACATGACTGCGAAGCGTGGCCGCCGTTGTAGCGACAAAGCATGATGATGATCATGGTGAATGTTTTAAAGATAATTACGTAACAAATATGCTCTATTCTTGTATAGTCATGGTGTGAATGAGATATAATAAATTGTTGAACATCGTGAAATAAATAACATCTATATCGATAAATTATGTTCTCTTTCTTTGAAGGCTAATAATTAATAAGGTGTTCCCATCGTCACCATTGCCACCAATAAGAAAAAGGCGTGTGAATACATCTAAAAGCTAGTTGTTATTATTATAATTATAAAGATATATTTTTATGTTATGTAGTTTGGGCAGTGTGCTCCCCTACGATATTCTGTTACAACCCCTATCTCCGCAATTTTAGCAACAACACCGAATCGGTAGGGTGGCTTTACCAATGTCCAACAGGTCGTCAATTTGTCCACAATCTTACGATGAAAGATTGAAGATGTCCATCAACTCCTTAATTCATTGAAAAAACTAAAGTAGGAATTAATGACAGATAACTTTAGTGCCACCTTATGACATTATTCGTACTCACTATTGAATCTGTTAAGTCACCTCTGGTAAAATTCTATGTTATATGGAATAGGAATGTAGATCCACGCAGAGCAAGAATATAACAATATTTTTGTACTATCTACTTCTGTGTTTGGTCATTCCTTTTAAGAAACAGAAACCACATCGAACGAAAGGTGTGACATTCAAGCTTATTAGACGTAAACTTTGCATTGATGTTATCAAAACAAACGCTGATGTGTTAGCAAATGAGTCTTGGAACCAAAATATGAACGAATTTAACGTATAAGATGCTAGAGCACTTTATTGTAATCGTATTATTTATTTACACGAAATTAGAATGTGCTTAGTAATAGTAAATGAATTGTTGCAGGTAATTCTGCTCATATGAGTCACTATTTTACAAAATTTACAGGGTACATCCCTGTAAATTTTGTAAAAAATCTACTGAAAATTCATAAAGTTACTCGCTTTTTGTGGAGATGTCGGCTTTTTAGACCCTCTGGTCAGTCTGTGAACTACGCACTGCGTACTTTTGCTCCCAGTAACGCTTACTGCCGTTATTTGTATGATTTGAGTACATACGCGGTACGTACAATCTACAAGGCGAGTTACTTATAGACCGAAGCTATCGGCTATGTTTGACCCAAAGAATCAACATAGTAAGGCACGTTCTAGATACTTTGTATTGCATAAGTTATCAATTCAATAGCAATTCATGTAGGTATGTGCATGACGCGCCATTAAGTAAAGTTAAGGCAATAAATATTTTTTAATACTTTCACATGATGTTAAACGATGGTTTTGGTAATATGAAAATGTATGTGAAAATATATCCACTGTATATTAAACAAAGGAAGATGGCTAAATAACCATACTGAAACTGCTATCTATACTAAACAATTGAAATCAAGTTCTTTTAAATTACTGTTTGGCCATGCGTATCTTCCAGACTATCTGATTTTGTGATAGTAGTCTCTTTCATATGAATAGTATACACACAAACAATCAGGGGGCCAAGTCTGCTAATTAAATTCGTTGTTATAGAGTCGCGATGGTGTGGTGTCGACATAATTTTACCCATTTCGTAGTCCGCTAAAATATAAGATCGATCGCTTGTCAGTGGTCGACGTGAGAGTCGCGTCATTGTGGTCTTGTGATCGAGTAATTTCTCACTTTTACAGGTCACGTGGTCACGAATTGTTGTTAAAATACAAATTGGTAGTCTGCTAGAGATCCGGTTCTTAGCATTCCATGGATTCACCGTGCGGTCGCCGGGTCCATGGCGTGGTACAGAGAGGAACACTGCGACGGCGCCTGGGACTTGCGACCCAGGTGTAGGTTTAGGGTGGCCACCTTGTGATGCATCAGCGCTCACCTCCACCGTCAGTCGTGTTCCCCCCTCTACCTATCCAAATTTGGTAAGATCCTATCAACGCCGTTTTAGATATTCGTTTGAGTAAAGAGCTTACTGAAGCTCTTGGCAATCCGAGGTGTTTCAATATCTTCGTAATAGTTTGCTAAATGGTAGTCTACTATTATTTGACAACTGTCAAAATAGAAATTCCACCGTACTGAAGAGATTCTAGAGCCACAATGCAACCACACCCAGGCCTGTTTCCCAAGTACGTAACAGTAGTAATAAAAAGGTACCTATAGTTTTCAGTAGGTCTCAAGATCAATATTTTTACATAACAATGAAAGAACACCATTGAATTTAAAACCGATGATTCCTCGTACAGATAAAATTAAGTCAATCTTCTAGGACATTTGAGGAAAACAAACACACTTCGGCTCTGTTCGGCTTCCATAAGAACACAACTATTTTGGATGAATGTCTCCATACATAGTGTAGGAACTGAATTAGTATAAAATGTGTTTTTATCGGGTGTTACACATTTGTTATAATAACAAATGCTCTAATGATCACATGACCTAATTTCAATTGTTATGATTTTGTTTGGTTTAGGTAGCGATCGTCTATCAAAATAATATAAATTTATTTATTGTGATACCTCTATTAACTAAACGGACCCGAAAGCCAAGCTAGTTTGAGAGCGGACTCCGAGCCCCCAAGTTCAAGATTTGGGTGCAACTAAGTCTAACGTGGTTATGTTATGATGACGATGAAGGGAGAGCGGTAGACTTATCTAATGCCGCATTATAACCTTTGTTTTAACTCTTGTTTGTAACTATCGCTGATCCTATTCGTGACCACTGGAGTGTTTATAAATAATGGCCGATGTAGTCGTCAACGTCGCTGTCGCGGTACACATATTAATTTTGAAATTATGTATCATCAGCTGGTACAATGAAATCATAAAACTACTATAGCTATAGGTACCTATGTTATCTACTGAGCCTAGTGCGAATAGACGCTCTCGTATCTAACGCATCTTAGCGAATTTTGTTAGACTTGGTTATGCAATTTCGAAAAACCAATCTAATTGGCTATGCGTTTTCATATTGTTGGTGTTTGCTTCCTTGCGAAGGGGAGAGCAAACATCATTCAATTTGTTTTAATGAAGACTGTGTGCGCTAAATTGTACCTACCTTATTAAGTGATACCTATGCGAAAGTAACTATTTATTTATGTATTATGAGGATAGGTTGTAAAACATGATTTCCCTGTCTTTTTCACTCTCTATAGTGCGCTATTGTTGTCAGAGATTAGCATGTGACCTATATATTGTAGCGTTAGTTTGTTCGACTCCTGCTTATAAATGTGAAAGTTTGTGAAGATGTTTATTACTCAATCTAGATGAAACGGCTGAACGGATCTGGCTTAGAATACAGGATTATAGTTCCTATAATACAATCAGGTAGCTAAAGTACTTGTGTTATTCTAGACTCTAGAATAACTATAGATTACTATGATGATTAAAATAAGGTTGTACGCGGGTGGAACCGGAGGCAACAGTAAATTTAAGAGTTTATGTTTGTGTCAGTACGTATGGGCCGGCCAGACCGGGTCAGTGCCACTAAATATTAACTTCAGGAAGAAAATAATGAATGCCGAGTGCTACATTTCATTCAGCTTGTAAGAGTGTCGGGGGCCTTAATATTTGATCATTTATCATTAGTTTGAATGATTTTATCATAGAATGTATTATGCTAGCTTTAAAATTCCAATACATCGGGAAAATTTATTGGCATTTATCATTATCTTTATTGTTATTCCTTTCTGAGGGTGACGACATTATATCAAGGTGATGAGATGGTTTTAATGTATGTGTCTCTTTTCTTCTAATGCACAATAAGTAAGAAATTCAATACCTATAAGAATGTTACCTTTCGCAAAGAATAACTTAAACAATAATATTATTGTAAACACATACATAGTTATCACATTAAGTAATCAGTAATGGATTAAAGCTGCACCTTGTCACCATATTTTGTACTACATATTGAACAAACACTTGTACTTTTCCACACTATTTTGTTTTTTCCGGTTTCGCCTCACAACATTCTCAAATAATATAATGACAGATAGAAAGACAGCAACTGTATTTAAACACCCTTCAATACATAGGTACCTACATCCAGACACCCTACATAATATATGTATGTATACCTATACCCTTTACTTCCCATTACCAAAATATTCTTCTAAGGTTGGCTTGAAGAGAACATAATTATATTGAATTAGGCTCACCCTTGTACATAGCTTACGTATCATATGTGCTCATTTGTATCTCTTTCTGTTGTGTAAAATAAAGAATTAGGTAACATAGTAACAAATGCAATAACAGACTTATGATTATGACTCAGACAGCTCATTCCAAATACTTACACAGAGTTATCAAACATCAAATATATACGAAGCAAGCGAACAATATTATTATGTATGAATCACTTGACACAGATACACGCTCATGTCATAGTACAAACTTACGAGCTTGTACCATAGAATAGATATAGGTACCCATATACGAGTAGAATACTAGTCGATTTAAATATGCGACTTGAAAATATTGATGCCAAAATCGATAGGCATATAATTAAGTAGGTATATTCCCTAAAAAAATAGATTTAGCGTTATTATGAAAAACAAGGAAAGGCGGAGGATCGGTTGAAATGGCGCACATTGGGAGAGGCCTGCGGTGGGTTTGATTGATTGATAAAAAAACAACATGATATCACAGTATAATATCTATTCATAGTTATACTGTGATGGAACTATGAGACATATTTTAACATTCCTTTAACTGTTCTGTTTTATAAATCAATGGAACTATGAGAATCATAATTCAACCTGAACAAGAGGTATCAGTCCTATGGATTTTGATTCCCTTGCATTTGATTAAATATATGCAGATCCATTCAGCCGTTCTGGTTCCATATATCCATCCGCCCATCCATTCTTATAAAGTGATTTGCCTTTTAACGTATTTTTTTTTTCTTTTACAGGGAGCGTCATAATCGGCCTGGTAATAGTGGGTGTGACGGACGCACTGTATCAAACTGCAGGCGAGTCGAAGGGCAGAAATAGTCTGATCACGGGCGACCTATTGATCATCGTTGCGCAAGTCATCTCTGCCTGCCAAATGGTTTACGAGGAGAAATATGTTTCAGGTAAGTCGTCCTATCTCCAGCATTCCTCAATTCTAGCCCCAATCATTATCATAATGACGTGTCGTAACAATAAAATGAACTGCTGTATTCTTGTGAAAAATAGTTTTGAAGACATAATCGTACCTATAAGTGACATCACGTGTACTGTATGCTAACAACATTTTTGTTGTTTTAGGGTTGAATATACCACCGATGCAGGCCGTAGGTTGGGAAGGTGTCTTCGGTTTCTCAGTACTCTCGATGCTTCTCGTGATATTCTACTGGATTCCCGCGCCGCCGCACTTCGACAACAACGCTAGAGGCACTGTGGAGGACGCTATCGACGGTCTGGTGCAAATTGGTAAATATCGTTCTTTACATAAACGTGTACACTCAGAGAAAATAACGAAAGTCTGGCTGTCATGTCCATGAGGGCTCTTTCTCTCTAGTCAGCTAAACATCATGCTGATTGCTGACTGGCCATCTGTGGGCATACGGTCTGCCTGTGCTCCCTCTTTATAGAATATAAACATGAGTGCATGTAAATCATACTACAATGCCTGGAAGTGTAGCGGGAGACAGCTCAAATATTTTGTCAAAATAAAACATATTCATGCAAATGTTTGATTACTTTCAGGTAACAACCCTTTGCTGCTGGTAGCGACGTTGGGCACTATCGTCTCAATAGCTTTCTTCAATTTTGCCGGCATCAGTGTTACAAAGGAACAGTCGGCGACCACCAGGATGGTCCTCGATTCAGTAAGGTAATGTAAACAGCAAACAATTAAGGCGATTAATATACGCGTTGGTTTGCCTATTCTATTCTGACCGTCGAGTTCTCTCTACGATGTTAGGTACTTCAACTATAGGTTCAATTATAAGTTTTAAGACCTATTGATGAGAAGTAAGCTGAAAGTTTACATAATATGTCACTGAGCTTCAGCTCCGGAACTTCGAGACCTTTGGCCAAGTTGAGACATAGCGACCTAACATTTGCTTGACCCTCTTTTAAAGTCTCCGTAATTTTATTGGTTAATTTTGACTTTTATGGAAATTGTGACTGCCATTTGATATCCCAACCCCGAAAGAAAGCCTGTGCCAAAGTCTAGTCCGTAAACAGACAGGTGTACCAACGGCGCGGTGAGGTTGGCTAGGGTCCAGAATATGTTGACAAGACCACATACACACCTGTAATATGGATGTTGCCAGTTGTAAATAAAGGTTAAATAATTCGTACGAACGTAACACTAATTCGTTAGATACAGGCTCGTGAATGAGGTTGGCTTGGATCCCGAAGATAATTATGGGAGGGCGTGATTGTGACGCCCCTGGTATTGCACTAATGCACACGTCTATAAGCCACGGTAAACACATTCCATCAGGTGGGCCGTGTGCTTAGTATAAAAAAGCCATACTAATACAAATTGATGACCATTAATACTTTGCAGGACGTTCGTTATCTGGATGGTATCGCTAGCTGTGATGTGGCAGGACTTCCATTGGCAACATCTGATTGGATTTGCTGTATTGATATTTGGCATGTGCGAGTACAACGGCATCATCCCACGATGCCGGCGGCCACAACCGGTGCCACAGGACCCAGAGAACCAGATTGTTAACACTGAGGCCGAGAGAATCGACCCTGGGACTAACGCTGAAGAGTCTGAGGACCACTTAGTTGGTAATTAATAAAACCGGTATCAGACACATTTCTTAATACTCTTTCAAAGGATTTCGAGTATATTTAAAATTTGGTTAAATTCAGACGCTTTGCACGCACTGTTTGTCAAGCAATTCGTCCTAATAACTAGTTATGCATGAATCCAAAGATTGCAGTATTCGGATTTTATTAATTCCAGCTGATAATCGTCCGTGCTTATGATCAGACAAGAATGGTATGCTTCGGAAGCTCGCTGATAGGCCCATCAGCGTGCTAAGGTGCCAAGCATGCAGCAACTGAGCTAATTTCGTGCACATAATTTGCGCAAAATCGCCTAAAAAGGTCTAGCACCGACAGCGAGTTCACAAAACATACCCAATAACCTACGAACATGAAACCTACCAAATGTATCTCGTAAGGAAAATGGCAACGGGAATACCAATCAATTGTCTCGCATTACTGATCTTATGCTCAAGGAAAATATATCACGTGCTGGACGGTAAAATATTACGCCAGAATTCTTTAATGCAAGTGATGTCGATCGAATATGTTCTACAGTTTTCGTAACCAAAAGCCGTCGACTCGTGTAATCAAGTCACAAGAATGCTTTATCCGGTTGCCGAAGGCAGGTAAACAGGCTGTGAATAACAATTAAATATCTCTAATCTTATCGTTTAACTTGCCGACGAAAATTTAGTTTAGTAATTTCTATGATAAGTCTTAAATTGGAATGATTGTGGGATCAGTCCCAGATCATTCTGTCATGCAAGAAATAACCTGGAGTTGACTGACTCGCTATTGAGCGCTTATGGAAAGACTATATTTTTATAATTATTCTATTTTAAGATAAGGATTTTATAAGGTAACTATGTAAGTGGTAGTATTAAGTAAATATATAATCTATTGTTATTGGAGCCTAGCTCGGTCACACGCTTTTAAGCTCTGGATGGATTATAAATTAATTAGAATCTATATTTCTATTTCTATAATATTAGCAAGTTCAATCCTAGGCAGGTACCGTAATAAACTGTTATACACTTTTGCTTCTTGTATATTACATTTATCGGAGTTTTAATCACGGAATCATTAGTATTCATTATCATTTATAATAATTTTTCGACAGTGACATACTTGAATTATGGAACTTAAAGATACACAATAGACATATACAATAGCTCTTCAATCGCCAATTTCTTATTAGGAATATAATATCACTTATAAAAATATATTGTCTATTAATGTGTGCCTAGTGATATTAAATAAAATGTACAAAAGAAAACAAAGATTGTGATGGTTACACAAAGTGCTCATATGATAGCAATTAATGCCAACAGCTCAACAAATATAAATCTATGGCTTCGTATACTGTAGGCTCTAACTATACAACAATATTATATTTATATGTTTCCAAACCCACAGGTATAGTTCTATAATAATAAAATCAAAAAATCCTGTCGTATATTTACATTTTACCTTTATAATTGCTAGTTATACTCGTACCTAATAAGCTTGAATTATAATTAAAGACCTGTATCAAATTATAAATTCATAAATAATTTATCTTTGTAAAACATTGTTTAATTTATTTTGCAATATACTCCGGTCAAAATAAAGCAAAATGTAGAAGTGAGAGTTCAATAATTCGCACCCAGCTGTAAGTTGGTAGGAATGGTTCAAAACACAATCATAATGAAATCTGAAAAGCCCTCATTGCTTCGATGCCTGGATTTTCTTTTATCCGCAATCTAAAGTCATAAAAATGTGTATTACGCGATTTTCTGCAAAACGTTAAGTTTTAGCATGAAAATATCCCAAACAAAGTTAAAGAGGCACTTATCTATAAAAAAAGTCCGCTCATATGCGAGTCGGGCTCTGCACTGAGGGTTCCTAAGGATCCCGTTTTAGTGACCTTTAACCCGAATAAAAAACTATCCCGGCATCGGATCGATGAGGTCTTTTTAGATAACATTTAAAATGGTATTTTGAACTATCCTATCAACTTTCAGCGGGATGCGATTTATTGTAAATTGACCAGACTAATGATTATTACTCGTATGACAAACGGAAGTGCTTACAATAAACCCTATTTTGTTCATTATAATTTAATTCCATTATATTTGTGTATAAGATTTCCAAATTAGTGGCCTATAAAATTAACTTCTATTATTTCTTTCGGTTTTTCTATTAAAATAATATATTACGGATTAATTATAATGTTGTGTTAGAAATCAGAGTGTTTATTTTTCTATTGCTATGTATATTATTTTGAAGTGTGTTTTGTATATGTGGTACTGTACTTTTATATCCTACTCATATTTTATTTATATAAATAATCATCGTCGTACGTGACCAGTCATGTAAAAAGTAACAGATTTTGTTAAGCTGTCTTCATTTTTAAAAGTTGAAACGTTGGATTCTGCATCGGTAAAAACTAATAAAGTAAGGCATATTTAGTATTTTCTTAACGAATAGTAAAGTGGCGATACTCTGTTACTTTGTTTTGTTTTTAAAGCCAAATACCCTCTAAAACCAAGAGGGCTTCATGTTCTTCAATCATTTGCAACAGAACGGGAGACGCTTGCCCTCACACTTTCTAGGACTAATTGATTTCGACTTTTATGGACGAAACCATCGAATATCTACTTAAGTGCCAGAATCTCTATTTGACTGAGTAGGTAGTTTTACAATGACTGGATGTATTGATAATATTTGCTATTTCAATTAAATATCTTAATAGACATTATTATGTGTTTTACTCCTTCTGGAATTCCTTATGGTACATTTGTTTATTGTTATTAATTTAGTGTTTCCATTATTTGCCTATATAACGCAGTTGTGTGAAGGAATCGGAATTGATTATGGCAATGATGCGTGCGTCATGGCGAGTTTATCGCCTCTACAATATACGATTCTCGAAAAGAGAAAATAAAACTTGCTTCGTCTATTGCCGGTCATTCGTCCACGTTTGTAGTGTCCGTCAAAACAGAATTTTAAAGCAATGACATAACACTTGCCAAACTCGTATGATACAATCGAGTGCGTGAATGGAGAACGTTTAGGTGTGCAAAATCACTTGAAAGTTCGTCACAGTAAAGCTTTTCATTAAAGACATTACTCGCCAAACTTTTTTATATAAATATAATGTTACCTGCAACGCGTATTACGTCACAGGCAATTAGCGCATGCCAGTCGTCGCGCGGCCTCTTCTAAAGTCCATTACCTTGGAAACTAATAATAATTGATATATCGAAATAATTCTTTCAGGTGTATTTTTTGTTTTCAACTCAATAGAATAATATTCAAATCAGATTTTGTTAACATTCTTAATTGAGAGTATACACATTTTGATACGATAATCGTAGGCCGATTATTGCCTCCATTTCCCTTGACACCACTGAGTGACACTACTAGTAGTGTAATGGGAGATTTCTATTTCCCGTGACACTACCAGTAGTGCCATGGGTAAAACTGCATTTCCTGTCACACTACTCTTTCGCAAGTAGTGCCACTGGAAATTTTGTCTCCCTTGGCACTACTAGGCTTTCTATCCTTCTCAATGCTAGTGATTATCGCATACGACTTTATCGTACCAAAAACGTGTGAGAAACTCGCACCGTGTAAATGACACCTTGCTCGGTGCGGTGCCCTGTTTAATGTACCTACCTATGCGATTGGACAATGTAATCAACTTAAAGGTATACCAAACATACAGACGATTAACTTAAAGATTGAGGTCAAATATTTGACAGCTGGCGACTGGTAGTTTAATCCCTTTATTCGCTTTCATAATCATAATCATAAATCTTTATTTGCCTCGAATATGGTTACATTTGTAGGTCTTAAAAACTAGCGGGTACAGCATATTCTGCTCCATAGAGCGTGCAAATTTTAATGTCAATAAATCAATAAATATTGTCAGAACTAATAGGTAAATAACGAATTGCTTGTATCAGTATAATTTTAAAACAATGTCAAATATTCAATATAATAATGTTAAATCTATGAATTCTTATCAAATCAAATCAAATCAAATGTTATTTCGTAGAACATGGTCACAATATTAAGGTTTTATAACATTCATAAATAGGTAGGTACAGCACATTCTGCCGTGTGGCGTTGAAATAATAACAATAGTAATACAGCACAATCACAACTACCTAATTACATCAATTTCATTAGGACTCCATAATAATAATAAAAGAGTGAATTAGTGAAACGTCAAATTAAATTAAATCAAAATAAATGAGATAGAACAGCTAATTGTCAAATAATCAATTTAAAGGAATTCCATTAAAAATTAAATTAAACCAATCAATCAAATATTAATTAATAATAAATAATGTAATTATCCAATATAATAATTAACTATCAATATAAAGAAAAAAAAAAAAAAATAGATCAAAATATGTCAATAAAATACCCAATGTCAAAATCAAAATTTGAAAATTCAATTAATTAATTAATCATTGACTTTCAGCTATTTATGAAACAGATTGGAACAGAATCTTCGGAGTTCTTGACGTAAATGCTGGCGTACCCTTGGGTCGATCCACCAATAGATTGAATGGGTCCGTAAGGAAAAATCTATTTCTCTTTTAAATTCTGCATATTATATGACATGAAGTAATGTAATTAAAGAAGTAGTTAACTACATAATTTAAAATAGTTTTATATATTTGCTATAAAAAATAGAAACGCATGAAACTGTTGACGCCATGGGTAGGTACATCAAGCCGGTTTATCTTTCGTATCCGTCAAAACAGGCTTCTTCCCGTCAACTGAAATGAATAAATATAAGACTTATTAATAAATTTCTTAAGATGTTGACTTACATGGGTACTGTAGGTTGCGGCGTCATGGGTCAAGTAGTGCGTTTGTGACTCCTAAATGTCGATTAAGTTGTAGGGGTAGGTCTATAAAACCATTATCTGACCTGTCCTCTTACACGGCTTATAAGCACAACCGTTTAGCGGCACAAGTGAATATGTTGCAGTGTATGTGTACCACATACCTATATCCAGCGCAATATGTTAATCTCCGTAAGTACCTAAGTATTATTTATACCACTTAAGTGGCAGACAAGCACAGGGCCCACCTGATGAAAAGTGTTTACCGTGGCCTATGTACAGTAACTCTGTGTAAACGGATAAAATGCAGGAGAGTCGCCTTCGCTGGTGCGGTCACGTCGTAGACCGCCAGGTTGTAAGGACGACGAGACGACCATCATTTTTTTTCACTCTGTGTTTCATATTATTTATAATTAGAAAACATTACATGAGATTACTGACGTAATATATCGCCGTTGACCCAGTGGAAGAATCGCATAAAGGTGCCGGTTCCTACCTCTTCCTTCTTTGCACCCTTGATAGACTGGCGCAACACCCTTGCTGCTATGTTGGAGTAGTTCACGTAACTGGAACGTATCACTCGATTCAATGCTGACATCAAAGTTATTTAATATAGGTAAGTAAGTACCCTACATAATTTACTCGTAGTAATGCACTATAAATATATTATGTACTAAAGTAATACAACTGTAAAGGTATTGTAGTATCTAATATTCTTCTTCGAGTCAATAGCTAGATCTGGCACAGGTATTTATTTTTTTCGGCCCAGAACTTGGCCACTGCAACAGCGTTTTCTGTTGCTCGATAAAGGTCATCGGTAGCACAGGTGAAGGGGCACAATGAGCAGGAGAGCTAATGCGACATGGACTGGGATTGGGAAAAGGAGTGTTTTCCACTTTCATATACTTTCTTTTATATAAGAGAACGTTGTGGTGTAGTTGAAGATGTAGATGGTACGGACACGTTTAGAGGATGGACAACAGAAGACTGACGAAACATATTTAAGAAGCAAGAGTGAATGGGCAACTCCGTCGGGGTCGACTTAGGACGTAGAAATACGTAGGTATGTCAATCAGATCGCAGACATTTAATCGAGGTTTACCCGTTTTCTCTTGCCACCGGATAGGAGGCTTAAATACCTCAAACTCCCAGTTAGTGCGGAGCTTTACTTAGGCTACTTTCTGCTCATGCGGGAACGTAATCACGATTCCACGCGGTTGAAGCCACGGGCAGTAGCTACAATTCCATAAGTCTCAACCTTGCGATAATCCCCTGAGCGCATCCGAAGCGTTCCTGAAGTATTCGTTTGCAGCAGCTTTGTATACTTTGTACAAACATCATAATAGACACTGGCAACAGCTTACTTAGCGGACTTAGGGCAATAACGCGCGCATTGCTGTTAAAATAATATAAATAGGTAGGTACCTGCCTACCACAATATTTGGTTAGCAACTTACGTACTTACTTAAGCCCAGCCATTCTCCAAGAGCTCATGTTGTTGTGTTTTTGACTCAATTTATCGAATGACAATTTGCAAGAGAGTTGGTTCAATACATCAAAATTTAACTGTCAACGTTCGTCATAGACAAGATACAAAGAATCAAAATAGGTGCAAACTGTGGTTATTTTTATATACCTAAAGCTTTTGACCGTGGCTCCCACAGGTGGCTCCGGCCGCGTGGATGTCGGTTCCCGGCAATTATTCGATTTTTTCTCGCCGTGAAAATCATCCTTGAACTTCAACGTACATTATAAAAAGTTTTTATTTTTTAGGAGTGGGTTCACGTCGGACCTCTCGATCGTAAGACCGACTCCTTAACCACTAAGCTACCGACGAATTTGACACGAGAACTAGGCAATGAGGATCATGGCACAGGCACAGACCATAGCTGCTGGTAGGCAACCGCAACTCTCGGGCGCAGTAATAAAGTGATTGATATCTTGGACCTAAAATGTGCTCTATATACGTAGTCAATGATATACAAAATTACCTTTTTTGTATATCAATGCACGCAGTTGTAGGTAGGTACCTACACTTTTTTTTGATGTATTTTGAATACAGCGCGGGGCGCTACTGCGGTGGTGGATCAGCTAAAATTCACCAAGCATAGATTATTACAAAACTATCCAGGACCTTTAATATCTTGCGATTTAGGTCCAAGAAATATGAATCTAGCTATACCTACCTCTACATGTACAACAAATAAAATAATCTTAACTTTTTTTTTACAAAATACCTTTCTTTATTAAAAAAAATGAATCGCTAAACGTGTTGGTAAGCGCATAACTCAACAACAACGCCTGGGCAAATTTGGCCAATTCAGACTATCCTTTGAATCAACTACCTACTTTTTAAATAAACGTAGGTATTATAAATAGTGAAATGTATTTAAGGACCTAAATTAATTTAGTCTTAGATTAATTTAGGGCTAGAGGGTTAAAAACGACTATTCATATTGAGTCATAATCATAAAACTTCTTTGCTATGACGTGAGGTCAATAGCTTTATTGACACTGGCACCGCTCTGAGGGCAACGCTCTCTGTGACCTTTACAGCGACCTTGAGACGAATGTTGCAGTGTTCAGCTATTTCAGTAGGGATTAACTCAGTCCCGTTTATTCCCGTAATTTGATATTATTAGCCGTAATCGCCGTTGGGATAGTTATATAGCTGTGATCATATGTATGTGATAAGAAATAATAGATATTGTTTCGTGCGGCTGGCCGGCTCTCATCAAGGTAAAGCATTGATACGATGTAGTTTAGTGACCATCGATATATCGAAAAATTTGGTCCTCACCTCAGCCGGCCTCAGCGGGTCGTCACTATCTGATTAAAATAATCAACCGATAGCAACCAAGGAAACAACCCAAATTGGGCTATGGGTCAACTCCGGCTTCGAAATCGTCCCCTCAAGAGTGAGAACCACGATGTTCCCATCTTATAAATCCAAAACTGTACCTAGTTGGTTTAAAGATCTAGGTCTACCTGCCTTCTAAAACAATGCATGAAAGTTAAAAATAATGAAAATTAAGTGCATCATAGGTACATAATTAGTCATTTCGTATTCTGCAATTAAAGACGCGTCTAATGATGTACTTACATAACATTCAGATAAGGGATGAGACTTGAGATAATGTCATCAGCTCTCGTACAAGCTAGGCAAGCTGAAACCTTGTCACACACCTCTCCTACTATTCCCCAACACGAAAGTGCAGATCTGACTGGCGAGTGACGGGGCTAGACCATCCCACAAACCTTCCTCGATAAACGGGCTATTTAACCCAAAAATATATTTTTTATTCAACCCCGTAGTTCCTGAGAATAGCACGTTACTTAACGTCGTAGGCACGACCAGACCAATGCAAATACCCATATTCTTGCATGGTACCTATTTGTGCTGAGCTGGGATCGACCTCCTCGAAGACTATCAAATACTAATAGTTTACTTACTAAGGTATGATTATGGGAGTAGTCTCGATCACCAAAAATTATGCCTGCACCTACAGGACGAACCAATTTTTAAAGTCCCGTTATTTCTGTAACTCTGTGACGTGCATTCCCTCGTTCGTTGACCCAATTAAAATCATGCAAAAACAGCTATTTATAGACTTTATTAAGACGCATGCGATTTAGGACATGCACTTCATGTGCTGAATTGCTAAATTAATATCGCTCTTATAAACGTTTACTTATAAAAGCTATTTCGAGTGTTTGTACCTATGTCAGTTATGTAGCGATGAGAGGTTTATAAATAAATAAATAAATATTCCACAACATTCCACACAACGCTATTTAGACCCATGGTAAGCATAGCTTAAATAGCTTGTGTTATGGAATCTAGAACGCGGATAAACATAGGTACTTAAATACTTTTCATGCATACAAATATTCGCACAGAGCGGGAATCGAACCCGCGTTTCCTGCGCAGCAGTCGCGTTCACTACCGCCACGCCACGCTCCAAGGAGGATGAAATTTACATGAATTTTCAAACTGTTTATTGTTTATAATAGCTTTCTTTTAAAACTTCCTTTCTAGATATACCTATACATTATATACCTATTAACAATGATATTACATACAAAAAAGAGGCAGATATGTTATTAGACTGCGCCTGGTGAAGACGCGAAAACGTCCCAATTGGGACGTATCGCATTTAGTATATGTCTGGCAAACGCCGAGTTGTCACGTATGTAAGCGCATAATAAAATGGCAATAAAAATGCCACCGTGTATTTTAAAAAATGTACAAATTACGACACTAAAATCAATAAAACACGAAGGACCTTCTATCACATGTAAGTACATACAATATTACCGATTTTTTAGTGTATTTCATTAAAATTAGTTTAATAATATTTTTAAAATAATGGCGGCAAAGAAAAAGGACAGAAATACTCTTTGATATGAGCACGACAAGGACACAACAACACTGCTTGCATAGATTATCAGTACAGATGCGACATAGGGTAATTTTCAGTTTACTGCCTACTAAAGTAATAATTTTGACCTGCTGTTCAATTTTATTTGTTATTCAAAATTCAGTAACATAATTTTTGTTTTATTTATTTGTTGTCCTTTAAATAATTGTAATAACCTAAATTTTTTTTCAAAGCTTCCGACTAATGAAGTTCGACTTCAAGAGTGGATTGCAATTGTTAAAGAACAACGAAATGAGTTTGACTGGACACCTTCAAAAAGCAGCAGAATTTGTAGCAATAATTTTGAAGCCACTGAGAGGTATACAGTATACTTCGAAAAAAGGAACATTGCTCAGGATGAATATAAATAACTGACAAATATACCACTGTTCGGCTTCATTCTGCTCATAAAAATAATCCCAAAATAAAAAACTTTCTAAGAGGCAGAAAAGAAATAAATTAAATTTATTTGAAGGAGTTTAATTTTTGATTATAACGTCAGTACGGCACTATGGTTTTATTTCCGAGAAGTTTCCTAATTATCTTTTTGAATTATTATCATTTTCCGAAATAAATAATGACGTATTATTTTTTCATCGAATTTCATTTCTTGCCTACCAACGAAATACCCCTTCTGTTCAACAAAATCATAATCTATGCTTCGAAACGCAATCGTCCGAATCATTCCGAATTATAGCTATCTTTTTTACTCACGTGCTTATCCCATCTTTCGTACTACTTTAACGCTAATTGTCAACTATTGTGCACTGACAGACTGCTGGATCAGATTTGAGAAGTCAGTTACTATGAACGTAACATATCTTGTATAAAATATCATTGCCTATTAAGTATATATTAAAAAAATATTTCAATCTGTAGGTACCTACTGGAAAAGCCCGGTGCCCAAAGCGTAAAGAGTATAGGTTACAGTCCTCAGTGCCTGTAACCTTCCTGTAACAGAGGTCTGTGGATAAAGTAGAAGTCACAGTAGAAGTAGACTAAAGTAAAAGAGCATACAGCTGCCTTCATAACCATTGACTCTAATCATAGACTTTGAATACACTACGTCTGTCTACGACTCTAATACTCTTTATTTTATCGTATCCAATCAATCAATCTTATTTCATCTGTCATGTTTGTGTCATGTAATGAAATGAAAAATTATGAGTCGAAATTTACATAATCTCCCAATATTTAATATACATTTATAATAAACATTTTAGGCAAAAAAATTAGGAATGGTTCATCATAGTATTCCTTTAATTTTTAAGTATTGTGCTGCTACACGAGCACTTAATATTTTTAATGGAGGGTTGCAAAGTTATGGATTTTTACCCAATTGTAAGTATCTGATAAATTAAGTACAAGTCCAATAGAGTCGGCAAGGAACTCCCACTATCCAAAATTACTTACCTATTTGGATATACCTACCTCTGACTGATACACAGACATTTAGTATAATGCATAAACATGTTTCTTCAGATATTAACTTGAGGGAGAAGAAATATGAAACGAAGAACTCTAGCCCATTTGAATCGGAGAATCCCTGCAAGCAATTCACAACTGTAGCGAAACTTTTTAACGGAGTGTCCAAGAAAACGTATGGCACTAGCAATAAAGTCAGTGTGATAGGTCTGGATGAGATCGGCATTGCCACGGTCTTTGCACTCCTTGCTCAGGTCAATATTTTCGTACAATATATTTTTTTTTTATGAATATTCCACAACATTCTACACAACGCTATCTAGACCCATGGTAAGCTTTTATAGCTTGTTATGGATTTCGTAAATACATACATATTATACATAGAAACACCCAGACCAATGCAAATAGCCATATTCATGCATACAAATATTTGCACTGAGCGGGAATCGAACCCGCGCCCCCTGCGTGGCAGTCGCGTGCACTACCACCACGCCACAGAGGCTGTCGATATACACGACACATGTACATTTTTATTTCTTTATTTTCTAAGAGGATTTGTTTGTGAATTTGTGAATATGTCACCCTACATTCCAACTACTCTCTCTTACTTAAAACAATTTAAGAATTATATTTTTCATAAAGTCTTACAATTTCTAGAGCTATTACGTTTTAAACTCTTTCAAAGTCTTGGGACTCGGTGAGTGTATTTACTAAATTTGGTAGCTTATAAATTGCGTATAAAAATGCGTAAGTACTTAGGTACATAGACTAATTTGACATTACCCTCAGGACATCACAGACAATGTGTGCTTGATTGACTTAGATGAAGACGTTTTGAGAGGCGAGCACATGGATTTAGAGTTTGGTTCCTTATTCCACAACAATGCCAAGATTATATCTAGTAAAGGTATGAAATCCTCAATATTTTATTGTTCTATCTGGTATCTATCTACTATTAGGAGAGACTATAGCAAAAACTAGCAGCGTCTTAACTATTAGCTCGACATAAGTAGTTAGGTATGCAAAAAACGGTACCTGTGTACCTACTCACTGATCTGAAGTGCCTAGTTCATGTTTGTGACTATCCGTACTTAGGTCAAGTTGGTAGAGCATTTTGTAGATGAAACTGGCGTTTGTTCGACTTTGGTTCTTGAGCGTTATTTTTCCTTTTTCTCCACTTAATACTTATTTTTATTATCTACAAAATACGGACTAACTTAAGTTAACATAACTTCTTTAGTGAGATGTTCTTTATTATTTGATGTGTATTTATATAGTTAACTCCAAGCTCCCATCTTAAGATGTCTTTATTTTTTATAGATCCTTCCGTAACAACTGATTCAAAGATCTGCATAGTAGTAACTGGCACCTATAAAGGGAGGGAAGAGCCTGAACACGTCTACGTCGGACGGAATGTGTCTATTATGAAGGCGATTATTCCACCGGTATAGTTGTAATTGGTTTTGCTTTACCATTTCTTCAAACATCTTGGATTAATTGAACTCCCGCACCGTAGCACCCCCAATCCCCATGCTATCCTCAAAAGATAACCTAAAAAATGCGTTCTGCTCATCAGAGTACAAGTTGTCACGTAATTGGGGTCAAAATTCTACTAATATTATAAACGCGAAAGTTTGTAAGTATCGAGGGATGGATGGATGGATTTGTTAGTCTTTCACGTCTAAACGGCTGCAGCAGTTTTAGTAAAATTTTGATATGGACATAGCTGACACCCTGGATTATCACATAGGCTGGTCGCGATAACCGACATCCACGCGGGTGGAGCCGCGGGCAAAAGCTAATTATAATCTGTACCGGCACTTTACCTAGATATCATGCATCTAAAGTCGGTAAAGGCATAATTGTTTTAAAATATTGAAATTGCTTAATTCTTTATTTACTTTTTTTACTTTGGAAACACATATGAACGTATCTTCATTACATACAAAATATGTCGAGTGCGACAATTGTGACAAGTTAAGTAATTTATGTCTAGCTCGTGAAGTACAGTCCCAATACGATACTGATCATTGCAAGCGATCCAGTGGATATCTTAAGCTACGCGTCGTGGAAACTCAGTGGATTCCCGAAGAACCGTGTCATAGGCACTGGCACTCTTTTAGACACAGCAAGATTCCGCTTCTTACTATCTCAAAGAATGGGTATATCGCCTGAAAACTGTCATGGTTACATCATTGGAGAACATGGAGAAAACAGTGGTAAAGTTTGAATTTTATGGTTTCACGTGGCATCGGTTGGTGGATTAGGAACTATGAAACTTTTAGCCCATCAACTACACTGACGGACTCATAAACTGCATCAAAGTAATAGACGACTTTGAAATAAATATTTTAACCAAGTATGCATACTTTCTATACAGATTTAAATTGAAACCTCTAGATTGGTTCGTGAACTTTAAAACAGCGTAGGGTCATATCTTTAAGTTTAAGTTTATGTACTGGAAAGGACCATAAGACTTTTTTTGAAGAAAAAACAGAAATTTAAGAAAAATTGGTTTAATTAAAAAATTGGTTTTAACAATAGACACAAACTTTATGCAAGGGTTTATTTGTGTTTTAGTA
Source organism: Eilema sororculum (assembly GCA_914829495.1). Taxonomy (NCBI): domain Eukaryota; kingdom Metazoa; phylum Arthropoda; class Insecta; order Lepidoptera; family Erebidae; genus Eilema; species Eilema sororculum. Next base: position 23,999,881 of record OU618532.1, read on the forward strand.
AGATGTATTACCCCCAGGTGCCCTTATTACGGATTCTAATCGGTTCCGCATAGATTTTATAAGGGTTTTTAAAAGATCTTGCGGAATATTGTCCCATTCTTCTGAAAGTGCTGTTCTTAGTGCTGCCACTGTCGTGGGCGAAGGGTTTCTCGCATATACGGCTCTTTTTAAATTGTCCCAAACATGCTCGATGGGATTAAGATCCGGGCTGCGTGCTGGCCAATTCATTGTACGTATCCCAACCTCTTCGCAATAATGTTGAACTTGTGCAGCTGCATGCGGCCGGGCATTATCCTGCATTAAAGTAAAATTTTCGCCTATGAATCCCATGTAAGGCACCACGTGATCTTCTAATATCTCTGTTATGTAGCGATGTGCTGTCAAACCCCCTCTATTACCGTTTTGAAGGACCATGTCTATGAACACAAGTTCTGTTCGCCCGTTCATCGATATGCCACCCCAGACCATACATGAACCGCCTCCAAAAGGAACACGCTCCTCAATGCAACTTTGAGCATATCGCTCCCCACGTCGACGATAGACTCTTCTGCGACCATCTGCACCATATAAACATGTCCTACACTCGTCCGTGAACAATACAGAGGCCCACTGCTCTTCTGTCCAATTCAGGTGATGACGCGCAAATCTTAAGCGAGCTTGTCTGTGAGCTGTAGACAACTTTGGACCATTTGCTGGTCTAAAAGGGGTGATATCCGCTTCCTTTAACCTTCTTCTTATTGTTCGTGCACACACGTTTACTCCACGCACTTCATTAAGCTCGGTTTTGATGTTAACTGACGTGAGGAAACGATTTCGCAGGGAAGTTATAACAATAAATCGGTCATCACGACCTGTGGTTGCTCGAGTTCTGCCTGTACCACGTCTCCTCCTGTAAGAACCTGTCTCTACAAACCTTCTGTATATTCTAGAAACCGTAGACTGGTTTAAATTTAAATTTCTACCAATCGTTCGTTGATCCAAGCCCTCCCGCACCAATGCTACAATTTGTGCCGCTTGTTCGGACGAAGTATCCATATTATGGTTCAAAAACTCTCGATGTGTTAAAAAACTAACCCAACAATTATGCTGGTAACAATAATTCAATTGACAAAACAATAAAAATCAATGAGAATCAATTTAAAACTTTGCTATAAATAACACGCAAATCTGATACTACAAGCTTTGATTATTGATATGTCTAGATAGAGCATCGCGCTGCAAAAGAACAAAAAGAAATGGGACGAATTTTCCATAATAGTGTGCGTGACAGCTTCGTCTTACACTCGCGTTATGTCAGTTTGCTTTTTAGTGTGCGAGTGTGAATTGATACCAGTTGCTGAAAACTGCCTCAAAAATAAGGAAAATTTTGTTTGAAAATTTTTTGTTTTTTGTTTGCATTTACTTCCTCATCCGAGACAGCACTTTCATCAGATTGCAATGATGATAAAAACAAAGCCTGAAAAAGTCAAATCATTACCAACTTTATTTGTAATATTAACTTTTAGAAAATTACATTGCATCATTAGGATATTACGTGTTACGTCGGGCAACATAAAAGTATTCATATTTATCGCAAAATCCCGTTTAAATTTTACATTTAAACTCTGTATGTATTAGGAGACTGTAAAAGCGTTAATAATTATTGTATCCGTTTTTGTGGAATATTTTTTTAATTATTTAATAAGCTTGCCTTACGCGGCACCGTTCCCTTCTTTAATCTCAGGCGTCGCTGCTCATTGACAAAATATTTATCTTTTTCATTAAAATGGTCAGAGCAAATAACTGAGTTTTTCATCGGTTGCCACAATTCCTCGTTACGACTTTTTCGTATAATCTGGATCCATTGGTTTCTTAGTATTGGATCGCTTGGTATTCTGAAAAATATAACCAAAAATCCATGATACTAAGTCCATTCTGAAATTTCATAACTACGACGTGGTGGCCATATTCTGTCTTGCAAAAATGACATCAAATTCGTACTCAGCATGCCGAAAGACCCTTCATACGATAATACTCCTATTGTATTATAAATTATATAATTTTTTTGCTAGGCCACGTTTTTTATGGGAGTTTTGACTTGAGTAACTAGCAACATACCAGTTAAGTACAAAATGGTGACGGCAATTTTAAATTATTTTTGAAAATAGCTAATGGCTTATATTGCTAAAATTGGTACAATACAATGGTACTTACCGATGAAATGCAATTTATTTTATTGATTTAGACCGTCCTTTATAATTTCTGCACACTTTTATCACACAAATCGTCATTTCCAAAATTACAAATTATTGTCCGTGCCCACTGACAGTGCGTCTGACACTGAAAGCAGGAAAGTCGTTTAGAGTCCAACAGTTGGTCTCTATTTTTTTGGCCGCTTTCAACGCTTTGACTGTCTATCTAGACATATCAATAATCAAAGACTACAAGTAAATTTTCTTTTCCCGGCTATATTCATTTGTTTTACTGCAGTTCTATTTTTAAATTTAATTTTTTTTTAAGATTAAGAGCCAGTCTTTCCATATTTATATAATTTAATCTAAAAAGTTTGCATACTTATTATAAAAAATCCTTTTAGAGTAAACCTGAACTTTGATGCAGTTTATGAGTCCGTCAGTGTAGTTTCAAAGTTTCTTGTGATTATGATTTTGAGTCTGCTCGAGCTCGGGACTCTTCTCAACATGCTATAGAAACTTAAGATTTTTATAAATTTCTCATAGACAGAGGCTAAGTTCAGCCAGCCAGCCATAGAATAACGAGCTCGATGTTAGATCAATCAGGGCACTAATCACTAAGTATAACCCTATCACGAAAAATATCCGCTATTCCTTAATATGCAAATAAAGTCGCTGATAACGACAACAGTTTACCTAAGTAAGTACCTTATCTATCCTAATTATGAGTCAGAATGGCGCTGACGTAGGTGGCCTGGCCTGGCCCTAGTCAAAAATCAATCGATAAAATAATACATTATTAATTTGTAGTGCCGGTATGGTCGAGTGTAAACATCGCTGGCGTCCCCCTCAAAGACATCAGTCCGAGGTCGGGCGGTGATAAAGATGGCGAGAATTGGCAGGAGATACATCATGAGGTGGTGAAGTGTGATGAGGTTGTGCGCAGTCTGAAGGGCTACAGCGCGTGGTCTCTAGCTCTTGCGATCGCACATCTCTGCGAGACAATATTTAGTAACTCTAACAGGGTGCTTCCCGTCTCCACTTATGTCCAGGTATTATAGTGTAATTCTCATTCATTGGCTGTCTCTAATAAGTATTATTACATTATTAAGAGTTAGAAATTTTTATTAACCTCATTCCTAATTTTCCTACGTACTTAGGTACTTAATCCTATCTCCCTTATACTTACTATTACAAAATATTCTTGAACGTTGCTTGATTTAAAATGTTGATAAAATCGGCGCCAAGTTACAAGTAAACGAACAGAGAAGTACCTACCTACTTAGGTATGATGAGGGGGAATTTAAGTTCTTTGCATGAAAAAAAAAAATATATTTTATGTATATAGTTAATCTAGAGATCTTTCTATTTCAGGGGGAACATGCTATTAGAGATGACGTTTTTCTTTCATTACCTTGTGTTATCGGCGAAAACGGAGTAACTGACATTCTCCGACAGCCACTCACCGACATGGAAAGCACGCTCTTGCGCAGGTGTGCAGAAGTAGTCGCTAATTTACAAGAACCCTGCTCAAAACTGATTTAATCTGTATAATAATCATTGTCCAATCCGATTTGGGAATTCTTACTGTTGCCTGGTGTTGTATACGTAGGCATGTACCTATTTGTTTGTGATTTAATTAATAAAATATTTTGTTTATGAAATGTTTTTTTACCTACAGAATATATGATTTGTTTAATTATTATTGTTTAATTTTTATAACTGGAAATTGAAATGGCGGTAGTGAACGCGTCTGCTCAGTGTTCCTTATGGGGCGCGAGTTTGACTGGTCAGGGTATTTCTGTGCCTCGGAGAGCACGTTAAGCCTTCGGTCCCGGTTGCCATACGAACATTCTATGGTATGGCAGTCGTTTTGGGTAGTTGGAACACTCGATAAGTCCAACTAGTCAGACTACAGTACAGAACTATTACTATCAGAGGAGTGCATAGCAAAGCGTACATTTGTTTATTGTACGTGCACAGCGCATAGGGCGGGACCGCGACGGGTAAGCCATAGAGCTCACAGACTTTGGATACGTTTCGCTACAAACCTGCAACGTACCTAGTCTACCGGCCTATTTGGTTTTCTTGGATGGTTTATTTTCCGTCATATGAAATAGGAAGGTCCATCATCCATCTTGGACCCCAATAGGAGGTCAGAGGCCAGTCTCTCCCAGCAAAACCATGATACCTACAAGAATAAGTAAGTAGTTCTAGAAGATATATCTCTATACGCACCTAGATAATATATTATGCCTAAGTGCCTGGGCGGTAAGTAGACTTGCGCCTAGTAACTACCAATTAAACGTACATGTAAAAGATTATTGAAAGCGATAACAAGTCAGATGTCTGGATATCAGACTGTATGGTAGAGTCCTTGGAAATGCAACCGTATGTGAAGGGATTATGTGTAGAATTCGGGGGTCAACGCTTTTGGTTCGAGCATGCGCAATGGCGTCACCGGCCGGTAGATATGGCGTCCAGAACTGTGAAGGTCACATTGAGTGAATGGAGCAACCCGTCGGGACCAACGCGCGACCAGACGAGCGACGAGCGCCGGCCACAACACCAACCGGTGAGCTCTACGTGACTTGACACACGGACAACTCTTCGAACACCTTGAGGCAGTAAGTGCTTAAAATTTTTAACTCTTATGTACCTACATATAAGTTTAGTAGTTTTAAGTTCAACAACTCCGACTAAATGAATATTAAGTTATTCTCTTAGTCTGAGTTCAACAACTTATAAAACTTGGAAAGTTTTCAATAGTTCTAAAAAATAGATAGGTAAGTACCTAGATACTTTTCAAGTTTCGGCCTATTTTGTGATCTGTACTTTACATAAATATTTTATTAGACTGGTGTATTTTCTCATACACTCCAATCTGAATTTGAATTTGTTGGGTAGGTATAATTACCATACTTACTTACCTATCTATTGATATGAATCTAATGTCGATAATAAAACCAAAGGAATTAATCTACGTACCTGCCTAATAATTTTAAATTCTCATAGTACTATACCTTGTAGTCCTACATACTTACTTTTAAAGTGTACCTACCTAGTTAAGTAGGTACAGTCGGACTGTACTATCTCCTTAGCCCCTAGAATGACCAAGATGGATGATCCCATGGATGACCAAGGTGGAAGTGGAGAAGGAAATCAAGAAAGAGGATGATTTTTAAAGTATTACTTGAGTCCTAATACTTAGTTGTTCCCTATATTAATTTATTTTTGTCGCATTTCGCACAACTTACTTTCCAAAAATTGTTAGCACGCGTAACAAATAAAAAAGTGGTCTTCAGTTGAAGTTCATCTCACTTGTAAGTAAAGTGGGGAAAACCCACTTTCTTGGAAGCTTAACTACCTACCTACACCAACTAATCTGTCATGTAAACGATGCTGTGAGATATTCTTTACTTCTTGATAATTATGAGATAATTGTTCAGTGTATAGGTACAGTCAGCATCAGGAAGATGTTGACGTACAAAGTACTCAAAAAGATCTTAATTTCGTTTTTCCCCCCTTACAGTTGACTGATTGCTGATTGTTCTGATATTTGGTCCACACCTTTAGTTTGGAGAATAATACCATTTAAATCAATAAAACAGTTTGATTTGCTCTTAATACTAGAGTTTTAAGATAATTTTGAAACGTTGTCGTCAATATATTTATGACGCTGACGTCTTATACACGCACTGCATCTTTTTCACGCACTGCATCTTTTTCACCAATTTTGCATATAAAATTATAAACCATAATAAGTTGTAGCAACGACCATACAGCCCTATGGCTATAGGACCCTAAGGCTAGGTAGGTATATAGTCGCTGATGTGTAGGTAGGTATAATGTAATATTAGGTAGGTATGTAAGTATATTTTTAGTCGGTCGCTGAACTTCTCATACATTGTAATGTAAGGATGTGTTGTGTGAATGCACATATATAAAATCGTAATGCAATGTGTCTATTGTAAAGGCGCCTTTACAATCGTGCACGGCAGTGCTCCGTGCACACACGCATGGACGCCCTGTTGACTCATTTTGGTATGGCTCTTCATGTGTTATAAACACGCGGGATCCGTTCGTTCGTACAGTCAGTCGGGTTCAATCAGTGCAGACAGTCGTCCGCCTACCTTGTACACTATATTGCACGCACGCGCGTGTCACGCGACGTCAATATTCACATGAAAACAATAGTTTATTAATTATTTCAAAATGTCTGAAAGTGCTACTAACAACTCTAATCATAAAAACGGTGAGTTATAATTACTAACGACTATTTTTGCATGTCTACTTGTTAGTGCTGCATTCCAGACACAGCTAACTGTGGATCAGTGACAGGGGTTTTTTTTTATATACATAGGTATATATAGATATAGATATACAAGGATATATAGAGCAGTTTATTGTAGAAGAGTTATTTATGGCTGAGATATTATTGCACAATTCTAGATGTAATTTTTATGCGGCGGGCTAAACAGATTGATTGAAATGTTAATGTAATAAGCATGATAAGAGATTTACATCCAAATTCAATTCTCAATATACTACCTATATAATTCTGTCTAAAAGAAATCTTTTCGTTAAGTATTTTTCAGGAAACTGCTGGTAGCTCGGCAAATTTCCTCTGAATAAATAGTCATTCTAGGAATTGGTCTAGACTGGAATAAAGCCATTTGATTGGCTAAATAATAACAAACAAATAAAATAATATACCTAGATACTTAAATAAATAATACCTACCTACTACTTACCTATATTACTAACATCCTTGAATTTCAAGCCAACCTCACCTCACTTCCGAGCCGGTGCACCAACTAAAACACAAACAAGGCTCTGATACAGGATATCCTCAAGGGTTGGGAGGCTGGACTGCAATCGCTTCCGGCAAAATGGACATGGGTACCAAAGAAGGCATCAATAAAAAATAACACACGAACTTGGGAACGCGAGCTAGGTAATCACTATGAGGATGATGTTGACTGCGTCTAAATTTCTTAAAGATAAAACGTTGCTATTACTTCATCCAGTCTCTATTACTCCGTAGCTCATAACGCTCTGGAATGTAATTTTTAACACTGTGGTGCAATAACTTGCCTACCTATATTATTATATTATAATAAGGGATTGTCTTTTTTCCTGCAATCTGCAAATACATAAAATTTATGACTTATTCCCTACATCTAATGTACTTATTTCACTCTTTATGTAATCTATAGCTACAAGTCGTAAAGCTAAACTAACGGTTCTTTACATGATGTACCTACCTATGCAAAGTTTTAGAGGCAAGTAAGACTAATTATTAGATGATCATTTGATATTTTTATCTTGGTTTGCAATCAACCAACCTATACTATAATAGGTATTATTTCCACAAATGACCTCATGGTTCGTTTTCCTTGTCAGATGTAAAGTAAATAGGGTTGTCATCCGTCCGGATTTCCCTAGATATATGCAACTTCCTCTGGGTTTAACATTTTTGCACGCTATGTGATATACTAGGTACAGTCAGTATCAGATCGATCTTGACATTCTTGATTAACAAAGTACTCAGTAACAATATATGTCAATGCTCAAAGTGATCTTAAAGCCTTGGTTTCCTCACCTTGTTGACTGATCGTTCTGATATTTGGTACATACCTTTACAATAATACAAATAAAATTCATAAAACAGATTGACTTCTGGATCATTTTGAGACTTCAAGATCGAAGTCAAGATCGGTCTGGTGCTGACCTTATTATTAATGTAGCCTATGAAATTGTGAATAAAATGACATGTCTGGATTTTCCGTTAGATTTTACCGATGACATCCCTAGATGAGAAGAAAAATGAGTCACGTTAATTGCAAACTTTATTTAAGTATTGTCGATGCTCTTGTGGCCTAAGTTTGTATATTAGCTTCACGGTGTGACCACGTCTTAGCGTTTGTTGACATAATAATTATTACTTACTTGCAGAATATAAAAATACCTAAGTAACAACAATTAACTGTCTATCTAAAATGTATACGTCGACGTCACAGAAGTACTAATGGTATTTCATAGCACTGATGTTGTATCAATTGATTAGGATTGATAACGCTATTACTGAGACAGTACGCACCTCATACAATAGCTCCAGCTCGCAGGCCTTCCACCAGACTGTGGCTAGAATGTTCTCTGTAATGAACAGGATAAAAGGCACCGTACTGAATAGGTCTCGATATAACAGTAGCATAGTGAACTTTGTGTACTCACGTGTAGTGTTTCACATATTAGGCGGGATGTCGACCCTGGACAAGCTGTTCCACCACATGCAGGACAAGACTGGAGACTGCTGCAATAAGGTGTCGGTGGTTGGTGTGGGACAAGTCGGTATGGCCACCGTCTTCTCACTTCTTACTCAGGTATGGCGCAATGTAATGTTTTACTCTGAATTTTACATATTTTAACATAGATACAGGAAAAGTGCATATTTAAACTAATACCCACTATACTATATTTATCAGAAGTAGGTAGGTACCTAACGAGAAGTCACCGCTCATTCCCGGATACGATTGCATGTTTATTGCATCAGCTGGATAATACCTACAAGACTAAGTGTGTTCTGTTACAACAATTTCCTTTTTGTGTATAGAGTAGGTAACATTTAAGTAGAATATAATTTATGAAGTTTTTCAAGGGCGAAAAGTCGTGTAGGTACCTACTGATTACCTGCATGTGTATGGCGTAGAGTATGGCGGAGGTCTCTATGAGACGAGACCTCATCATAATTTCGCTCTTAATGAACATTGTTCAAGGCGTGTCGTGGTCTCGTGGTCTATGTTAACAGTCTCTGGTGAGTGACCGAAATCGTCATGAAAAGGATAAATAACAATTAGCGGACGTTCATCAAATATCTTGATGTTACAGTCACCAGTGTTTCTTAACATAGGTATACTGCATGCCGGGCATACACAGTAAAATAACTATTTCTTATCTCATGATGAAACCAGGGGCCGGAAGGTCAGTGATCTCATCGTTGCTGCATACAGAAAAAACTGATTTGATTTCACCATTACCAAATTATATTAACAAATTAACTAATTTCGGTGCAGAGTGGTAGGGGAAGGCCGGGTAAATGCGAACGCTGGGTAATCGCGAACACAGCTGTTTCACTACCTTAGAAAGAGATATCACGATTTCACTCGTCACCATCGTAAAAATTACGCCATCACTAGTGCCAAGCAACCGGCGGAGAGTTACGGGTGCACACAGGATACAAGGTAAATTTAATTCAAATATTTACTTACATTCGTTGCAATTTGCCTATAAATTAAACTCAGTGTAACTTATAAAATAATGATGGTTCTAACACGACATTTATTTGCATAATTAATTAGTATTTGAGGATTCTATTAAGAAAATTACATGCGGCCGGGGACAATCATAGCCTAAAATTAAAACATTGTTTTTGTTTTATTGTCCTGGTGGGTATTCGCGAACGAATTGAGTGGGTCAATTACGAACGTTCGGCATTTCCCCATAAAGAATAAAAATCGGTTATTAAGTTAGTTGTTTTGTGACAGTAAAGATGTTTAGCTGTCTAATGGAAATTAAGAGTAATTCCCTATTTTGTTTTTTATTATTTTAGATGCCGCGATAAAAGGAAAACTGAGATGAAATATAATGTTGAAGATTTGAATAAAGCCATTGACGATGTCAAAAGCAAAAAGTTGCCGTTAATTTTTGCCGGGCAATAACTGTTTCAAAGGTTTAAATCTTAGTTTAATCCTGATTAATCGGTCGTATTATGACCTCATTTTTAGGCTAGTCTGGGTCAATTGCGAACGATCGTAATTGCCCCAATAAGTGTCCGTGATTGCCCGACCAGTGTCGGGTAAACACGAACACTAGAGGTTTTGTTTTTGTTAAAAAAGTTGAAGAAATAAAAATAAATTCATATTGTTGATTGCAGAAGTTTAAAGTATATTAAATTACCTTTAAAAAGAAGCTATTAAAGTTTACTTACAAACACTATCTTTTGATTTATTTCAAAACTCCCTTAGGTGTTCGTAATTACCCTGCCTTCCCCTATGACCTTCCCTTAGTTATGATGGTGTAATCTGCCTTGAAGTAAGTAGGTAGGTAAATGGAAGACTTAATCAAGTCACAGACCAAGTTTTGTCAATTAAAAATTCCATTCCGCATGTACCTACCTAGATATTACTTATTGCTCTTATTCGAAAAGCCATACCTCCAATCCTACCTACGACACTACGATCGACGGAGCCCCGTTCATTCATGGCAAGTATGGTGATGCGGGGCTCCGTCTTTTTAGTGCACAAGGAAACCCACGAAGGGTACGACGAAGGTCGCTACGAGACCTCCACATACCCTTCTAACCTAATCCTGTGCCTAATCTATCCGAGTCGGAGCGCGCGATGTCCACGAGTTCGCTCCTTCGCTGCATAATACTTGAAAAAAAAAAACTGTTTTATGCACTTTACCGTATGCCTCGTCGTTAATCTGCGCATTACCTAGGTAGTCTACTCTAGTTAATGTAAGAACTCAAACAATTTTTTGCACATTAACTGACGCGGGCAGATACATAATCTGCAGAATACGTAGTTAATGTGCACTCTTACTGATTTTCGCACATTAACGGTAACATAATATACCTATAATCAGCTCGGCCTATAATCAGCCCCACTACATTTTAATGGACAACGCCCCATACCACTCTGTGCAAATTAATAAAGCGCCTACCGCGAACAACAATAAAGGCGAAATAATAGAGTGGCTGCAAAACAATGGTGTGGCAGCTAATACTCAAATGCTGAAAAAGGAATTAGTTAGATTGTTGAACCTTCATAAACAGCAAACAAAGAAGAAATATTTCTTGGATGAGATGGCAAAATCAAAAGGGCACACCGTGATTCGGCTACCGCCCTACCACTGCCAATATAATGCAATCGAAATGATATGGGCGCAGATCAAAGGTGGGTTGATTTGTATTTATTTTAACATGTTTTTATTTAGGTCACTGGTGACTGTCTAGTCGGCTAGTACTATTTAAAGCTATTTTATTTCACTAGCAAATTGCATTTTTATTTTTATCCATGTGCTTATATCAATTACACACTTTTAACGTACAAAATTATGTACTTATAATGTACTTACCCCGATCTCGCTCTTTGACTTTGCATCATTTTCAATCTAAACCATTATTGTTTCAGGTTGCGCAGCCAGGCTTAACACCACTCCACCATTCACAGCTAATAAAATGCTTACGTTGCTACAAGAGGCATGTAGTCAAGTGACTCCGGACAATTGGAGGAAAGTGGTTGAAAAGACGAAAAAACTATGCTTAGATGATTGGAATCGAGACGTGCGATACGACAATATAGTAGACCAGCCGTTTTTAATAAACATAGGAGAAAGCAGCTGCAGTTCGGATTCCGAGTCTGAGACGCAATCGGTGACACCATTGTCAGATTCAGATTAATGTATATTAAAAAATCATAAATAAACCGCTTTTGTTTTATTTGAGTAGGTATATACAATAAATTTGTTAAATCTCCTTTATTTTATTATCGCAAACAACTTAAATGATTATAAATCTGACACTAAGAGCGTAGGTGCTCTATTGATGTATTTTGTACACTCGTTTCCATTTTCGATATTTGTTTATCGATACTTTTCCGCACTAGTCGATATCTTCCAAACGGAGTAACTTTTGCAGGACGTCAACGTAAAGTCTGATTGAGATAATTTCTTGTAAGTGTTAATAATTATTATAATTCCAACGGGATATTATTGTAATTGCATATATCTGCCTAAAATTAATAAATATCATTTTTAGACACCGCCAATTCGATTATAATATAACGGTGACGCTACTACAAGGTTGTGTCGTGGGAATAACTGTCAGTGTCATAGGGATCAAGGTTCGCCGAGCTGATTATAGGTACAAGTTGTATGGAAAGGTGCAGTACAGGTACGTGCCGCAGCCTTTGTCGATTGTACCCTTGTAAGCAGGGTTGCCGTTTGACCGGACGGGTGATCAGCCCTTGTATGTGGGCCATTTCACCCAATTTCCCTGTAACGACTGCCATACATGCTCTCCGAGACACGACCAGACCAATGCAAATACTCATGTTAAGTATAAGCATACAAATATTTACATTGAGCGGGGATCGAACCCGCGCTTCCTGCGTCAAGCAGGGTACCTACTCCTTACGTAATAAGAGGCAACTTTATTAGCAGCACATTTATTAGTGAGCACAAAGTGCTGACCGAGAGATTAGACTTAGGTATGTGGCACATGCATGGCAAGCAGTAGGTAATATAGACTTCCAATGAAACTTACCTTAGTAAGTACATAGGTAGGTAGCGTAAGTAGGTACAGTGCATTCGCACATTTCGCAATTCGCGCGATGCAGTCCTCTAATCTTATCTTCAGCTAAAGTATATTTCTGAGAATGATAAAAGCTATGAATAATGCATGAAAGAAAACATTTCCAATAAGTATGTAGGTACCTTTTTTTCCGTGCGGAAATCCCCTCGGATACCTCCCCTGCCGGAGCCGGAAGGGGAGGTTATGTCGATAAACTTAATATATACTAACGTGTAAGTTCAAGATGAAGAAAGTCAGTTTTGTCCGACTGTTCAAGACCCCGATTCTACTGAAGCCAGACCACAGTGATGCCACCACCACTGCAGAAAACGGCATAAAATAAAGGAATTTAAGGAGATGCGGTTAAAGTTCAAAATAGCTTATAGAAATGCCGACTATGTTTAGTAATAAAGTGAAATTTTACTTTGCAGGGAGTTTCGACAAATATTGCGATGGTAGACACTATGGCCGACAAGCTGAAGGGAGAGATGATGGATCTGCAACACGGATCAGCATTCATGAAAAATGCTAGGATACAAGCCAGTACAGGTGAAAATTTGTATAAAAATATATTAACGAGGTGTGGTATTGTAAGTATCGAAGATACCGCTTATTAGACCTGCCATCATCTGAAGATCGTGCCGAAATTACTATCTAGAACTGATTTTGGAAATGCTCTAAATGCTATCGATTTAGGCAAAAAAGTGAGCTTCCAATCTAAGTCGATGGGAATAACAACATAGCAGCTTTAAAATTTCATTAAAATGGTAAATCCCATGCACTGATAACATAGATAAATAAATAAATGTAGCCTATCCCCAATAGATAACCAATTGGTAGACTTCCCATTATGTAGATTATTATATTCTGTTTAAAAATGCATTATCCAGTCCTCACGAGAATAGTTTAGTAGGTAAGTTGATTTCAATTGGTTAACAATAATTACCATAGAATGAAGCGGGTGAAATTAAACCACCTTATTTTTTTTGCTAATAATACAAACAGGCGTTTTCAAGAACAATCTTGTTATGGTTGGTCAAACCTAATAGACCGTGATGTCATACAGATTATTCGGTAACGGCGGGCTCCAAGGTGTGTGTGGTGACGGCGGGCGTGAGGCAGCGTGAGGGCGAATCGCGCCTCGATCTGGTGCAGCGCAACACTGATATACTGAAGCAGATTATTCCACAAGTTAGTGTCCTCTCTCTACGCCGCATTAAATCGAGATTAACATCCAAAGTCCATCAATATTTACTGTATACGTATTTAATTTTAGTTGGTGAAGTACAGCCCGAACACCATATTGTTAATTGCGAGTAACCCAGTCGATATTTTAACATACGTGTCCTGGAAAATAAGCGGACTTCCGAAGCAACGTGTTATCGGCTCTGGCACCAACCTGGACTCCGCACGGTTCCGCTACATGCTTTCGTCGAAGTTGGGAGTTGCCTCCACATCTTGCCACGGGTATATCATTGGTGAACATGGGGACAGTAGCGGTAAGTGTGGTGCATATTAAATAGCGTGAGAAATTCTGGTCACAACACAAGCGTGAAATATACAGGGTTTGATTTGAATACCACCCGTCTTGCTGTGTACCTACCTGTAATGCTAAAGAGACGTAACATGTACCACAACATAACTTGTATAGTGAGAGGTTCAGAGTTCAAAACTAAAGAAATCTGCATGAAGATTATTAATTTTCATTTTAATCAAAATCAAACAATTATAAAATCTGAATACTTAGTAAATCTAGGACATTTTAAAAAACGCTATCAAGACCCAAAGTAAGCATAGCCAATAGCTGAACTAGCTTGTGTTATGGGTTCTAGAATGCGAGTATGCATACTTAGACGTAGGTATTAAGGTATGCTCTATTGTAAATATATACAACCAATAAAAAAATTTAACTAGGTACCTACATTAGGTACCCACAATCCTCTATTCGGTGGCCTTTGGGATATCAGATACTTAGGCACAGTGCAGATTACATCCACCGACATATATTATCATGATGATCATCATCTTTTTTTGTATTAACCAGTACCGGTGTGGTCTGGCGTCAACTTAGCGGGTGTGATGCTCAAGGACTTGAACAAGTCCCTCGGCAAGGACGAAGACCCAGAGAATTGGAAGGACACTCACAGCAAGGTAGTGAGCGCTGCCTACGAGGTGATCAAGCTGAAGGGCTACACATCGTGGGCGATTGGTCTGTCTCTCACAGAACTCGTGCGGGCCATACTTAATGACGCAAATACAGTACACCCTGTCACTACTTGTCTTAAGGTAAAAAGCATACCTACCTACTTTAAGTTACGTGCTTTTAGGACCCCGCCAAGATCTTAAGGGCCCAAATCAAATTCACCTGCAAGTCGAAACACGGATAAAGCTCTGACGCAAGGTTTCCCATCAGGGTTGGGAGGTCAGAGGGCAGTACAGTTGTGCCAACGGAATAAGTGAAAGAAGGATAAGGAGCAAACGAACCAAACCAAATCTCAAAATATCCAGATGATGCAAAACGTTTATCACAGAATTTCCATATTCCAAAATATCGAAATCGCATAATGTCCAATGTCAGAATGTAAATCTCCCAAAATGTCAAAATTCCAGAATGTGCATTCTTTAACATTTCTTTTCTATGGCAGATATTTCCGGATGAGCACGGCATCACGGACGAGGTGTTCCTGTCGCTGCCGTGCGTGCTGGGCGGGCACGGCGTGTATGACGTCATACGGCTGCCGCTCAGCGACAACGAGCGCTCGCAGCTCCTGCATTCCGCCACTCTTATGGCTAAAATTCAATCTGAGGTCAAGATCTAAGCGGCTACGATGAAATTGAACTGAAAACTGTATCCCTACGAAGTATATTACATAACGTATAAAGAATAGTATCCATTCAGTAACTTTGTTGCGCGACATGTTGCAAAACAACTTTGAAAAATATTATCTGTCCACGAGTGATTAATCGTTCTTCGTCGATGTTGCGCGCCATCTGGCAACATCCCGAGTGTTGCGTAACGTTGCCGAACTCGTAGAGCAAATACGTGTTCGGGTCAAATGTTTAGTCAAATGCCAATATGGTCAAATAGTAGGTCAAATGTAGTGGATACAAGGTTTTATCATCCTGATATTAAATATAAATACTTACTACCTATTTATAAAAAAGAATGAAAAGTAAAATATGCAACAAACAGAAGAATAATCGAAACTATACATATAGACACATTAACCCGAAGTTTTGTCGAATGCTCTTGACCGCTATGAATCACAAAAAATCTTTCATTATTTTACCTTTTTATTGAATAATGGACGAATGATTAATTATAATTTTAATATCATGGATTCCTAACGAACTACTTACTTATTTTTAATTGATTTGAGATTTTGAACTCTAATATTAGCTTATAGCTTATAAATGTAGGTGCCTATTTATTTATTAGATTGAGTTTGTCAGCTATACTAAGGAATTAATATTATTTTACTTTAGTGATTTATATTTTAATTTTATGTCTATGTTGCACAATATTATCCTACCTACTTAATCTATAATTATAATAAATGTGAAAGTTTGTGAAGATGATTCAATTACTCAAATGACTGAATAGATTTGGCTGTTGGTACAGGGATATATTAAAATCAATGAATGACTCTGAGGCTACTTTTTGTTGAATCACCAATGAACAAGATCAAATTGGGTGAATCCGTTAGTTAGTTATGCAAGAAGAAAGAGACAACATACATACAACTCAATGCTTTTAAAATATCTTTCTAAGATAGCCAAATAGTTTTGTAACGTTTTTGCTTTATTTAAATCACTTTTATAGCTACTTAAATTGTAAGGATAAACATTGTAACTTATAAATAAATGTTGAATCGAACGCATGTTGTTTGTTTTTCCTGCACCTATTAAGTGTATCTTATAAGTTGGTATGGAAAATTATATCGACGCATTTTCAGTAGCTTTCGATGCCAGTTCACTTCATATTCATTGCAACAGATTAAAATGAAATTGGGCACATTCAACGCCAGTCGAAATATATAAAAAAATAGACTTCGTCGTAGCTATCCGCAAGTGCGTTGTGGGCCTTTTATTCTGGATTAGCACATAGACTATTTTTTTATCAATATTTTAATAGCCGCTGTTACTGATAAGTCAGTAACAGCTGCTATTGTTAGGGGCGGGAATTAGATAGATTAAAACAAAGCTCTTTTCTAAAAGTATTTATTAAGATTGTATAAGTCCAGTCAAGAAGTAATGTAAGCAATATATTTTCACATCTTGTTCTAATAAAATCTTACGTAGCAGTACACAGTTTAAGCTCATTGTCTTGTTTAATGCCCAATATCCAGCGTTTAAACATATGACATATTGTATGAGAAAATCTCATTACGAGCATAATAGGTATAGGTCTACCAGAATCTCATGGCACGATTTTAAAAAAAGAATTACGATTTTCATATGGCAATGTTGATGTCATCACGTCAAATTCGACGACCGCATAGAGATGAAACTCTTTAAACGACTATTTATTTAAAAAGACATAAGATGCATATGCGCACAAGTCTGACCTGCATACAAAGCTCATAAAGTTTGACGTTGATATACACCGAAATGTCAAATATTTTATTGTTTCAAGTTTCTGCTCTTAATAATTGATCTTGATCTTTGATACTTTTATTACATAGATTTTTATTCTTTGCCACTTGTATCATAACTTCTTTGTGATGATGATCATGAAATAATGCCTAGTTGTAGTTATTCAATTTTTTATCGATATTATTGTATATTTAGTTGAGCTATGACTCATTTTATGTTTACTTTAATTTGGTTTCTACAGTTGTTTTAGTTGGTTTTTAATAAATGGTTCCTATGTAAGCTCAACATAGACCGAGATAAATGCTAAATTCTCTTGCAATCCATACATTTGCGCTATGAACGAAATTATTATGACGAATAACTATCAAAAATATATTCTGAAGGACGGTACTATGGACATTTGTTGGGCATACCACCGCCCTGGAGAATCATTTAGACACATTATGTCTCGTTGTTTTCGTCCTAGAGTATTTGTACAGGCCCAAGTCACTACCAGGACCATTGTACATCAGTAATTTACCTTGAAATACGATCTTGTGATTTCGAGGGTGCCATACTACAGGTATATGCCCGACCCACTTTTATAAAATGGCCTTGTTACATTTTATTGGGATAGATCTATCATCACAGACAGGATTGATTGTATTGTCACCAATTAAATATGCCTCATACAATCTTTTAATGTTTATTGTCATTGGTCAAATAAAAGCACAAGGTTTGTCAACTCCTGCAAGAGTTGTATCTATCACCACAAAAAATCTTTTATTTATTGTGAAATTGTCAAAAAAGCCACTTCAGTCCCAATCGCGAAATATTGTTTTCCATGTGTATCGTAAAATACGAACAATCATAACAACAGGACTACTTCGCAGGTAGGATGGTAGGGTAGGCTCACTGGCTCTTTTAGGACGTGGATCCTTTTCACTAGCTCTTGGGACCTTGCCTCATTATTTCGATGTAATGAGAATGGGAATGGCGAGAGAAGGTTCCCTGTCTTGCTGGATTATTGCAGCAGGGTTGAACAAATAGGGCACGAGTGTGGTGATACTTCCAAAAAAGTGATAAGGCCCTTGTTGAAAACATATCGTGTCAACTGGTGAGCTTATGATAAGACATTACCAACGTCAACGGGTGCCAACAGGAATAAACTAATTTCAATAGGTATAACTCAAAAGTTAGTTGATGGCACTCGGAAACTTATTATTAGAATATTTCACTTTAGCAGTTCAGTATATTGTTGATCATTTTTCAAGAATAAAATAAAGATCTCTAAATAATACCTAAATATGTCTATTGCTATGCATGAAATGCAAATTAAAAATTTGTTTTATTTTAATTTTATGATATTTATAGTCCCTGTGTATTGTTTAAAATAAATATATTTTCCCCACAATTTTTTAAAATTTTCTAATTTACAATTTGCCATGAGATTCTGGTACCTACACCTATAGCATGCCTGTAGCCTCATATTATATATTCCTAATTACTTTATTATAACTTCTTGGACTTCTGGAGTGTAGGAATAGTTTGTGATTTACCAATGTCCTGTCATTCAGATGTTGAGCGTGAATTTTGTTATTGTATCGCATGGATTTGAGCATTTCGTACTTAATTTATTTTATGATGTAATTTCTTCATTATTTTTATAAGAATCTTTAGACAAGGGCGTTCTATAGCTGAAGGTTTTGAAAGCGACGAAATCGAATAATATGTAAATTAAAAATGTCGATATAGGTAATTCATTTAGGTTCCATTGTTTCATAAAATCAGCAAGAAGCAGTACACCTTCTTAGTAGGTACTCTACAATGGAAGTTACAGGCATTCATGTCCAATTGAGATAAGGCTTACAATAGTCACAAATATAAACGCCTATAACATTATTTTTAAATGGAGTTACATTTGGGGGTGCTATAGCGCAGCCGAGCGCCACGCGGGCCCCGGCCCAGCGGCAGTGGTGTGGAAGCGCACATTATCGTTATACCTATCATATAGCTACTACATTACATAATATCTCACGTATATACTAAATTTCGTAGTACATTAAACATACACGAACAAATTTTGCATTTTGGTCACAAATTAGGACAACATTACATACTAAGACTTAGTTCTATATACAATTCATTAGTATATTATCCATTTATTATTAAATTAAAAAATACATATGTTAAAATTAAGAATAAGCATGATAACTTCATTTTTAGCATAAATCACAGACACTTTTCTTTAAAATATCGGCCATTTTAGGAATATAGTTTTTAACAATTGCCATCTGATCAATTCACATCAAAATTATCGTGAATGTGTTTCAGGGATATAAGATTATACGTGACGGGTGTCACCGTAGACGTAGCTTTATTATATGGATATCATATTGCAAAAGAATATTGTGAATAAATTTAAAAATAATAAACACCAAACTCAACAGGTGGGCACATTGACTATAGGACAATTACAGTAAACTATAGCTTAAAAGAAAAATTAAACGTAATCGTATTGATCGAGTAACGTATAAGATCTACATTTGGCTGGCGCCTATGCTTCTTAAGTTACATGCACATAAAATCCTGGCTACAAGAAAAATGGTTATTTACGTGAAATACCTTGTAAGTATTGAATCCATACTATGATTTTTGATTGCTTGATATTTTTTCATCAATACTTACACTGACAATATTGGAATATGTATTAATACTAAACGTACTCGTTAACATAGTGTCGTACATCACGTTGAAGGATATATCGTCACGTCATTGCCGTGTTCAGTTTCTTAGAGTATATTTTTGGTTTGGTTATAACTCACTCGCGGCGCCGTGCGGGGGTGTGGGCGTGGGCGTGGGCACGGGTGTGGGCGTGGGCACGGGCGTGGGCGTGGGCGTGGGCGTGCGCGGCGGCGCGGACTCCTCGCGTCAGGTGTCGGAGGGCGAGCGCAGCGAGTGCAGCGCGTTGGCGTGGCCGGCCGGCCGGCGCCTGTCTAGGAACGTCTTCAGCTGGGTTGCTGACAGCTGTGTCGCTGGCGCCTGCAAACATTCGCCGATATCTTAATTTTTATATTCCTTGAGACATATCTTGGACCTAAGATGTGCTCTATAAGCGCAGTATACGTTTCATGAATGTATCTTGAAGATGGCACGGGGCGCTACGGCGGTAGACGTGCTCAAATTCACCAAGCATAGATTATTAGAAAACAATCTGCGCGCGCCAGATCCTTTTTTATCTAGCGATTTAGGTCCAAGATGTAATATAATATCGTATAATATAAGCGTTCTTTATGTAGAAATATACGTGTGTATGGGGTGTATAGAGCTGACACCCCACCAAGGTGGTCGGGCGCTACCTGCAAGCTGGTATATCTGCTGTTTGATACGGCCTCGACTGCAAGATTTCCTCTCATATGTTCCCCAATGTTGTGGGGCTAGACGGTAGAAAGGAGATACCTCAAAATAAGAGAAAAAATAAAAGGGACGGACCGCAAGCTCCTGAGTGCAAACTTTTACTTCCATGAGCCCCAAAGCACACCCATAGGTTGTAGTAATGATTCTTATTGCCAAATGATGTGTACGACAATAGCTTGCAGCTAACAATAAACGCGGCAGCATGGCTTTATTGGTTTCCTGGCACGTGTTACTGTATTGAAATGAAGCAAAGCACATGGGCTAGCGAGTGGGTGTGGGTGGGCGGCGCACCTCGTCGAACCAGGCGTGCGCGAGCGCGTCCCTCGGCGCCAGGCGGCGCTGGGGCGCGGGCTCCAGCAGGCCGCGGATGAGCTCCTGCGCGCGCTCGTCCACGCGCGCCCAGTGCTCCGGCGGGAAGCAGTAGTCGCACTTGATGATGTTCGCCGTCGTCTCCTCCACGGACTCGTCCAGGAACGGCGACAGCTGCCATGCAACAATCGACTGTATCAGTGGCGCCACGCGCTATTTCTTTGCATGCCGTTAACTTCTCCTTGAAAATCGTTAAAAATAAGACGAACAGAAGAAGGCCCTGCTATTTTTGTTCTGCGCTGAATCAAACTCGTTAGATAAGTCGATATTATATCTTAAATCAATCACTTTGATTTCTAAATCAACACCTATAAACTAAATAGTTGATCAACATTTAAATAAATTCCATAGTGTGGTGGATTGTAACAGTTGGCCACGTGTCGACTCACCCCAGTGAGGAACACGTAGAGGAAGACCCCGGCGGCCCAGGCGTCCCAGGCGGGCGCGGGCGGGCGGCCCAGCACGCACTCGGGCGGCGCGAATTCGAGCTGCGCGGGCGCCGGCGGCAGAACCTCCCGCGCAGCCGCCGCTCCCGCGCCCGTCTCCACCGCCGAGCCCAGGTCCACCAGCTTCAGCTGCGGCTGCGCGCCGCCTAACTCCACCAGGATGTTCTCGGGCTACGGAATAAATACATCCGTTCAGTTATTTTACACCACTAGTAATTACCGGGATAATCTATGGCGTATTTACGACCAATCCTTTCGTTTCGGAATTGGCTTTTGTCTATGTCACTAGTCACCACAATTTCTTAAGGAAATGACAAAGTAAACGCCGTCATAAACTTTATTTATACTCATAAACTTGCTTGTTTAGAACAAACATAATATTTGACTGATAAATATTGATGGTTGAAAAGGTTGTTCTGATTGATAGCTTCATTCATTGGTCACATAATTATCTTCTCCCATTTCCTTATATTCATAAGTTTTACGTTGAAAAATGTTGTTATTCCACTCCATCCACTTATACCTAAGTATAATCGTGTAATTGTGCCTGTTGTGTGAATGCCAGGTGCGTAACACAGAGTGGTGCACTCACCCGCACGTCGAGGTGCGCCACGTCGATGGAGTGCAGCCAGTCGAGCGCGGAGAGCAGCTGGCGCGCGTGGTGCGCCACGGCGCGCTGCGTGTAGAGCGGCGGGCGCGCGGCCGCCCAGTCCAGCAGCGCGCCGCCGCGCACCAGCTCCAGCACCAGCGTGTGCGCGCCCGCGCGCGGCACCTCCGCGAACAGCGCCAGCGCGCGCACCAGCGCGCCGTGCGCGCCGCGCGCCAGCACGCGGTACTCGCGCAAGGCGTCCGCGCCGCGCCCGCCCGCCACCTGCGCACCAGTATACACTATAGCCCGATTGTATTGTCATACGTAATCTATGCTCCCTGAGTTGAGCTCAAAATGCATCCAAGAAACGTGAACTGCGCGTATAGACAATATTTTGAGTACATTTTAGGCAAGCCAAGATAGTCCCGCCCGAGAAGATTTAGTTTTCCCTATGTATTCGATTTGTATAGTTAGCATACTTAATGCTGTAAAATTCATTCTAATATTCCAATACTTAGGTATATATAAAATATGGGGCAGTAAATAGTTTTTTTATATATATATAGGAAACGTCAATTTGACTACACCTCGCCTGATGTTAAGCAAAGGCAAAGTCTCGGAAAAAGGGTCACCATCGGCAACATGTACCATGTTAACAGTAGTTAACAGTGGTGGCACTCAGCTTGACGGCCTCGTTAGATGCCTTTTCACGCCCCGCTTAAAGGTCCCGGGACTGTAGGAAGAAGGAAACACGTGAGCTGGCAGGGAGTTCCAGGTCTGAATGGTGCGGCATAGGAATGAGTCACTGAAACGCTTGGTTCTAGCTGGTATACTCTGCACCGTATATGGATAGCATCTTAGCCCTGCACGTGTCGTCCTGTGTAGGAAAGGAGAGGGTGGGACTAATTGGAAGAGCTCGTCAGAACATTCACCATGGTAGAGACGGTAGAATACTGCCAAAGGCACAACATCTCTACGCATCTGCAAAGGCTCGAGGGTGTTCGTGACCTCAGGATTCCCAATAATGCGGACCGCACGTCGCTGCAACCTGTCGAGAGCATCTAGTAAATACTTTGCGGAGCCGTCCCAGAGATGTGAGCAGTATTCCACGGGACCGTTACCAACCGACCACCTGAGTTGTCCACCTGGTTGGTCAGTTAGGAATAAATGTTCCTAACCATCCACCTTGTGCATCTAGTGGGTCAGTTAGTAACAAAATATACTAACCGACCACCTGTGACTGTATAAAATGCTTAAAAAAATAAATGGTCGTAGTATGCACGTATTGGATCACTAGGTCATTTAATGATCTACCATTATTCATTACATCATAGTTGTGAATTCTTTTTAATAAGATAAAATGTGCTATAATCTATACGAGTAATAAATCATGTGATGCTACCTACCACGACCAAAAATATATATAATACTTTGTCTGTAGGAGAATATGTTCATAACATATACATATCATAAACTCACGCCTGTATTCCTCGAAAGGGTAGGCAGAGGTGCTACCACCCACAATTCGTCAGTTTATGTTTAGGTCCCAATGTAATAGGTGGCGAGCCTATTGCCATTAACCGGGCACTTATAAACCTGCGATAGAAAAAGAAGATAAAAAAAAATAGAATATGTTCCTGCAGGAAAATTTATTATTTACGGAAAAATCTATTCAACGCAAGCGTAACCGCGGCTTAGATCTATAAATATGAGCCATAGCATTTTATACAGTCACAGGTGGTCAGTTAGTATATTTTGTTACTAACTGACCCACTAGATGCACAAGGTGGATGGTGAAGAACATTTATTCCTAACTGACCAACCAGGTGGACAACTCAGGTGGTCGGTTGGGAACGGGGGATTCCACGCAGGAACGAATTTGGGTCTTGTATAGAAGACACCGCTGCTCCGGCGTGAAAAAACATCTTACTCTGTTCAGGACTCCGAGTTTACGCGAGGCTGTTTTGATGATACTCTCGATATAGTTTTTGTTATTCAGTTTGCAGCGAACATCCATACCGAGGATATTGAGGTGATCCTGCAGTGGCAGTGGTGTGCTCTGAAGAGTGGGAAGGGGAAGGAAAGGAGATACCTTTGCTGTAAACGCACATGCCTGGGTTTTCTTGGCATTGAACTCGACCAGGTTCACTGAGAAATGTGGTCCAGGATCCGGTCCAGCTCAGTGACAAGAAGCTGCCTTTTTTCCGCGATATCAGACTGCTAGGCCGCAGGATGTGCGTAATAACTCCCGTGTAAGGTGCTGTCGTTGTCGCTGCATTGCAATGAATGCTACCGTCAGAGAGCATATCATTGATATGCAGAAGAAAGAGAGTGGGAGATAAGACGAAACCCTGCGGCACGCCAGCATTTACCTGCAAGAACTCCGAAGGTCGTCCATCACAAAGGACGCGAATACGGCGCCCCTGCAGGAAGCTTGCAACCCAGTTGCACAGTCTCGGAGGCAGGCCAAAGGCTGGTAGCTTGGAAAGAAGCGATTTGTGCCATACCCTATCGAAAGCTTTGGCAATGTCAAGACTAATTGGCAGTGACTCGCCGTGCTTTTCCATAGCCTCACCCCAAAGGTGGGTCACGTACGCCAGAAGATCACCCGTTGACCGTTTCGGTCTAAAACCGTATTGCCGGTCACTAAGCAAGGAGTGATCGTCTAGGTGGCGCATGAGCTGTGTGTTAATAATGTGCTCGAACACCTTGCACAGCACTGAGGTGACGGATATGGGTCGATAGTTGGCTGGGTCCGAGCGATCCCCCTTCTTGGGGATCGGCTGGACATTCGCCTCCTTCCAAGCCGAAGGCACTGTACCCGAACTGTAGGACAGTCGGTACAGCCGCGTAAGCATAGGAGATAACTCCGCTGCACATTTTTAAGTACGACCGCTGGAATACCATCAGGACCAATGGCTTTCCGGACATCGAGTGATTGCAGTACTGCACGGACATCGCGTTGCCTGATACCGATATCAGGCATTGCGTGGTCATCAGTGGGCATTGTCCGTGGTTGCATACCACAATCATCAACTCGGGAGTTGGCCGCGAAGAGATTGATCAGCAAAGGAGGACGGCCGCGTTGTATGGACCCTCGGCTCAGGCGTGTACATTTTTTTATTTAAATCAAAATACTGCTATTTGGTAGCTTAAGCTATATTATACCAATAATATAAATAGTTTAGTACCAACTTAATTTAAATTCCACATGAAGAATCGGGTTATCCATGTTCAAGCGTAAGTCTTCGTGTGCAGCGGGTGCAGTATCCAAAGAATTGCCAGGGTCAACGTTTATAGAAGAAACGGGGTCCAATAGCAATCTAGGGTCGTCGTAAGAGTTATCGCAATCCATTTTGTATCAAATGATTCAAATCTATTCAAATAATAACGAGAAATGATAGCCATCATACACGTCAAGCGAATGACATGACATTAGTCGAGTGTTAATAGAGTAAGAAAATAAAATACCCATGCGCTTTATCATTTTTCAATTTAATTTATTTTAAGGCATACATTTTGGTCTCAAATAAAAAATATTTTGATAGTAAATGAAAAATAATCATAACTTATGAGCGTTACAGTCTTCGACAATATCATGATGATTATGTTTTTATTTATTAGTCAGTGGTTTTATTTTACTTTTTCCACAGTTTTTTATTTGTGCAACATTAGCTGCTTTTTTGATAATGGATGTATCCATCTATTGTGCTTAATCATTTTACATACTTCCAAATACTTTTTCAATATGGGTTCTCTTGATACTACAACATTGTGCCTAATATTATTTCAGAACTAGCTGTGCCCGCGACTTCGTCCGCGTGGAATGTACTTAATAAAAAAAATCAGTTTATTTTTTTTTGTTTTTGGCATTTTTTTTTAGCCTAAGTTACTCCTTATTACATAAGCTATCTGCCAGTGAAAGTCCCGTCCAAATCGGTCCAGCCGTTCCAGAGATTAGCCAAAACAAACAGACAGACAGACAGACAGACAGACAGACAAAAAATTTAAAAATATATATTTTGGTATGTGTACCGTATATACATTCATATGCATGTAGTAGAAAGCGGTTATTTTAATATTACAAACAGACACTCCAATTTTATTTATTTGTATGTATGTATGTATGTATAGATGTATAGATGTATAGATAAAAGAAGACTATAAGCCTTTTCATTTTGCTACGAAACAGCTGCACAGCAGAAAGCCGACTCTGGCCGTCCTCCTTTGCTTACTCTTGCGGCTCATGGGCCAGATATCCATCGGGGTTGCTCAGTCGCCCAAGTTGGCTTGCACGGCTTTGGCCAGTTGCCAGTAGCCACGGCTACGTGGGATGCGCCACTAGCTCTTGGCCCAGCCGTGCTATGCGCTGGGCATCCGCCCTGACGTAAGCCCTCTTGCAGACCTTTGTGGCTCTATTGTACGCCGCCTTGAAGTGACCCACGTTGGGATCGCGTGTGACGCGCGCCCGCACCCAAGCGCGGTACGCAGACTGTTTAGGCTCAACAGCCTCCGCGCACTCACGCCCGAACCACGGACGCGCTCCGCGGACTCCAGTGACATCGGTGTATGGGATATAGTATTCCATACCCAAACCGATCTCACCGGCGACAGCAGTAGCGCTCTCAGATGGGTTATTACCCTCAAAGCAGCGTTTTACGTTCTAGTTATACTTACAACATTTTAACCAATAAATTATTTTATTCAAAAAATCTTTAAATCTGATTACAATCATCTACGTCGTTTGACGCGTTTGAAGCTGACTAAACCTACCACCATTTTCATAATACATAGTGGACGTGGGCTAATGTGACTTAATTATCCAGTAGTTAATTCAGTAACAATATGTTGATGAAATCTTACCTGTTTTAATGCAACTCGCTGTCCCGTTCCGGTATCCCTAGCAGCTAAAACTCGCGCGGTTCTTCCACGACCGATTTCTTCTTCTACGCTATATCTCCGCGCGAATTGCTCTCGTTGCCAGGCACCGCCCCCACCGCACACCGCGGGGCCGGAAGCCGGTCCGGGGGCGCCGCTTTTCGCGCATATCAACCGGAAGCTGTACTGCCCCGCCGGTAGCTCCTCCAACGCCAGAGTATTCGCCGCCGCAGGAGTCTCGGTGGCTCTGCGCCACTCGCCCTCCCCCACTCGACAATATTCTAAATGGGCCGGGTTCGGCTCGTCCCACTGCACGACCAGGCCGCCGCCCGGGTGCGCTCGAACCGTCGGTACGGCCGGTGCGCTAGCCGAGCCCACGGTCAGTCTCGCAGTGGTCTGCACTCCACCCAGCTCGTTGCTAATGAGGCAGCAGTAGACGCCTGCGTCTGACGCTCGGCACGCGTGTATGGTGAGCGTGGCGAGCCCGTCCGCGGCCAGGGCGATGGCGAACCGTCCGCCGTGGCGCAGCGCGCGCGTGTCGGGCGCCGTCTTGCGCCAGGAGGCGGAGGCGCGCGGCGCGGCGGCGCGGCACGCCAGCGTGGCGGCGGCGCCGGGCGCGACCGCCACATCGGCGGCGGGCGCCAGCAGCGCGGGCGCGCGCAGCTCCGTCAGCAGCCCCTCGGCCGGCTCGCCCGCGCCCGCGCCGCGCCGCAGCTTCAGGCCCCACGGCCGCTTGGACAGGCCCTGTCACATGCACACAATGTAACGCGCCGCCGCGTCGCGCGCATCGAGCGGTGCATGCATGCTCACCTACGCCTCGACGGTTTAGCGCGTCGCCACCACACACTTAACTTTCGTTACTACTAGGTATATACAACAATAAATTAAACTTAATGTCAATGGCGGTAGCTCCAAGTCACTTAGCACATATAGTTGCGCGTCAGTCTAACCGGCCCGCTATCACAGTCTATGTTAGAAATGCATTCCCGTGTTTATCATACCTACAACAAAAGAAATAAGAACAAGCGTTAAAAAAGAAACATGCAACAGACATGAAAGAAGCGATACCCAAGTGTGCAGTGAGTGTGTAGATAAAATAGATAGTTACATTTATATAATATTGAAACAATAAACGTATTAGATAATACTTATATATAATACGTAATGCAGATCAATAAACCAAGCTCGTGAAGGTAGGTAGGTACGTCACCTCATTTAGTTCTGCAAGCACATGCCAAGAAATGTACTCTTTGGCACATGCTGTAAGAACGTTCTAAACGGACTTGACAGCTGATTTCGCTGTGAGATGTCAATTGCTTATAGAGCATAAGCAATTGACATCTGATGATGAATGATCATCATTCGCTGGCTGGCGCGTACCATAGAATTTGTTGACGACTGTCATATACGTCAAATCCCATACATTTGTCATTCTATTTTACGATACGCCGCGCCGACCAGCGAATTGCCACTTGTATAGAGGAGCACGTTAGAGAATTGAAATCTCACCGCTACAAATTTTTAATCAATATTTTGTGGTTGTGTTAAATGCCAGAATAGTAGTTTTATGTCCAAGCATAAAATATTGATACCTTAGTCAGATGTTCAGCAAAGTATACATCGATTTAGATTACTTATGAGTTATGACACGTTTGTAGACCGTCATAATTTCAAAAAATGGGTCGAGCTACCTATAATACTGTACCTCCAAGTCTACAAGAGTGTACTTCAGAGCAAGATGCTAATGAACGATGTTTTTGATTTGTTCAAAGATTCTTCTTTTCTTTAAGCTCAGACTAAAAGAATAACGTAGATACATCGTCGGACCAATTTAAGCTCTGATTACGAAGTCCATGCAGTTCTTTCATATTTCATATTTCCTTGCGATAAACGATCAGAGGCGCTAAGTATTGCCAGATTGCACCAGACCTTTTTAGCCAGAATGAGTCAGTCCGTACCAAATTAACGTAGGTATAGGGCGAACCAAATATCTTGAACCTAAATTTCGAAATATAAAATGGCGCGCGAGAATTGTTTTAAATTATGAAATTCATCAATTTTATTGATGAATTTGAGCTAAAATATATCTAAGTAGCGTGCACTGGAGTATATAGCACATTTTAGGTCCAAGAAATATGATACGACCTATACGCTGTTTAAGTATGAATATTTATTAAAAACGTATTCCTTCGTTGTTAGTAGTAAGTAATGTATAACTAATTAGTCTGATGTGGTAGTCTAGAGACGTGATTATAGTTTCATGTGTTATTGATGCAACTAACAGAAATATCACTAAGTTCTTCAATATTCACATAATTAGGTACATTGCATAACATCCTAAAGCTTTTTCAACCTAAACATTTCGTACCCTAGACTTCTTAATACAAAAAAGTTTCGTCCATTTAGGTTTCCGAATTCTACGTAGGTTACAGGAAATACTGTTAGAAATTTTAAACTAGGTAGCGATCAAATTTAGTAATTGCAATTTTACACCTTGTTGAATAATTAATCGATCTGATATTTTGTAGTTACACACTTTTAGTTCGGTTTCAGCAGAAAACTGACCACAGCGAACGAAAATGGCTAATAAAGTTACCCTCAAAATACACATAAAAACGCGTACTGCACAAGTGCGCATATAGAGTGCATCTTGTGACGAGATTGGGGTTAAGTTAAATCTCTGTAACTATACTTTTCGCTGGAGGGAGTATATCGGTGCTGGCCACGATATAGTAATTCAATTTTCATTATGTTTTTTGCAGTTATTATAATTCTGAATGTTTATAAAAAATAACCACGAAGATTAATACGGGAGCGGAACGAAACAAAGTCTTCTACTAGAATGACACTCAGCCTGAATCGCGATATTGCCTATACAATCTGTTCTCAGATAAATCGCGCTTCAGTCGTGAGTTTCATTCTAGAATACGGGCCTATGTGTAGTTATGAATGAAGCGACGCCAAAAATATAGATTTTGTTTGTGTATTTTTTATTTAATCCCATAATTGCGGATGTACCTGATGTGACTAAATATCAGATATTAAATAAATCTATTGCTTATAGACTAGTTGCTGATTTCCGTCATCAAACAAAATATAGCCGGCATAAAAAATAAAGGGGTCAATTTGGCGGAATCCATGGGCAACACAGGGGTTAAAATAGTGTTCAAAAAGTACTAAAACCAAACTTCATAATTAAAAAAAACTTGAGGTCATACAAAATAAACACTTCCCTATAAAATGAATGATTTTTTTAATGAAATCTGTTGTATAATTCACTGGTAAATGGCGAAAAACTAGGGCGAAATTTTGCAGTCGTCCGCATCATTGCGGTAACATCTGTATGTTTTCCAATGTTTGAGTACCTACAGGTATTTTAAGATTATATTTAAATAATACAGATTGTGTTATTTGCCCACTTTCTAACTTTTTGGCGTGAACGGTAACTACACGTTAGACTGTTTTGATTTTAGACATTTTCTCTTGTTTTTTTGACAAAAACTATCAATGGTATAAACTCATTTATCGCACCCTGGCCAATACCTACACGTTTTCATATTCCCAAATGTGAAAACGTGTAAGTTGG
The DNA here is from genome assembly GCA_914829495.1 of Eilema sororculum. NCBI lineage: Eukaryota > Metazoa > Arthropoda > Insecta > Lepidoptera > Erebidae > Eilema > Eilema sororculum. The sequence goes on from OU618532.1 coordinate 24,030,269, forward strand.
GTATATAAGAACCTCCTCGTTTTCCCTACGATACGCGAAAAGTTATGAATCGTTTCGAATTGGTAATCCAATGACACTACCAGTACCGCCAGGGCGGTCCACAACATGTTCAAGTTTGAGCTCTTTATATTAAATAGGAGTGACAGATTTGCAAAAATTTACTCAAAAATCAAATAAGTGTTTCGCAACGTTTTCCTCCAAAGTTGACCACTTATTTGTTATGCCAAAAAGCCTGAAGGATAACATGAAGAAATTACTACTTATATTAATTTTGGGTAGCTATACACAAGCGGGCCGGCATTGTCGGTTCGGCAGTATTTGTCGAACAACAAAGCCGACCCGAAGCACTTACCTACTGCACTTGTTCGACTTCAATCGGCTAGTGCCGATCGAGCTGTTCATTCGGGTCGACACATCATTCCATTCGGCAGTATTGCAGAATGAAAAAGACAACCCAAAGCAACTACTAAATTACGTTCGGCTTGTGCCAATCGGCACAATTCGGTTTTCATTCGGGCGTCGCGCGCGCGTCCTCTACGCAGTATCGTTCGGCTTCGTCCCACATTCTTAGCACTACTGAACTAAAATTTATCGCTAAAAGCCGACTGGCATAAGTCGGCAGTTGCCAAGCCGAGTGATAATTGCGGCAGCAGTAAGAGCGGCTTATGATTCCCGAACATTCATCAACATATATTCGATTTTACCGTCCGGCTTTACCGCTCGCTGTGTTTAGTAACTACCAAGCCGAGTGGTAATGTGCGGCAGCCGAACGGTTTGTGATTCCCGAACGTTCATCTACATATATTCGATGTTACCGCCCGGCCTTGCCGATTAATGCCAGCCCGCTTATGTGTGTAGCTACCCTTTCTAAGCTTCGTCAAACCGATCTATGTTCCAGTATAAGCTAACTTACGTCTCAAAAAGTTTGCAATGAGAGTCAGACGTATGGCGCCTGTACAACTAGTCTGCCACCCGTTAACTTAAAGACAGTGATATTCCAAGGTTTACGAGGTCAGCTGTTTTACAGTTAGCGGATGGCAATAATAGTTGGATATACACTTAGTAACTTACGTTAGCGTGGGACGGCGAAGTGGGACTAGTATTACTGCGATCTTCGCGCGCCGAGCTGGTGGGTAGATTGATCGTGTTTGCTTTGGCGTGAGGGCGCTGAATGCGCGCGCGCAACTCCGGCACCAAACGCGTACCGAGCGACGGCGGCACGCTCTCTGTCTTGCGCAGCCCACACCAACCTTCACCTACACTATTGGGAGGGGAATGACCACTATTAACATTAAAACAAACTAAAGAAAAACGGGCACCAGCTTCCATTAGGTGTGTTTCTATACCGCCTTCAACTTCAAAATATTATTTATAGTAAAAATAGACATGACTCTTACGATTAGGTAAAGTCAGCATCAGGAACCTGTTGACGTTCTTACAAAGTACTCAAATTGATCTTCATTTCGTGTTTTTACCCCTTTAATTTGGACAATACCATTTAAATCAATAAAACAGTTTGATTTACTCTAAATACGTATGAGAGTTTAAGACAATTTTGAGACTTCTTCGTCAAGATATTTATGACACTGACCATACCTACCTACTTGCACAAAACAAGTGGCTCGAATTCTTACGTAGGCTAGAAGTTGGCTTCGTTGATACTTTTATTGTTGCCTATTTGGTGATGGTTACGAAAACAAGTGCATATTTTGTATTTATTAGTGACGTTTACTATGAACGAAGGAATTATTCTGATGGTACATGATTATTATCTAATCTGTCCAAGACTGTCCAAGACATGTATGTAGTTTGTGAACATATTAAATATTTTGTATTATTACATGGAAGTTGAAGGTGGTAAACTCATGTTTATTAGAATAAATAAAAGAGGTTTCATAAATAATATAATAAATAACTATTTAATTGCCTACGATGTATTCTATACTAAACGCTCAATGTTCTCTTACAGCGGGTCTTCTTATTGTGACCCTAATATTAAATTCAGTGGATGATGTTAGTAAACTACGTTTTTAAGCTCGGTGTTAGCTATTAGCGTTAGTTAGCCAAAGCTGGGCCCCAAAATAAATCCATAATGAACTAAACATAAAAGAACATAAAGAAGCATGCGGGACTATAAGCAGAAAACCACAAGCGTATTTTATTGACATTTATTGGTTACTCATGTAACATAATAGTCATGTATTACAGTGATTGTTAGATGTTAGTATTATATATACAAATTAAAATTCGATAGCCACATATATACATAGGAAAGTTACAAAGTTATACATAACGTTTAACCGCCAAGAAACTAGAAGAGATTAGAAATTTCTATTGGTCGAAATTCCATGATAGTAAAACTAAGACAGAATTCAATAAATATTAAAATATACGCTAGTACAGATCATAATATCCGCGAACGCGTTAATCATGGAATAATTATATTTATAGCTATTAGTTACCACTCACTAATGTCACAATTGCAGTAAATAAATGGCATAATGCGTTACCATAAACCAATAGTCGGCGGTGAAATAATATTATTCTTAAATAAAGTATGTGAGTTAAACTAAGTATATAGCCACAAGGAAGCGTGATCCACTCGTCACTAAAAGCGAACCTCATCACTGAGACCGACAGTCGACAGTTTATAAACAGAACGAGTGTGGACGGGGGAGCCACGTGCACGGGACGCAGCGAGGGCCGGCGGCCGGCGGCCTCGGGTCTCGGGACGTGCGCGTGCCTCCCGCCCGCCGCCGCCCGCCGGCGGCGGGCGGCGGGGACTAGCGCCACGGCGCGCCATAGTCCAGCAATACATAACTTATCGGTACACCTTATACGCTATTAACATCAAAAGCTGAGTTTATTAAGCATTTTATATTATCATAATTTTATAATAATTAAGTATTCATGCGTTAATATACCTGAACGATGAAACTTAATTACATAATACAAAAATGTAAGTTAAAATAAAACAAACGTAACTTTTGGCCCCTATTCTTGGAGAATTTTGGTAAATTGTTACTTAGATTGCACACTTATTTACTTTTCTGTCATCACGGGGTCTACATCTGCCTACATTTGTGAAATGCTGTCACATGAACTAACAAAAAGCTTACCGACTCAGTGCTTAGTAACCTAGTGATTAAATAACTGCAGTTATCGCTAAGTTAACGCTAGTAAACATTGAAGTATCGTCGACTGCGAGCTAATACGTTATACCGTAGATACGTTAATTGTTAGATATTAAGTTGTTTTCATTTAAGGTTAGTTATACTATGTTGCGACGCACTACTAGTTGAGCGTCTGGTTTGGAGACGTCAATAGTTGAAATACGCGGTTATTTGATAGCGCGGCCTAACATGAAATGTGCCTTAGTCTAGCATGCAGTACGACTAAATCCACTCATCCAAATATACGGCCATTCAAAACCCAGTCTTCGCGTTCCTACTTATGAACTATCGACAAGTTAAAAATAATGTTTCATGTGATACCTAATGCATAAATTGTCATGTCGTGTCAAATACCAGCAGCGCTCTACCTGAGACATTATACTTATTTAATATTGCACTATGTGAATGTGTACCTAAATAATAATGTGTGCTGCTGTACTACTTACGTAGGCTACATGTTATTCACTGTATGTTGTAGTTTGAAACGTTCCTTACTATGAATTAAATTAAAGAAAATACTGCTGGTCGTATTTACCTACCTAGGGAACGATTATGAACGTGGACCCGGTGACACGGAAATTTATTCGGCGCAATCTACAGTAAAGATGATGATTCTGTACGATAACACATAGATTTTATAGCGAAGATTAGACTTATAACCATAGTTTAAGGCTACATGGTGGCTATTGCTTTAGACGCCGTCGAAACAATTCAACGCACAAACATCTCCACATACTAACGCAACCTCTGTAGGGCCGCTGACAAACACTATACTTAATGGCAGTACATTATTGCGATAGTTCTCACGTTATTGTGGTACAAGGCAAAGTACTCGCTCAAAATAAAGTACTCGCGTCTCACTTCCGATCGATGGTTTCGGATTATGAGACGTCGTCACTGCGAACGACCGAAGTCAGCCGCAAGTGTTCAACCGCCCGTAGCCGAGACCAGCGGGTTCCGCATATTAATGTCATTAAAGACATTAGGTATTATCTTTACAATTTAACATAATTAGGTACCTATTCAAGTATTAACGTTAAAAATATCTAAACAAATACATATTATATCTAAATATCAATTCCAAGTTTTTTAAACCTAACATGGACAATTTTGCGCTATCCGACGACGTTCTCGTGATGTACCGCGGTCGGACTTGTACCTGTACATTTCACGCATCACACATCATCAATTAATAAATTAAATTACATTATTATCTCATCCATCACCAGACATTATTTCCTAATCAAAATATTTTCTATTAAACATTAAGCACTCTCCGATGATTTATGTTTCATTCATGGTGCTCCAAACCCTATCAGTACATAAATTCTGCATTCATATTATCATGAATCTGAACGTGCTTTGAACATGTGTCTATATCGATGGAATACGCTTTAATGAGTTTAATGTGAAGTTCTTTACTGCTATCAAAGAGCAGTGTATTCACGTGCTAACCATGCGGTTACACTCCAAAAGCTTATTTAAGAAGCGGGACTACGTGCATTCATTTACTACTATTGAATTCTATCATATAATTATGTTGTAGTTGGCTTGGATGCTATTGCACCGCCCACCCGCACCGTCGCCATCTATCTAATATTATGACAACCGTATTGCTGACAAGTTAACACGAGTCCAATAATTCTCAGGTTGACGGACAACTTACACCTAACCACGGAGGACAGAATATGATTAAGTAACGGAGATGCCCCATTGATATTTTTTCTTCTAATAAAAACGCGTCGCCAAATGCGGGTGTGAAGGGAGACGCGCGGGGTATAAAAAGTCGAATGACGTCATAGCTATGACGTTCCTCCCCTCCTCCATCTAGTGCGGCATAGCGAAACCGATCAGAAACAGACATGCAAATTGTCATTATAGTTTGATAACTCGCCACTAAGCGCTGCACAGAAATCTAGAATAATCTATAGGCGATTGGCACACTGCAACGCTCGACGCGGCGTCGTTCGTCGACGCGCGTGGACGCGGGAGAGCTAGTATAGTCCGAGAGATATTAGAATTTTTTTGGTAGGTAGGTGTTTGAAGTAATCTAAAATTTTGAGAAAAGTAAAGTAAAGCCATCCGACCATTAGCTCGATAGCCCAGACTATATTAAGAACGCTAGAGATGAAAAGAAAATGATTAGAAGTGCAAGCTATTTTCGACTTATTGACATGACATAGTAACAATTTTTTTTTCTTATACTCGTGATCAACGTCATCTAGTAACGCGAAATGAGACGTAACTAAGAAAATGCCATTTAGGTTGAAAGTCGCTTGCAGTCTCTGCGTGTTACGATAACGAGCCAAAACAGTGGTGTCGGCTCCAATACCCGATATTGGGCATCGATATTTGACTTCCTCCGATCTCGGATGTCGGATATTGGATATCGGACGTCAGTTGATGTGAAAGCGCTCTAAATTTGACGTTAAATAGTCATGTTGCATTGCAAAAATATTAATTTAAAATTCGTCTCAAATACCTACACAGAAATTTCTCACAGATCTCGGACTAAAACTCCCTCGAAAATCACGCACGTGATTGCAGATTTCAGTGTGCCATACCTCGCGTTTTCTGCTTGTACGCGCGTATTCTGCGGCAACGCGCGTGATTGCGTTGTCAGTGTGTGGGACCCCGCGTTTTTCTATACAAAATGAGCTCCGTAGAGGCGACGAGCGCGACGCCGCGTCGACGCAACAACGCTCGACGCCGCGTCGCGCGTCGCGTGTGCCCATCGCCATAGATGAACAAAATTTAAAATAGCTAATGACATTTTTTTTAAATAAGGCCATCTCTCGGCTTAAAGCTAAAATTATTTAGGCCCCCTAAATGGTTTGACCTTATACCGACAGATGGCTCAATGTAACTTATAGCTAAATTTCACTATACTCCGTCCATTATATTATTGTATTTTAGACAGCTCACTGACAGTGGTCGGTATAACTTTGTTTTAGCGTCAACACCTGAAAATCCGAACAAAAATAAGGCGCCAATACGTATTTTTCCTAGACAACGTCACGTCAGCCAGAACGCAATTTTAGGGATGTAGTTAATATCGACTGTATTTTTATTGTAATAAGTTGAAAATGAATATCGACTACAGTTTTTTTTAATATTACTTTCCTGGCGGTTTTTAGCCGACTTCAAAATGAGAAGGAGGTTCTAGATTCGGATGTTTATATTTATTTATATTTGTATGATTTGTACGGTAAAAATATTTTTGTACTTAACTCCGTCATATATTATGTAGACGGATTGACAAAATTCTTTTTTTATTTGAAAGAGATTTAATCTGAAATGGTCCCATTTAAATTAAATTGCATAAAGATCCTATGATGGGTTTCTGAGATAGACCATGGAACTCTTCAATAAATACCAGGAAAGGTCACGAACACCCTCGAGCCTAGGCAGATGCGTAGAGATGTTGCGTCTTTGGCAGTATTCTACCGTCTCTACCATGGTGAATGTTCTGACGAGCTCTTCCATTTAGTCCGACCCTCTCCTTTCCTTCACAGGACGACACGTGCAGGGCTAAAATGCCATCCATATACAGTGCAGAGTATACCTGCTAGAACCAAGCGTTTCAGTGACTCATTCCTATGCCGCACGACTAAGATCTGGAACTCCCTGCCAGCTCACGTGTTTTAGCTTAACATCAGGCGAGGTGAAGTCAAATTGACGTGTCCTAGATAAAAAAAGGAAATCAGTTTGATGGAATATTCTTCTAGAAGTCAGTTGTTTTATTTTGGAGATTGGCGTGTGCGTTATGGCCCACAATCGTTTTATAATACATTAAAATATACAGACATGAAATATCTACTGCTTTATTATTATGTATAGAAAGATAAAAGATTATAATTTCACATGAAATCATACATTTATCATACTTAATATTTTCATTTATCGACTAATGATTTTTTTTTATCGAGGTTATTTAGTTTGTCGATATTTTAAATTTTTATGCAATCACTACTTTCATCTGTCTAAAATACAATAATATAATGGACGGGGTATAGAAGTAAGTAATGACGTCACAGACCGATTGAGTCTATTTGACGTTTGGATGGTACGCGACTCGATTGCCTTGCAACAACTCCGCTATCATTTCCTTCTCCATGCACCTAACCAATTAGTCTTCATAGATATTTTAAAGACGCTGACGTTTCCCGACTACTTTTTATTATGTTATTAGTTGACACCCCTCCGCCATTTATGAGATCATTTTATCATGCATGTTTATAAAATTACAGATACACCTATAATTTATTGGAAGGGGTTTGAGCTTGAAATTTATTAGATGTACAATATAGTCACACTAAACTAGAATATACAGCGTGTTAGTGGTTACATAACAAAATTGTTAATTAAAAACACACCTTAAAACATAATAAGGGTTACAAAGCTGAAGTTACAGAGCCATTATGGTAAGTAATAGACACAGATGTGCGCCGTCGCTCGTTAGTGAACTAAAGGTGGGCAGAGAATATGTAGTGGTGGACCCGGCGCGCGGCGGCCGGCCGGGCGGCCGGGTACTTACGCGGCGGGGTCGCGCGCTGGCTCGCGTCCGAGCTGCTCGCGCAGGTACGCGCCCGGGTTCTCCAGCGCCGCGCCGAAGTTCTGCTGCAACTGCAGTATACTCGATAGAGTACAAATCCAATCTTGTCGCGTAGCCTCCGATGGGCGGCACAGGTACGACAGTTTTGGTTTCTTTGGGTCGTCAGTATGTACGATGAAAGCGTTGTCTAATTCTTCAAGGTCCATTTTATTGACCTGAAATTAAATTAAATCATAATACGTTGTAGAGAACACTACTACTAGATTCGTTTGTAAGAGGGGTATTAACTAAAATTTTCTTCGGGTAACTGAACGCGTACCCTTTCTATATAGCAAATTATACAATATTTGCTTTATGCTGAGTATTTGCTGATAAGGTGATGATAAGACTTGAGAGTGCGCAAGCAGTGCACCTATTGAGGGACGAGGCTTTGACGCAGACTATCCCGACGCCTTTCCGTGGGTCCGGTGGGCAGCCAAATAATAAACTTGTATAAGAGCGAACCCCGGGCCCCATAACAGGTCCTACAAGTTTTGGATGCAACCGAAATACGCTCGAATCATGATAATGATTCGTAATCAATCAGCTGCCTCTCCAATTGAAATGGTTACCTTTATCACACAAACCAGTTATATTGCAGGAGATCCCGAGAGTACTTACGCTAGATTACCAACGGCAAATGAGAATACCTTCCATCTCCCCCTTTCACACTGCCTCTGTAGTGGTAAAGCGCGAGTGATGTCTGTGGTGTTTTAAGCGTTCATAGCTGTCAGTACTTATTGGAGGAAATAAGTACTCTAATAAGGTACTCAGTAATATAAAGAAGTACCGAAAATATACACAATTTCATTGAAATTTGGGTACTATATATAACAAGTAGCATTAGGCCACAGATATTGAATGACTGCAATGAGGACGAATGTCAAAATCCTGAATATTAATGCTAACAAAATGCAACATATAGGGGAGAGTCGGTTATATTGAACCACTTTTGACTAGGACACAGATATTTCGTTTGTAAAAGGACTTATAAAAGATAAATTTGCATGGAAAATGATGTTTAATATCTTAATTATCTGTAACAAAATAACAGTCTTACCTCTACATTAGAGTAGATAAAATATAGTTTTTGCTGCCACCAGTACAATTTAGTCGACGAGTCGATTCAATTGTATTTTAATCGAAACAGGCAGTAAAATTTTATAAAAAAAAAGTTTATTTCAGATCAGTCTTGCGTGCATTTAGTTTCTTTTGCCTTTTCCGTAGTGAAACAACATATAAAACCGGACCAATAAAATAAAAAACCTGTACCGGGGGCGCTATAAACGTCTATGATTATGACAACACCAAGTATAGTGATACACATGTGAAATGGCTAGTGTACAAATATCTTAGTTTATGAAACTGTTGCAGACATAAAGGAGACATACACAGGAGCATGGCTTTTATATATTACTAGCTGTTGCGCGCGGCTCCGCCCGCGTGGATGTCAAATTATCGATGAAAAGAACGTGCTTCCATACAAACTGTCATCCCCATTTCTCTCCCTTTAACGCCCTTTTTCGCGATAAACGGTACCGCCTATTTCCGTTCCCAAACTCCCAAAATCTCTATATTAAATTTCATCAAGATCGGTTCAGTGGTTTAGGCATGAAAGCTTAACATACAGACAGATGAGAGTTGCTTTATAATATCAGTATGGATATAAATATGTTTTAAAGTAGTCCGGTTGAAATAGAAAATAAACAAATTTTATTATTAAGTACATATTTATTATTCATCAAATAACCCGGTCAATTTAAACCAAAAAATTATAGTGAAGGTACATAAATTCACAACAAGCTGAAAATTAGTGAAATTGTTCTAAACATAATTATAAACAATACCTGAAAGTTCCCCATCATTCTCGTGTAAGGAAAAAAAATATTCAAGGTCAAAGGTCAAAAAAATGAGTTTTTCGCGATTTTCAGCAAAACGGTAAGTTTATCATAAAAGTATCTCAGACAAAAATTGTAGATTATAAAACTATCTATAAAAAATGCATCAATAGTTTTTTCCTACGAGCCACCGTTTCTGAGATATACCGATTCAAAAAGTTATAAAAGTTATTATCGTCATAATACGAGTATGCATGAGCACGCCACCTATATACATCTCTAGAGTTGTTATGTATTATATATTATATGTTGAAATATTTTTGAGAAGATGAAGAAGAAGCAGGAGAAGAAGAACAAGAACTAGAAGAAGAACAAGAATTTAAAAATTACGAATCAGGCGAATGAACTTCATCACTTTTTTTTTATTTACCTACACTGCTTTTAGCTTTTCCAATCTTTGAAAATTTCCAATAGTTTGCAATAGTTTCACGTTATGTTCACAACTGACCCGTGGAGTAGGCCTAATGGGGAAACCACATTTTAAAAAACGCGCTAAGTACTCTAACTCATAGGTGGTGTGGAAACGTGTTCGTTCTACCCGCGTTAAAAAGTGCACTTGTGTTTTGTGAATATCTCGGAAATATTTCGTTTTAAATATACTTAATTACTCTATTTCAGTATAAAAATAGTGTTTTCGGGTTGTTTGCGACCTAAAACAATAGTGAAAGTGTTATCTAGCGGATCTTTTGCGCGCTTAGAAGTGACGAACTGTCGTATAATTCTGTAACCTCTAAACAGTAAATTCCATATAAATATCTATCAAAATGCCGGTTTGCCTGAAATGTATCAAGGATATACCTAAAATTGATGAAAAAAACCCTAAAATACAGTGTTACGGTTGCGAAAGGCGTATTTGTGTGAAGTGTAGTGGGTTGCTTGCCACGGAGTTGAGAGTTGTTGTGCTGCAGTCACCTACCCTTAAGTATTTGTGCCATGATTGCGAGCTCGGAGTGCGTCAATTGCCTGCACTAAGAAACACCGTTTCTCAGCTGAAAATAGAAATCGAGGCCCTAAAAGCGAAACAAAATCAAGGTACAAGTATGGAATGCATTCTCGGTGAGTTGGCGGAGAGGAAGAAACGCAGCGCAAATGTCATCATGTTTGGTATTGATGAGTGTCAGCGGCAGAGCGGCGATGCTGATCGGGACAAAGAGGTACGTGTTGAACACGATAAAAAGCAGGTACAGCGAGCCCTGACTGATGTATCGGTCTCAGACTCACCGGTGGCTGTGATTCGTCTTGGCAAACCTAACCAAGGCTCTTCCCCTCGTCCCCTGAAGGTAATATTTGCCAGCAAAAAATCTGCAATTAACTTGCTGAAAAATAACAAGAACCTTCCGTCTGGGATATCCGCTAAGAATGATCTTACGCCCTATCAACGCGAATACCTTAAGAACCTGAGAGAAGAGCTAAAGCAGCGGACTGACAATGGCGAAACTGACCTGACCATAAAATATGTCAATAACACTCCCAAGATTGTTGGTACAAAAAAGTTATAAACACTTACAATAGTATTGTGCAAATTACATTTTTCTATACGAACCTGGCATCCATTATGGCTAAACGAGATTTGCTTATTGTTGAGGTTAATAGGCTAAAACCTACATTTATTGTAATAACTGAGACACATTTAAAACCGTCTATACCTAACAGTCTGGTTGACATCAAGGGCTATATACTTTTTCGTCACGATAGAATAAAAGGTACTGGATGGGGTGGAGTTGCTATTTACGTGTCAACAGAATTTCAAGGCAGGCCTATTCAGGCTACCCCACACTACAATAATAACACACAAGTGGAAGCTTTATGGTTGAACATAAAGTATGATGATTTCAAAATGGTACTTGCTGGTGTCTATCGTCCCACCCATTACACGTTTGAAGAGACCGACAAATTGTTATTTGAAACTATCAAACAGGCTTCTGATGGAGATGACCCCTTGCTAATAATGGGCGATTTTAATCTCCCAGAACTAAAATGGCCGTTAAACAATGTAGACACCGTTAAATACAATACGCTCCATGAACGATTTATTGACATGTACGAAAACAGTAACCTCAATCAACTTGTGAATAAAGTTACGAGACAGCGAAATTACGAGGAATCGCTACTTGACCTTATTCTCTGTAATGAGGATAATCTCTGTACCAGCGTCGAACACTTTCCGAATATAGGCAAGAGCGACCATCAGGTGTTGTTAGCTACACTACAATTCAGACGTAAACTAACGGGAAAATCGCTTACCCAAACACCTAGAAGGAATTTTTTTAATGTGAATTACTCGGAAATGATGACCCACACACTAAACGAAGAAATTATACGTGATATAGATATAACCGACGTAAATGAAGCTTGGAAGAATTTCGCACAGAGAACACACAATGCTATTGAAAAACATATACCACTTAAAACCAATTATAAAAAACCTAACCTTAACAAGCCCTGGATAAACCAACAAGTTTTGGACAAAGTTGAATGCAAAATGAGTTTGTGGAAACAGTATACATTAAGTGGTTCTAAAACAGCATATAAGAAATACAGGCAAGCTAACAATAAACTTGTAACCATGGTTAGAAATCGCAGAATGGAATTTGAGCGAGGAATTGTAATAAGTGGACCTAAGTCATTTTATTCCTATGTACGCCAACAACTTTCCTCAACGGTATCCGTACCACCTTCATTAAAAGACGACAGTGGGAACATTACAAATGACCAAATGAAAGTTGCCAACCTGTTCGCCCAACAATTTGAGAAATCCTTTGTAGTGGAACCAAAAAATATTACTATTCCTCAAGTGCAAATGCCGAGAGTAGAAAATTCTATCGAATCACCGATAATTACACCAGATCAAGTTTCCAAGGCCTTAAATACTTTTAACGACTCTACTTCGATGGGGCCAGATGCCTTGCCGTCAATATTGTTAAAACAATGCAGTAAGGTCCTCAGCACACAGTTGGCTCACATCATGAACATTTCGCTTGAAAATGGGAAATTACCACAGGATTGGAAAGAAGCCCATGTCACTCCTATATATAAAAAAGGCGATAAATATGCTGCTGGGAATTATCGCCCGATCAGTCTCACGAGCATAGTCTGCAAAACTATGGAGAAAATAATTGCGGCCGAACTAAGAACATTTATGGATAAAGAAAACATAATTATCGATGAACAGCATGGCTTTGTACCAAAGAGATCCACAGTCACAAATCTTCTCATGTGTTTAGACAAATGGACAGATAACTGGGATAGACGGCAACCAACAGATGTCATATACCTGGACTATGAGAAGGCATTTGATAGAGTTCCTATTCAAAGACTAATAGTCAAACTAGAACATTTTGGTATTCGCGGGCAGCTTCTCCAATGGATAGAAGACTTCTTAACCGACAGAAAGTTTCGAGTGAGGGTAGGAGAAACCCTGTCAGAGGCTTACGACGTTCACAGTGGCGTGCCGCAGGGGTCTGTCCTTGGGCCAATACTGTTTGGAATCTTCATCACCGACCTCAAGAGTGCTATCCAGTCCGACCTGTCGATTTTTGCAGATGACACAAAAATTATAGGTAATCCACTCATCACTCACAATATCATACAACAAGACTTGGACCGTATCGTGCAATGGACAAAAGATTGGCTGATCTCACTCAATGCTACAAAATGTACTGTATTGCACATAGGAAACACCAATCCTAAACTTAAATATCACGTGGACAATGTGCCCCTTCAGGCTGTGAATACACAAAGAGATCTTGGAGTCACGATAACACAAAATTTAAAATGGGACGTACACATCACAAATATTACGAAACGGGCAAATTCCATGCTGTACATGATCAGAAAGGCATTCTATACCATCACCAAAGAATTATTCATCAAAATGTACAAGACATACATTCGTCCATTGCTGGAATATGCATTTCAAATTTGGTCTCCTTATTTTAAAAAAGACATCGAAATGTTGGAGAAGGTCCAAAGGAGAGCAACAAAAATGGTAGCATCCCTTAAAAAGAAGTCCTACGAAGAACGCCTCTTAGAACTCAACTTGACAACACTGGAGCAAAGGCGGAATAGAGGAGACCTCATAGAAACGTACAAAATACTCAGCGATCACTACAACGTCAGAAACATCAAAGATTTGTATATGATGAACCAGAACACACATCTTAGAGGCCATTCCTTGAAGTTAACCAAACCTCCATGTGCTAGCAACCCCAGAACACACTTCTTGCCATATCGAGTGATGAACTTGTGGAACTCTCTCCCGGAAACTGTAATAAGTGCTCCAACAGTGAACTGTTTCAAAAATAGACTTGACAAACATTTAACCAATTAAGAACACAAGTGCAGTGATATACACGTATCAGCTCGTAGAGCTGCTAGTGTATCAAATAATAATAATAATAATAATAAAATATTATGACGATCACAAATAAATAACTTTTTGAATCGGTATTATCACAGAAACGGTGGCTCTCTCTCATTTTTTCTCTGTCTCTCTCACTCATTTTTTTGACCTTTGTCCTTGAATTTTTTTTCCTTACACGAGAATGATGGGGAACTTTCAGGTATTGTTTATAATTATGTTTTGAACAATTTCACTCATTTTCAGCTTGTTGAAAATTTATGTACCTTGAATGTTTAAATTGACCGGGTTAAAACTCAGAATCTTAATACCTAATTAGTTACAGTTGGTAAAATTAGAAAATTGGCCAATTTCCATTGCGCGTACTCTATGATGTACCTACCCGTCATGTTGACAACAATGTTCGTGATGTTATTTAGATTCTTCCGAATTTTTATCCGACAAATACTTACCTAGTTATATTGTAAATATGAAAACTTTTAAGTAATACTGCCGTATTACGGAGAAAAGGCTTAACTAACATTTTTTTCAAAGTTGAGTTATATACATATTCGGAATCAGGAGAAAAAGGCGCATCTACTACTACATATAATCATGTCCATACAGATGATCATAATGACATCTCATAGATTGTTGCCATTTGAAGAAATTAGTTCCAATAGTTTTCCGCAATATGGCGAGGTATTTTATTTTATTGGTCGGGCTTTACATATACTCATGCCTGTAAATCCCCGAAGAGGTAAGCCGAGGTGTATTAACCTTATCAAGACTACACCAAGTATGATTTAGGTCTCACGTAATAGTATGCAAGTCTATTGCCGCCAAGCGGGCACAAAAATATAGCAAATTATTTATACATAATAACGAGTTTGACATGACATAATAATTAAATTATATGCATTTGTATGAAAATAGTCTGATAACTATGAGTGGTACGATTAAACGAAACAGGTACATTTTGAATTAAATAAATGCCACGTCATAACCACAAAACCTTGTCACATAACGCAACACGCACATCACGCAGGAGGCGCGGGTTCAATCCCCGCTCAGTGCAAATATTTGTATGCATCAATATGGCTATTTATGTTTATCCGCATTCTAGCTATAGCGTTGTGTAGAATGTTGTAGAATATTTATTAAAAAGTAAATAAAAAAATGCACAAAAATCTGGTTTAAATTTGTAGTTATTTAAAATAGACTGCGAAGCATACCTTTATCACGTGTTACGACCTTACACATTAGTTTGAAAATTGCTAACGAATTACACCGAAATATATATTTTTCACTCCTACACGCAATTTTAGTTAGATATCAGCTCAAATAAGAGGCGACACTAAAGCAGTTTGTTGTTGCCAGTGTAAAAAAAAACATTTAATGGGAAATTTAGTGGTACAATTTAAAAGGTGGTACAATTTAGTCGACTCTCCCCTATTACGGACAAAGTTAGGTATATAGTGGTCGATACTAACTTGTATACTGGCCTTGTAGTGATAATTCGGGCTGCTGAATTGCGATTTTTTCCCGATGGCCTCGCTAAAGATAATGCATTGCTCAAATAGAAAGACGTGGAGTTCCTTGCCGCGGTCGTTAGAGCTACTTGACACGTCGGACACGATCATTGACTCTTGCAGGAGAAGCTTGCCTTGGGCTGTTATGTTGCCCTGGAACAGACCAAAACATTCTTCTATTAGTCAAACAGTGTCGAGAGTCAAAATTTGTATTTGGTAGCTATTTCATTAATCTGCCATTGGACGCTTAAAGTTTGGGTTACGCGTCTCTATTTGACTAATTTGATTTAAATTGATGCAGAAATAACACAAATGTTTCAATATTGTTCCATAAGAACTTATTAACAGGCATTATAATTTGAGTGCCAATTTTCAAGCAAATCTATCCAGCTGATTTTGCACGACTAAGCGACGAACCAACAAAGTCAGCTACTTGGAATTGAACATATTATACGTATTGATTCATATAAATATGAACCGAATAGTATTCGGTATGACAAAACTGGCAGGGAGTCATTGGAATTAAGCGACGCAAGGCTGCTTCACAATGGACTCTTCTTTGGTAATTTAAGTGTAGCACAGTCGCCATCCCGATTGCTCTTCGTTTGTTAGCTGGCATACCATGGCCATGGCTTCGCTAAAAGTTGACATAAACATTCGCATCGGCAAAAAAAAAACCATAAATGACAAATATTGTATGAAAAATGTGTTCTTACCGCAAAACCCTGCAGTCGGCCGACGTCCATCATCATGTTCGCGTTCTTGGGTATGATGTCGGTGCACTCGACCGCCTCGCGCAGCGCCGCTATCACATGAGGCGCCGCATTCGCGTGCTCTGAATACACGAGGACTTTCTTCACAAGCAAGTGATATTTTTGAATTCGTTGTATTGGTTTTATCAGCAGGTCTGCGAGCTGGAAAAGGTTTCACACATATTAAGCACTTTGACTGGCACCAACGTATCAAAGCAGTCATGCGAGGACGGCCAGCGACAACATTAAACATACAAGGAAATATGTGCACGAGTACGATGAGTGATAAATTTAACATAAGACTCCTGAAAAACAAAAAGAATTGTATACCTAAGGCGTGTATAACAATTTGTATTCAGCACATAAAGCAAGCATGACATCGGGTGCCTCATGTAAAATCTGTTACCATGGTTGAGATGTTTCACGTCTGTCATAAAATGAGATGCTATTTATGCAATACCTTGATAGTATGTGTTACTTCGAAGTTCAGAGCTCAGCTCTTCATTTGTCACCTTGACCATGCCCCGAATAATATGTACTAGTGACATTCAGAGCATGGCTGGTACTTATGTCAGAAAAGTATTTTATATCCATTTAGAGGTCTAAATTTTATCTGCAATCTTTCAGTCCAAAGTTAAAGTGATATAAGCAAAGTGTCATAAGACAGGCGAGTTTCTCGCCTCGAAGATACGATTCTCGAAGGGAAAGAAGAAAGTCGCTTTATCCAAACTATACATTCACAAATAACAATTGCTCCAAGAATTGCTTGCTCGCTCGTCCCCGCCTGACGAGAGTTGCCTCGCATAGTGTCCGTCTTAACATAATAATCAAAAATGCAATAATAGTATTCGACAATTGAATGTTTTCCTATGTATATACATTTCGATGCGATAATCGTTGGGCGATTATTGCTAGCGAAGTCTAAATGACGTTTTTTTCGCCGTAAAAATTCACTGTTAAGTCGCCGTATTTAAATTAATTTTTTATAGCATTTATTATGCTAACTTTTAAGTTTTAAGTTCGAAGAACACACTCAAAATTCACTTGAGCATTTAATTTTTTCGATGTTTTTCGAACTTAAAAGGTAGTATATAACAGTAAGTAACATATTAATATAGTCGAATACTGAAATGTCAACATTATAAAATTAAAAACGATACTATAACGATCTTATAATCTTTACGCACAGAGTGTGGGCAACTATATCGTGTTATAAGTTTTTCCATTACGACACAGTTTCAGCTGAATCACATGCATACTAAAGTAGCCAGACTGAGACCGACACAAGCTGTCATTGCCTTTTTCTCTAAATCATTCAAACAAATTATATTAATTATTTCATGAGATTATATACAGTATAGTAAAATAGTGTCGCCTGCGACTCATTTTTTAAACGCACACTCGTATTTTAAGACCCCTTATAATACAACAGTTTAATAAACTACTGTAATCAATCATCAATGATCAATGCTGTAACTTGTAAATCAGCAATAACACAAACACTTGCATGAATGATTGGACATTTCTTGTTACAATTTAAACAGTATTTCTCCATACTAATGTTATAAACGCGGAAGTAACTCTGTCTGTCTGTTTCGAAATTTTGAATAAGGATAGATTAGACCTTGAGAAAGGACATAGGCTATGTTTGTTCGTGATCTTGTGTTTGTTCGACACCCACGCGGGCGGAGCCACAGCTCTTAGCTATTATTTGGACTACAATTAGAAATTTTCGATTTAACAGACATCCGATATGTGGTACGAATATTGAAAATAAAAGATATATGGTTAAACCTTATACGGCAAAAATTACACACCTGCAATTTGTGTCCAAGCTTGACTCTTAGTTCTTGAAAGTAGCTATCGTGTTCTGAAACTATATACTCGGAGACAGGCTTGTTCCTACAGTAGGCTTCATAAAGGAACATCCTCTTCTCAAGGAATCTTCGGAATAGTGAGCCAAGTAGTTCAGGCTCCTCCACACAACGATGCAGCTCCAATAGGAACTTACTGCACAAACCAACATTCAGTCATGTATGGGTGAACAAACATATTCATCAATAGAGCGCACAGCACGCCAGCAAGTAATTCCAACAATTGAGTACCTACCGTACCTAACTGATTGCGATGTATTTGTTAGCTCGAAATTTAACTACCTATTTTAATATTGTTACCACTTCGCGCACAGTTTTCTCGCACAGCATAGAACACATACAAAATAAAAAAAGCATAATAAAATAAAACAGCAGGTTTGAAAAAACATAAAGAAGACATTTTATTCTAAACAGCAAACCAAACTTTTGAACTTTCGTAGACTTTTCTAATCTGTGCGAATCGAATTATCTACACGCAATACATTGAAAGTCATGATCACTTTTAAAATGTACAGAAGGCACAGTGAACAATTACTTCTAAGTGGTAATAACTAAGTAAGTAAGTAGTTTACAAAATTTTAACACTTACTCTCTGTGCCACTCATATATAGCTTCAATGTTGCCGAATATCATGCGATGACGGCGATCACGTAGCAAGCCTTCGGGCAGGGGTGGATCAGCATTAGGGTCCTGTATAGAATGCTTCGTTAGAATAACTCAATTATTTGCAATAACTTGCACCAATTTCACCTGAAAGCCGTTACACCTGTTGATTGACGAACGAGGTTATGGCGCAACTTTTCCTCTCGGTGTTGGACCATGACCAACACCTATATTAAATCGAGGAAGAAATTAAATTTCATCGTAGGGTGCCCTGAAATTATGATAGTTCATAATTTTTACCAAAGAGTGTTAACATAGTGTGTATCTTGCAGATGTCGTGTAAATGGATGAAAACCAGAGTGAAATGCGGTTCAATAGAATTAAGTGTCCATGTTATCGAATGCGATTGCATAATTCGTCATGTTACATTCAAAATTGGCTGTAGACGAAGCTTTAGGAGCCCTGATACCCCAGTGTTGCAAGCGACCAGAGACTACGGTCATGTCTTGGCAGTGTTTCTTCTTCAGTACATTTACTTTGTATTGCACTAATTTTAGCATTTCTTAATATGAATTAGTGTTCCTGAAGAAACTATCGGCTGCTCTTGAAGCCAGTGCATGTCACTGAGTCAAGTAGAAGTAGCATAATAAGTTTACAAATTCCAAGTTCGCCATAGAAAGGTTAAAATACGTAATAATACTGAAAAGTTTCTTTCATAATGATGTTTCTTAAATCTCAACTTTCTTGTCGCATGTAAATATGCGACAAAGGTATGCACTTTCTGAATCATTAATTAAATAACATTATTTTATTTGTAAAATTTTGCAATGGAAATTAATATTTTACAGTAGTCGAAATAGCATCCCGACTGTTTTAGAAAAGGTAACAACAAATTAATTCTTCCAACGAGTTGAAAATGATGACAACGTTGTCCTTCCCAATTATTGCGACGAAATGTGATTTTATAAAAATAAAACACATTTTATCGCGATAATTGGAAAGATAATCACACAATCATAAGATTCTTATGAGCACAGTTGTTCAGTTTTAAATCTACACCATCTAGAAACTGATTCGAACACACACGCAATTCATAAAATCAGTTCCATAAAAGGACGAAATCAGTGACATACCTTCAAACGTACCTATCGATAGTTGGATACACAAAAGAAAAGTAATATGTATTTATATGTAGCTACTAGTTTCTAACCTGTACGTGACGCACATATCCATCACATAGGAGTTGCAGATCCGACACGTAGATTTCTTCCGTATCCACCAGTTCCCGTAGAACATATTCACGTTTCTTGAGTGCAGCTTCGCATGAATCGGGCCCTGGAGTGACTGGTTGATCTTCTTCTTCACATCCACGCCCTGATGTACTCGCGGCGCCAGTGAGAGCAACACTACCGTGTTGTTCCTAGATGGGTAGCATAAGGCATGCTTACTTCTTAAATTTTGTAATATCTTAAAAGTGTACCTACATTGAAATATATATTAATTGATTGAAATTTATTTTATTTATAAATTCTTACAGAAAGATAATCTTAAAAACAATACTTAGAAATAATAGGGCACTGTAAATGCAAAGTATAAAACACAAATCGATTTTTGCGAAGCGCGAAGTACGTATTTAAGTAAGTACTTTTAGAATGCTATAGATCTCCACTCTGCTCCTTTGCTTAGTAGTGATACATAAAATGCATAAATAAATCAAATGAAGCTAAGTTTGATTTTCGTGTAGCTTTAAAATATAGCAACTTTTCTACTCACTTACCTCGGATGGGTATTCCATCCTCCGGTTAATATTTGGATACTTCTAGTTTAGTCTTTTCAACAAAACTGCCTGCCCTACTTTCGGCAATCCTAAACGTACAGTTATTTATTTATTGTGAAACGCGAGAAATAGTTCAATATTTACTTGACTATTAGGTAAAATAATTCACTAATTTTACTGTACAAATGTACGTGTTCTTCGGCTAGCCACATCATTATAGTAGCATGATAGGTAGCCAGTGAAATGAATAAGTAAATCAGTTACAATTAAAATAACATTATGTGGACAGGTGATGGCGCACAGGGTACCTACCAGGTTACTTACTCATTCCATTAACGTTAGTGAACTCGTGCATTGCACCGTCAGACTGAGCGATGATGTAAGTTTGTCTCATTAGAAAAAAAATAATTCAACATATTTTTACAATCAAAATGGACAAGGGAAACAAATCCTATGGGGTGCTTTCTTTTGTGTTAGAATGCTAAAGTTTAGCAAGAGGCAAAACCCGTAAATATGTATGTATTGGGCATATACCCTCATCACAAAATACCTGATTCTTTTTTATATTATTGAAGTCGTCAAATTAGCTGAAAATATAGTGGCCGCCATCAGTGCAATTACAGATGCTGTCCCTAGTATGGAGGCCCCTACCTTGCTTTTATGCTTGCTTGATAACTAAGTATGTACCTATTTCTGTCCTCCATAATAGTGGTCTATTGCCGTGAATTGGGCACTTTGTCTGTATTACCAAATAAAGAACAATTATATCTATACCCATATCTACCTGCTGCTACTGCGTTCGAAAACCTTACAGCAGATGTGGAACCCAGACTCACTATATCTATTAGCTACCTTGTAACAAACCCAAGAAAAGAGAGAAAGTGGTTCTTTTGTACTACTTTGCCGACATTATATCTGTCGATCAGTCCGATTAAATTTTCTGTGCAACACTTGGTTGCCAATCACTAAGTATGTACAATAGATAGTACCTATGTAGATACTTCTCGTACTACGGGTATATCTACGTTACTCTTACAACAAGAATCAATTAAAAGTATAAATAATAGAAATAGAGCAGCATTATTTGACACGTGGGTCATGAACTAATATCTTTTTTTTAAACCACTACATAAGTTCAAATCGTGATTTTAGTACTTTGAAACGATATTATACAATATGGATACGACATATAGGCATTAATTGAAACCATATACTTGGTACCCCCATAGCTTCAAATAGGAAAAATTTGAACAAAATCGGCCCAGTATTAAGGGCAGAAACTAGGGTTTTAATATTATAAAATTTTGAACAACTTTAAACACTCCGTAGAATCGCAGTTATCAATGAACTCTAAATTGCACGAAAATACTACCATTAGGGTTACCATCCGTCCGAGTTTCCCCGGATTTGTAGCCACGTAGCACCCGAGAGCACTATACCCACTCCGACCTGCCCATGTGGTGCATGTGAGACCGTCACCAGGTAGATGTCCCCAATGAGCTTAGAGTAACGGCCGCCGGCCGTCACGGCCACGTCGGCCTGGAAAGTACATACGGCGTGCCGATGTTCCACGTTACCTCCACTTGCCTACTTGGTTCTTCTTTAGCCATGTCCGGCTCCGGTACACTAGT
The DNA here is from genome assembly GCA_914829495.1 of Eilema sororculum. Classification (NCBI taxonomy): domain Eukaryota; kingdom Metazoa; phylum Arthropoda; class Insecta; order Lepidoptera; family Erebidae; genus Eilema; species Eilema sororculum. The sequence goes on from OU618532.1 coordinate 24,052,442, forward strand.
GAACGAGCGAACCTCTTGGGAAAGTGGGGTATGCATGCACGAAATCCCGGATACGATTTCTTATCGTATCTGGTGGTTTTGACTTTTCCGGAGATGACTGGCGTCCGACGTTTTTACAGGCTCGGCAGCCCAACTGTAACAGCCCTGGGGTGGCATACGTCCATAGGCCACGTTAACCACTTTCCATCATGTGTGCCGTATGCTTATCTGCCACCTTAGTAGTATAAAAAAAACTTCTTGTCCTGGTTTACGGATTTTGCAGATGGAAACCCTTATTACTATTAAAATTGCACGATGCGACGTTGCCGTTCTGTGTATTCATTCATTTTTCCATTCATCAATTTCGTAAAAATACGATTGTAATGAGAGAGGAGAGACATAATACCTCAAAGGGTGCCGCCGGTAGGGTAAATTTCTGATTAACGGCAGTCTGTTACTCGTACAGAGAATAATGGTTGTTTTGATTACACATAAAACTTTTTGATTTGATAAGTAGGTACCTACTTATCAATGATTAACTTTGATTACTTACACTTTGTATTTGATTTTTTTATAATTTTTCCATAACAAATTCAATATCTAAGAGTATTAATATCTACGTAATGAAGAATTTAAAGCTCATAATTTCAGTGTTAATCCCGGTTGCATCCATATCTTGTACTTTGGTGCCTGAGGGCTGCTTTCCTAATCTTTATTTTCATTTGGTTTATCTTGGCTTTTGTGGGAGCGACTACCGGGCTACCCTCCAACTCTGACAGGAAAACTACGCACGATGACATGATAATGAACACCATGAAAATTGACAATAAATACCTTCCAACTATTCATCAATCAGGTTAATAATAAATAAAATATTCTAAAATAAACATATTCAAAGATGGATATTGGTGCCTTTACCTTATTAACCTAGGTACAATTTTATGTTTCGATAATTTCTGGAATGTTGTCAGTAACCGCGACGTCACTGGGGACCGCGTGTCGTTCTTTGATCCTCTCGGTTTATTTTCTCGTTTTAATTTGTTTTTAAAGTGAAATTGACACTAATCTATTCTTTTTGTGTTTGTGAATTGTGTTTATTTTTTGTTTAGCTATTCTATCCTTAATTTTAACGGTGAAAATGAGTCTAAATACCTACCTAGTAAATTTGTTGTGCGAGTTTTGTTACGTATTCTTTTTTTGAAAAAAAAAACAACGAAGTGTATAGTGTACCTAACGTGTCTCTGAAAGTGACTCGCAGCCGTATTATTGAGGCATTTGATAAATTGAAAGCAAGGTAGGTACCTAACCGAAATCTGTTGAACAGTTAGTTTGGCGATATCATTTTATGTTTTCAAGTTAGTGGCGGGCATTTCTAAAATTTAGATTCACATTTTTAAGCACTGCCGTGAAAAAGTGGTGTTTATAAAGTTAAGTGAACTTTCGTGATAGGTGCCTAATCTTACCTTAGTAGGTAGGTCACGAGCGCGCGTCAGCTGGCGGCACGTTGCCGCTTTGCTGCTGTACCTATAGTAAGTATTGTGCAAATTCTAAGCGTGTGTATTTTTGTGAATGAATCAATGACTTATAAAAGTGGTTACATTTTCTACATTTATTTTAATAATTACTTTGTTAGGAAATTTAGTTTTTTTTAAATCTGCGAATTTGAGTTTAAATTTAATTTTGTTTCATTCCTATGGACCAGGACGCTTCACTGTTTCCGTAAATGCCTATATGTCGTATCCATACTGTATTTAATGGTTATTTTATAAGTTATGTATAGGTACAGTTTTAACAGAATAATAGTAGGTATAAGTACAAACACTTACCTTTCATTACAATTGATTAGGTATATCTATATGTAACAATTATTGCAATTCGTCTAGACTACTCTAGACTACGCTTTGTGCGTAAACTTACCTAAACTTAACGTAGTACTTTTTCCGAAAGTATGTACAAAAAGAAAACGAAAAACCATGCAAAATAAACTAAGGTGTAACCTACAAAATATGACCAGACTTTAACACTACATGAAGCAGAGTTCCTATATTCAAACACAAATAACAATTCAACGAATTTTACAAAGCTAACACACAAACTAAATGTAGCTTATTGTTGTCTGGTTTGCTGGTGAAATCAAAATAAAACATGAGATCAAACCCCACTACTTTACAGTACCCCATACTGGTCGAAATAGCGATTAATTTATTGGCATTTCGGTCGAATTTAGCTCGTACATACAATCAGCCGATCATCAGCTGTTCAGGACTTCATTAAAGCAATCAATACATTTTATAGGTAATTTCATTATTTGGACATGGAAGACGCGAGAATGCTCTGTATAGCTTGCGACTAAAGTAAGGCCAACGAGACATGAGAAAGAATGTAAACAAAGGTTGAGGAATTCAAACATTTTTATTTGATAAATTATAATAACATTAAATGTTGGATTATATTCTAATCGCTTTCGTCTGTATTAGACAAAGATGATTTATACATACATACATATACTCACGCCTCTAAACCCAGTAGGGGTACGCAGAGGGGTGTATTAACACCTACGTTTCGCCAACATGATTGATTGATTGATGATTGCCGTCTGTATAAGGCAGAAATCAACAAGAAAACCAGTAGTTACTGGTTAATAATAACAAAAAACATTAATACAGAAACGAAATAAAAACGAAATCTGCGGTAGCCTAGTGGTATGGGTAATGGACTGCTGAATATATCTGCGGACTGCTGAGACGAGGTCTCGGGTTCGATGCCAGGTTTACCATGGCACACACCAATGACTTTTCGATGCTTTTCGAAGTTATGTATGTCGCAAGTTTATAAGTGCCCGGTTAATGGCAATAGGCTCGCCACCTATTACATTGGGACCTAAACATAAACTGGCGAAATGTGGGTGCTAGCACCTCTGCCTACCCCTTCGGGGAATACAGGCGTGAGTTTATGTTATGTTATGTTATTAAATAATATGTATCACTTTGAACATATTCTATTCTTCAGTAATGAACTTGTACCCAAAATGCAAGCCACTAACAGTTGATAACTGCTGTACTCACCGCTTTCCTGTACCACGAAATACGCAACGACAGCTATCGTCACCATTCCTGCGTACGAATGACAAGGACAGGACGCCATTGCTGCGTACGTGTCATAAGGACAGATAAAATAATCGCTAGCTATCGCAATGTAACTCAGTAACGGTCCCTTTGTTTACCTTTTTTCTCTCGTCTCGTTGGCTTTACTAACTAAGAATGATACTGATCATACCGAGTTTTGATCAGAAATAAATTCAAAAGATAGGAAATGTAATAAAATTAATTTATATTGCAATAAACATTCCTATTATACACGATACGCAAATGATTAATTAAGTGTTACCTAAGTAACTAGTTACTATAATAGGTTGTTAATTGATTTAAGTTATTAAATAATCTTTGTGCCTATAACGTAGGAATATATTACCTAGTAGGTACCTTCGGAAATATAATTAGGTAAATTCTCAAACGTTATTTTGAGCAGTATGGGTACGAATAGTAACACAAAAGAAAGTGACATGCACACTTCATGCATTAATGCAGGGCCGAACCATCCGCTCCTTCACGATCTGCTCTATTTCTGCAATATCGGCGGCGCCGTTATTGCTTTCCATGGCATCAATAGCTAGAGAGTTCTGAAAATATTCACCATCATAATATAACCTCCTGTTTATAGAGTATACTAGTAGTATACTACTATACCAAACCAACAGTAAGTACCTAAGGGTTGGTAATGATGAACGTAATGTATACTTAATATTTATTTGGGTAATGGATATCATACTCACTCGTGAGACAGGAGTTGAAGCTGCTGCTGGAGTCGGTTGCTGTAACACCGCTTGTGGATTCTGTAGGAATGAAAATGTACTTAGGTATATGTAATTGATATCTGTGTAAAATATGTCTAAAAATATTATGTAAAACAAGCTGCAGTCCACGGCCGTCCTCACCACGTGAAAAATTAATGCCGTTAATGCGATTCACACAGACCTACATATTTGGAGTAAGAAATAGCCTATTATAGACTATAATCTCCGTGTAAAATATTCGATAAGATTTTGTACGCTTGAGTAAAAAAATTACAGACAACAAACTCTTTCTTTTCTACCTATTGCGGGAAGTGTGTTTAAAGAATGATAACAAAATATATTTTATAGACTAAATACGATCTCCATTTGGGCGCTGTGCATAATGCAATATCTAACTAAATGACCCAGTAAACTTCCTTTTGCCTTAGAAATTAGAATCAATGATGTTATGGTGTATTTACCTCAATAAACTGTATCAAATTCTCCTAATTGTTTTGAGAACGGAAAGCATTTCGACAAGGGCCCCATACACCCACAGATCTCCCGACACAAATAGGTAACCGGGGATCATACACCTACGGAGCCCATATACCTATGGGACCCATACAACCATATACCACTACGCTCAACGGCGTTCATACCACCATGGCCCATCGATTTTTGTACCTAAATAAAAAAAAAATAGCCACAGATCCCTACATCGAAAGAGCCCCCACACCTACCATAAATCCATCGTCTTTTGCTTTACGCGAAAAAAGAATTCTGTTACGAAAATTTAGAGGAATGTCCACTAATCATCCTCTGATATTTGAGCTCGCATTCTGTCAATTCTATGTCAAACGTTAGATTACATAAAAGAACATCGTAAATAAATATTAGATTACTGAACACATTTTTTTCGAATTCCAAATTCCTAATTACGATATGGTGTATGTTGGATATGGTTGGTTAAGTATTCATAAAGTTTCTGATATTCTTAATTTTATCTTTCATAAGAACCTTCTCCTGACAATATGGATCACAACAAAAAAGAATTAGCGAAATTGGTCCAGCCGTTCACGCGTTATCTCGTGACCAAGGGAAATAGGGATCAATTTTTATATTATATAGTAAATAATAATAATAATAAATAATAAATATTTCCTAACATTCTACACAACGCTATCTAGACCCATGGTAAGCATAGCTTAACTAGCTTGTGTTATGGAATCTAGAATGCGGATAAACATACTTAAATACATTTTTTTTTGTAAATACATACATATTATACATAGAAACACCCAGACCAATGCAAATAGCCATATTCATGCATACAAATATTTGCACTGAGCGGGAATCGAACCGAAAGATAATAGATAATAATATAAAGTATGTAGGTAGGCATTTCGTGGAAAGTCCACACGGATATTGCATAACAGCGAAAGTGGTTGACTTGAAGCAACTAAAAACCGTGGTGTAAAGATACCCAATAAGGTACTTCTACCCCGATTGACCCTTGGCTATGGTTCCTGTGGACGCCCGACGATCGACCTGGACCCGCTGGGGTGGCAGGCTGCCGAAATCTCATGGAACCGATAGGCGTAAGTTGGTCAAGGTAAGATAGCTCTATTTTCTTAACTAAGCATTTCCTGAGGAGCCCCTCAACAATATTGAAAGATTAGTTTGCTTAAATTACCGACCTGGTTTATAATTTATAATTTAGTAGCTGATGCCCGCCGCTTCGCTTGGATATCAGTTATCGCGACATGGGCCATGAATATCTCCGATTCCACGAAACCAATTGCAATCAAACAAGATTTTAAGCCAGACCAAGACCTTTCGAATAAGAAAATCTGCATAAAATCTTTAGATACCAGTAGGTTTTCGACCGTCACGAAGAAACAGATTACATAACATAACATAAACTCACGCCTGTATTCCCCGAAGGGGTAGGCAGAGGTGCTAGCACCCACATTTCGCCAATTTATGTTTAGGTCCCAATGTAATAGGTGGCGAGCCTATTGCCATTAACCAGGCACTTATAAACCTACGATAAATACACACATAACTTCGAAAAGCATCGAAAAGTCATTGGTGTGTGCCATGGTAAACCTGGGATCGAACCCGAGACCTCGTCTCAGCAGTCTATTACCCATACCACTAGGCTACCGCAGATACAGAACAGATTACAAGAATTAAAAAAAATGTGTTCGGAATCATTATTCCGACGACATATTATTGATTTTGGCTCAAGAGGTTGTCGACATGTTGAATGTGGTTTCGGTGATTATTGTTAGATAGTAGTTCAGCCGGGGTGCGGGGTCAGCCGGGGTGCGAGGGATATGTCTTTGACAACCTCACCTCCGGCCTAGCACCAAGACCCACAGTCGGCGTGCGGTTTTAGTCGGTTCGAGTCCGACATAACCTCCCCTTCCGGCTCCGGCAGGGGGGGTATCCGCGGGGATTTCCGCACGAAAAAAAAAAAAAAAAAAAAAAAAAGGATAGTAGTATCGATTCACTGACTGATTGCCACGAGTCTCTATCTACATCTCAAGAGGCTCGCGTTAGGCAGTTGAGTCAAGGGTCTGACGCAGAAGGCGGTACTCCTCGACACGGTACGCATTGTAAGTAGGTTTTACTCCGTGGAGCCCTATTCACTGGTAGCTAGGTCCCTGTACCCAATGTCAAGAGCCGCGTGGTGGGTTAAGTACTACTCGTATTAACAATAACATGAGTTTGTAGGCACACGGGTGATACTACCAGTTTCCAACGTCTTGGTAACCCATTGTAAGCTTGCACTTACAATCCGCGTGAATATACGGGCGAGGAGATAGCAAAACCAAATACACGAATCACAAATTATTTCAATTACATCAATCATGTATGTGCCGTGGGTGTCGTAAAGGCGACAAATGGCAAGACAAAGCGCCCGGCAATAGGCTCGTCCCCTATCACGTCGTGGGACCAAAAATCATAATTGGCGATTATGTCATATTTTCTACAGACTATTAATAATCGGTTCAGGAAAAAACAAATCGATCAAGATATTTTTCAAGGCCTTATTTATTTAAAAATCTACTAGTATTTATGTCAAGAATTGATAAATTACATACAAATATGTAATTTTTCGATTTCTTTTGGAAATTGAGTGGATTTTATTAAGTATAGCAAAAATATTAAATCAAATTAAATTACTACCTTTCGTAACATTGTTTCATTTCAAAATACATACATTCATTTCAAAGTATAAGTTACATTTTATAAATCCAATGCACTTTAAAATACATATTATGTTTTATCGTGAGTATCGAGTACGAGTCGTATGGTTATATCACTAGTTACGTCAAGAAGGCGAATGTCATAACGGACCTTTTATTTTGAGATGACTATAGTGTCTTGTATTACGCCAGAGTGAATTTTATAATTCACTCTGATCACACACAATTTAATCGCGCCTTCAAGTTTTAAAGTTTAAACCTACAACTACAGTACTATACTATTTACAGTATGTATGTTGTATTGTTGCAGGGACTGCTGAACACAATAATGTGGCGCACTACTTCTTTCTAATTTATCTTGAAGGCGATGTTGAAGAATACTTGGCTTCCATAATTTATTTTATAAAAAACTAGCTCGTACCTTTGTTTTACCTTAGTGCAATAGAGAATGTTACTTACTAGGTGTGCAAAATCACTTGATAGATTGTTAAAATATAGCTTTTATATACATGTGAATTATTGAAAAGGGCTTGGATGGCCAAATCCGAAACTATAAGGAATCACGAGCAAAAAATAATCCCTAATAACGACGCACAAGCAACATGTGACAAAATAGGACTCTTTTTCTTTCAACTTATGAATAATTGCAATTGCTTGCAATCGCAATTGCTTGCATCTTATTTTCTTCTAAGGCCCTTGAAAACGTTACCCTCATTATTTTTATTTTTGCTACACGTGACGATCAGAAATTTTATGAAAAGCTGGAAAATAACTTGAAAGATAGCGCAGTGTGATTTGTGGTTTGTAGTATTATTAAGTATGACACATAGGGAATCCCTCAAATCTATAGCGCTCAAAATATAGCGCTGTATTCTGAAGGGTGGTTTTAAAGAACTCCCTATAATAATAAGTAGGGCTATCCCGATTTCTAACGCAAAAGTCCTACGCGACATTCAAATAAATGTTATTGAATATGCAAAACCAACAATTATGCGTCCGAGCCGTATAATTATTGTACTTCCTGCTACCGCCATCGAAGGGTCTTCGTATTTATCGAACAAAACATTCTTTTGCTGGAAATTAAACTAACAAATAGACACATAAATACAATGTCATGTTGACTACATACAAAAACTCACGCATGTATAATTTTACTAATGTCCGCGAGGGAGAATTTGAGATGCAAAAGAAAGGTACCTGTACCTACAGCACTTTCGGTAGGTACTATATTTTTTTTTCAAGGAATATTAGCAACCGTAATTACTAATATTCCCTCTAACCACTCCAACTAAGCGAAATTGCTTGTGCCAGGAGTGGGTTCACGTCGGTTGTGTAATGGCCAGAATTCGAACCCGGGACCTCTCGATTGTAAGGCCGACTCCTTAATCACTAAGTTACCGACGCTTATCACATATTCCGGACCCAAGTCATTAACTGAGCGAACTTTAATTAAATATTTCATCATTTGGCCAGTGCGAGTCGGACTCGTACACAAAGGGTTCCGTACCATTACCTACACAATTTAAGTCTAGCCTTCAGCTCTGATGAAGTTCGAAAAGTTCATTTCTAACCAAAAATGCGTAGACCGAGCTTTATGGACCGGGCGCCGGGTCTATGAAAAAACACAATGAACAATCATATAAAAATGACAGGCCCGAAAAAAAATTTAATATTTTGTTTATTTTTAATTGTAACCGTATTTATGAACAGACTAAGTATATATATAAAATGAATCACTATTTTGGTCACGAGATGACGCGTGAACTGGACTAATTTCGCTAATATTTTTTATGTATTCGATATTGTCAGGAGCTGGATCTTATGAATGATGGCCAAACTGATTTGCCAAACTGGTTTGGCCACAGGAATTAATGTCCTAGTGGCCAAACTCAATATTGTCTTCCTCCTGTATATCACGTAGGTGGACGGCTTTTCCTGATGGCCAAACTGATTTGCCAAACTGGTTTGGCCACGAGGAATTAAATGTCCTCCGCTTACCTAACCTACCTAATATGAAGAGATAACCTACGTAATATGGAGGGATAGATCCAGATGTCCGCATTTCTTGAAATGTTACGTTGATTGACTATTGACGTCGACTATACTGTACCTACTAGTGAACTAGCGGAATTTATTTTATTGCTTGTTGACAAAGCAGATATTTTTTTCTCGTACGAGGTGCATTGTAGTCGTCTTATGTTGTCTCGGTGTATTTTTGTGTTCGTATAAAAGTATAAAGGGTCGGTTGTCTCGCAAGGCCTGCTGAGAGCATTGCTGTACACTTGCGAGCTTCAGTGGTTTGTATGTGGGTTGAGACCCCCTCTTGTTAATTTATTATTAAAATGTGATTAGGATTTAGTGTACATTCCCAAACAATTGTGAAATTGAATTTAACTTTACCTGACCCCCTCCCCCCCCCCCCCCCTTGATTTGATATCTAAAAAAGAAAAATGCATCCGCTGACAAATGAACGCAAAGCCCAAAAAAAAAATACAATTTCGATGGACTAGAAGAAATAACTCACAGTTTGGCCACTAGGACATTTAATTCCTCGTAGCCAAACCAGTTTAACAAATCAGTTTGGCCACGAGGAAAATCCGTATTGAACGTGATATAGGGTGTGGAAATTTGTAGAAAAGACATGAAATAGTTCATAGTTTGGCCACTAGGACATATAATTCCTCGTGGCCAAACCAGTTTGGCAAATCAGTTTGGCCAAGAGGAAACACCCATTTTTGTAATCTCCTTCTAATTTCCTTCATTTTGATACCCTACTCGATAAGTTTGAATCAAAAATATTTTTGACAACATACGTTTTGGTGCCAAAAATCCGCCATTTTGATGTTCTCGAAGTTTTAATATGCCTGGTTTTAATATCACACAATCACGGCGAATCAAATGACACCTCACATGTCCAAATCCGTCCAGTCATTCAGGCTGTAGGTCGTACCAAATAAATGGACATACATACATACATATATACATATAGTCTCGAAAAACATTACCCTCCTTCCTTCGGCAGTCGGGTAAATAGCTGACCCGACAGACGCCATGTCTCAATTTGTTTGTTATTCTATTCACAATAATGTGTTTATTAATCTAATACTTCTTTATTCGATATTCTTCTATGTAATGAACGTTTGACATAGAATTGACTGAATGCGTGATGCAAATATTTTCAGAGGATGATTAGTAGACATTTCTCTGAATTTTCGTAACAAAATGCCATTTATTTGCGTAAAGCAAACTATGGGAGAGATTTGCAAAATTGCTTGGGACGCGAAAACTTTATGGTGGGTCTTGAAGACTCTATGTAATATTCTTCTATGTAATCTGATGTTTGACATAGAATTGACAGAATGCGTGATGCAAATATCGTCAGAGGATAATTAGTAGACACTTCCTCTCAATTTTCGTAACAAAACATGATTTGTTTGCGTAAAGCAAACTATGGGAGACTTGCTTGGGCCGCGAAAATCTTTATGGTGGGTTTTGAAGGCTCTGTGGACGTAAGGGACCCGTGGCTATTTATTTAAATTCAGGTCGAAATATTCACGCATCATGGTAGTATGAACGTCCTTGAGCGTAGAGGTATATGATTATATGGGTCCCATAGGTACATGAGGTCTGTGCGTTTATGGGGCCCGTTGACCTATGGGCTCTATGCAGTATAGTCCCCATAGGAGTATGCAACCCGATGACGTATGAGCCCTATTTACTTATGGGCTCCGCAGGTGTATGAGCCCCGGTGACCTACTGGTGTCGGGAGCTCCGTGGGCGTATGTGGCCCCTGTCGAAATACTTTCCGTTCTCAAACTAATAAGGAGAATTTGATATAGCTAATTGAGGTAAACACAACATAAAATCATCCATACTAATATTATAAATGCGAAAGTAACTTTGCCTGTTTGCCTGTATGTTACGCGCCACTGAAGCGATTTTAATGAAATTTGGTATACCTAGTGTTAGATTTGAGACTTGAGAAAGAGATATCAACGCGGGCGGATCTGCGGCCAAACACTAGTCTATATTATAAAAATGAATGATGATGATGAATGAGTCCCTATTTCCCTTGGTCATGTCATTACGCGTGACCAGCTGGACCAATTTCGCTAATTCTTTTTTTATTGTGTTCGTTATTGTCAGGAGAAGGTTCTTATGAAAGAAAAAATTGAGAAAATTGCACGGAAAATTACAAAATCTAAGAATACTTAACCACTTTATAAAATAGCTGACCCGACAGTCGTCATATTTTAATTTTGAATTTAGAATTCGAATTAAAATGTGTTTATTATTATATTGTTTCCTGAATCTATGATATACAACGTACAACTTCTATGTTTAACATAAAGGCAACGAAGCTAGATAAAATAAGTAAACAAAGTTTCAGCGGTTCCAAACATTTTTATTTAAAAATTATTACGTATCACTTCAACTCATTCCCGACAGGAATGAAATTGCTCATAAGATGGCGGAGCTGACAGTTTAGAACCGCTGTGCTGACAGCTTTCCTGTACTACGAATCACACAACGACAGCTGTCGCTCGGCCATTATCGCGTACGTGTGACATGTGCGACAAGGACAGAGAAAATAATTGCTAGTTATCGCAACATAACTCAGTAATGGTCACTTTATTTACCTTTTTTCTCTCGTCTCGTTGGCTTTACTTTAGATTAGACAGAATGTGTGCTGCAAATATCGTTAGAGGATGACTAAAAATAGGAATTATCGTAACAAAATGCTATTTGTTCGTGTAAAGCAAACGATGGAAGGGATGAATGGTTTTCTTTCCGTTCTGAAAATAATTAGGGTAATTCGAAACAGCTAAATGAGGTAAACAGAACATAACAAATTTTGCTGCATCTGATAGTGGTTTAATAATATAGTGTTTTATTTGTCTATAATGTTTGATAAGTAATTTGTTATGGTGGCAAATTAGTTATGTGAGTACCAAAATATATACATGTATATATAAAGAGAAGAAGAGGATTGTTTAGTATTTTGAATCCCTCTGAAGTACCCTTTTAACCTTTTTTCGCTATAAAAGGTAGCCTATATCCGTACTCAAGCTCCAATGTACCTCTGTACCAAATTTCATGACGCTTTCTTCAAAAATGACAAACTTTCAACCCCTATTTCCCCCCTTTAACCCTCCTTTCTCGCAACCAAACATAGCCTATGTCCTTTCTCATGGTCTAATCTACCCCTATACCAAATTTCATCAAAATCGGTTCAGTGGTTTAGGCGTGAAAGCGTAATATACAGACAGACAGTTACTTTCGCATTTGTAATATTAGTATGGACTACCTACCTCATAATTGACATTTGTAAAGATACACTTGCGTTGTTCGAGAACCATAATTCAAAGGGGCGCCGGTTAGAACGCATCGAACCAGGAAACTCGAACTCTAATATAACATTACAGTTAGCCGACACAATTGAGTCATCACGCTACCGAAGTACCGACTCACAAATACGAGAATTTGATTGCCAGGACTCAAATCAATGTCAATCCTAACGACTGTAGTATTGAAACCATAGCCGGGCTTTCACTGGTTAATCCGTTAATCGTTAATTAACGAAGTTAATATTTCGTGTAACGGATTAACGTGTTAGTTAACTTAAAATATGTTAACGGACTTGTTAACTTCCGTTAAAATTCCTAAAGTACGTTAATCGCTAATCTTCTAACTACTATTTCTTACTAAAATTAATTAATTTCGATCAAATCATCTTAAAATTATATGTACGTAGTCTTCGGGACTTACATACGAATATTTGAACTTTTACTTGTGTACCAACGACGATTTGAAACCTTTGCAGCTCCGGAAACTTTGGTACTAGGTAAATAGGAGTACGAACCGCGAATGTCTAAGAATATTTCAATAACAATCTCTCTCTAATTAATAAGAGCAGGTACAGCACAAGTGTCTCTTGCCCTTTAGTGAGAATTCTGGCGGCAGATGGTCCCGCACTTATTTACCTACCACGAAATCAATAACGGTAACACCAGTTTATTAAATGATATGATAGAACTTACATTAATTGGCTTCATGGGAGGAGGTAATTCGACATCTGCAGCTTCATCTTCTGCTTCGTCCAACTTGCCAACTTCATGATCATCCTGGCGACCATTGTCTCCTACTGATCCGTAAGGAAGCTAAACAAAAAGGAATTTAATTATAGTAAAACTAGCTGTTTTTTGATGAATTTCTAATAATGAAAAAGGTAACACTTATCAATATCTTATTCAAAAACTTGTCAGGGTCTCACTTTTACTCTTTTGTTCCTTGCTTTAATTGAATGTTGTATCTTCATTTATATCGCAGTATGCCATAGAGCAGGCATACAGGCATGCAGGCATGCCATAAAGTATCTAAAGATTATTTCAAAATGTAAGAGTGCACGTTACCAGCTGCGTTTATGAAACATTCATATAAATTACATGAACGCATTTTCAGCAAAACATGTAAAAATAGAGCGTAATTAGGTATAGGTACATTAGTACCATTATGTCCAATAAAAGTAACGCGTCTTCCAAATAAAATATTGAACAAAAGAAATTTATTACGTACCTTGAGTTTCTTATCTGATGGAATCTTCTTCAGAGGAATTGGTTTGTCTGTGGTGGCAGGGGATTGAGCGCCAGTTGGTTTATCGGTCTTGCCTTGGGATTGTTTCCGCAGTCCCAACCAACGTTTTCTAAGCGTGGAATAAAAATCATATCATAATGATAAACATAATACATATGGGTACCTAACTTCCCCACCCGCCCGAGATTCACCAATGGCATACTTCGAAACCCCGTTTAACCCCTTTAAATCATGTATATGCCCGCAATTTAATAACTTTCAAATATTGTATGGCAATCTGCTGCATTTGCTACATTTGTGATTACTGCTCCGCTCCCTTGACAAAAAATTTTTTTCAATTCGACGCTTTAGTTCCTGAGATTAGCGCTATCAAACGAATACGCCAAACAAAGAATAGTTTCCGCCCGCAGCTCCTCCCACGTGGGTCTCTTTTCTCCGGTTCTACTTAACCGATACGATTGCAATCAAACAAACGAAAGATTTTAAGTCAGACTAAAGCCATTATAACAAAAAATTGTATCAAAATTTGTTGAGTAGTTTCTGCACTCATTGCGAACAAACATCTCCAATGTGAGGTACATTCTGTCTATTAACTAGCTTGTAATTTTGTTATAGAATGATGATAAACATAATTTGATATATTTTCGTTTGTAATTTCATTCAGGCCGTTAATTGAACGGTGCCCTAGACGGCACCCAGCAACAGCCTAGGCGATTAATTAAACGGCTGATTAAACTAGTTGGCTGCGACTTATACATTGCATACAAATATTTGTACTGAGCGGGAAATGAACGTGAAACTTCCGAACGCACCACAGAGGTGATAAAAGTTGATAATTTGATAATTTTTGAAGAAAAGGCAAATAATAAGAGAGAAATCCATACTTCAATTATAATGTTATGGTTTAAATAACTAACGGATGAATTAGCACAATAGTATATTATTTAGAACACTAATATTGAATCTGCTCGACAAGACGCTACGACAAGTGCTCATCATTATGAAGGTACATACATCTGATACATACTCGTACATTGCATAATATATAATATGTGATTACCACGCGTTCGGTAATTTGAGAAATCGGTTTGTTTCAGCCACAGCTGGAACATTTTAGGCATAGCGTATTGCATCGGCCATAGAGGCCGAGCAACGGCTCACAATAACACATGTAACAGATACTTAAACCGCAGTACTGTATTTGATATATCAAGCGTCATTACTACTTACAGTTTCGCATTTATTTGCAAGTTGAAGATTTCATCACAATCTTTAGTTTGTGATCAAACTTCCTATTAGATCAAAACAACGAGTATGTTGTCAAACTATGTCTTAACATAATTTCAAACCAGTCTCCAAAACGTAGCTATGACTGCCTAATTATTTAAAAAAACATAAATACCGTTGATATCTATTTTTAATTTATAAATATCTTATTCAGCGATTAATCTATCATATCCATTGTAGTTGTTTTAGACTCTCCCGTTGAATTTCGACGTTCAAAATTAAAAATTTAAAAAACCGTAACTGGTTAAGTACTCCTATATATCGTAAGGTCCCCCGACATGGCAACCGTTGAATTAAAATTTATTCATTTATTTTCAACTTTTTGGTGTTTTTGTAACGGGGGTTTTTAAAATTTTTAATTTAATTTTTATTTTATACTTTTTGAATTGATCTACTAGTCAAGCTCTTTCATTTGATACCCATATTGAGGGAATTATAAAGAAATATGTATTCCAACATGTTGTGGCGCCGGCCATTTTGGACCGATTTTTTTCAAACATAGCTAAGAACACTCCCGACTAATATACCTTTCAAACAAAAAAAACGAAATCCAAATCGGTTCATCCGTTTGGGTGCTACGATGCCACAGACAGACACACACACACACACACACACACACACACACACACACACACACAGACACACACACACACACACACACACACACACACACACACACACACACACACACACAGACACGTCAAACTTATAACACCCCGTCGTTTTTGCGTCGGGGGTTAAAAATCACGATGAACGATAGTTCGAAAGTTCGAAAATGCGACACTTGCTAATGCGAAAGTACGTCACATCGATACACGCATTGTCGAATGTTTGTCACTGTCATGCACGTTACCACGAAAGTGCGCCAAATTGATACACACATTGTCGAATGTATCGCAGTGCGCATCGATGTAGCGCATTTTTTATTTGAAGAGTTTTTCTTAGCTTTTATTACAATTTATTAATTATTTATTTATTTATTATATACTTTTTTGTACGCCAATTACAATATCAATAGTATGGAAATTAGGAACATAAGAGCAGTACAAATGGCGGCTTTATCGTTTCAAAGTTAGTAAAAGTACCACCTATAAAATTAAATTATAATAAATCCCACTCGACTAAAACTTTTTAAATTTGTTCTTGAAGGCTGAATTCTGGGTTAATACGGAAAAAACTCAAAAAGACAATTAATTCGAAAATTATTGATTTTTAACCATACAGATGGAGGGACTAAATTGTAGCATTTTGAGTTCTCTAACACCCCCTGTCTAGAATACAGCGAGGTATCAGTAACCCTGTATATATATTAACGTTACGGTGCGGAACCCGTTAATGTTCACATTAACTAGGTAATCTGGGATTACCTTCAGTTAAAGTGCGAAATTTTTGTTTAAAAAGTTTATTTCTCACTTTGCCTGGTTAGTTTGCAGATTAAGGGATGGTACATCGTTAAAGTGCGGAAGACCGTGTAAGGAATACTTATTTACACTTGCGCACACTGTTCTCAAAGTGAAGTAACGTCGACTTCTTTTTCATAATCACAAGGAAACCCACGAAGAGTACTGCGGAGATCCGAGTTATAGAGTATTAATAAAGTTTAATAAATTCAAATATAACAATTATTATTCAGTCAACGTGAGCTGTAGTATGTACTAGCCTTTGGTCAAATATATACAATACCCAATTCATGACTAAAAACATTGACTTAAATTTTATTAATTAACAACAAAATCAGTTTTATGCACTTCACGTATGCCTGATCGTTAATCTCCAGATTATCTAGGTAGTCTGCAGATTAACTAGTTAATGTAAGAACTCAAACAATGTTTCGCACTTTAAATGACGCGGGCAGGTTATTTGCAGAATACCTCGTTAATCTGCACTCTAACTGATTTTCGCACAGTAAACACAACCTTTTCTTATCACATAAAAGCTAATTAACTAATAAATTGCATTTCAATTGGCTGTGTAACTACTGTTTACTAAATAAATTGTCGCAGCCAACTAGCTTACTAAAGGACGCCGTTCAATTTATGGGCCTGAATGGTATATTATTCAGCCGTAGCGATTGTTAAAACATTTAACTGGTTAATAAACTGGTTGGCTAATTGCGTAGGCCATTCATATTTTTCCAGCCGTTTGATGAAATGGCAAGTAATGAAACGTCCTCGATCTGAGTCGTTTACCTAGCTGTTTGATCAAATGGCTGAATATTTTTCAGGTTGCTAAGTAGTTGGCACTGTTTAGTAAAGAGGCTAGGCTATTACTTAAACAACCGTTTAAGTAAGTAATATCCTAGCCTAATAATTATAATATCAGTACGAGTAGCTTAATCAACCGATTAAGCTACTCGTACTGATATTGTAAATGAGAAAATAATTCTGTCTGTATGTTATGCTTTCACGCCTAAACCAATAAACCGATTTCGGTGAAAAATGGTATTTATATATCTAGAACGTAAATCGTGAAAATATATAAAAGGCCCTGCGCACGTAGATTGTTTTGTAATAATATAATCTATACTTGGTGAATTTGAGCTCGTCCACCGCATTAGCACCCCGTGCAATCTTGAAAATACATCCAAGAAATGTGTACTGTGCGTATATATAGAGCACATTTTAGGTCCAAGATAAGCGAATCAAGCAATAGATTAGTTAGACCTTGGAAAAGAATATGGGCAAAGCCGCAGTAAAAAGCTAGTGAGTTATAATATAACAACATGGAGATCATTAATTTACATTCCTATAAGTAGATACCTACCTATTTGTTTACTCGTAAGTGATGTTGTGAAACAAACACTCTGATATAGGTACATTTGGAACTAACAGCTAAAACTGTTTACAAATACGAAAATGTCAATTGCACATTTGCATGCAGTATGCTTAACTCGGTGACTAAATCGGTGTTAACTTGCAATGATTATATAAATCGTATCATGTACTTATTACAGTTATTACCCATATATAGAAGTTTCATGGTTGTAATTTATAACCTTGAAACTGGGTTACGTTTGTTGATACACATTCTGATGATTACATTTATTATAGTAAAAAATGTGTCACTATTAATTGAATTAACAATTCTTTATCTCACAATAGATCCGTCGGCGCGGTTAGAACTTCAGCGAACCAAGGATTTATCACCACATTGCGGTCAGACTCCAGCGACGATGAACAAAAAATAAATGTAGCACAAACTTTATTACGTAAATATCACAGACCACACTAGAATCGCAGAGGTGTCGCACATGTACCGCCATATTCACTTAAAACTTACTTCACGTGAACAACTTGCTTCCACATAGCTGGGGTACGGTGGAAACATACCACATCACTGTAACAAACGCTCTCGACCGCACTCGTGGTTGCACTGAGTATCATGAAAAATGTGCACAAACATTGTTATCTAGTTTCTATTTCGAAGGAGTAAATAATCAGATCAGGGGACGGTCGACAAGGAGCCCTATCAGAAGATATACGATAATGGTGTAATAAACGCGAATTGACAGCACCGCACTGAGGACTGTTAGCGATTTGACAGCACGCGAACATAAAATAATCGCCTCTCACACTCATGTTTGGTGTCGAGGATACCTCCAATATATAAATTAATGGGTTTGTCCAATCTGTGATTTACGTTAAGCGATGAGTCATTTACATATAGTACTTTCAAATTACCCAGGTTTCACATTCGTACATATCATGTCGATACGTGCGTATGTACATCGCTATCATGAATTCTACAGTAAAGCAAATTTTAACGTTCCGATAAGATTTAAACCAAGATTAAAGATATCAGAGTTAATGGATCACTTTGCGTGTGACGTAAGTGAATATACTTATTACTACACATATAATTGTTTGTCGGGCATTAAGGCATGTACAATAAGAACGGACGAGATTAGATAACATAAATTGTAAGGTATTGATAAGAACTTATTCGTCAGTCACTTGGGAGTTATAAAATAAATAGCATATAGGTAGGTATAGTTTAAATTAGCTGCTAACGGAAAAGCGCTGAGTTATTCTGTTTGTAACACTACTAAGTACTCAGGTAAGTTGTGTGTCTTATTACGTGTAGAGAATCTTCTTTGATTATCATCTCCAGATAAAAATTAGTTTCAAGGAAATAATAATCACACAATATACCAAATCTAAACCAAATATATAATCGTTTCCAAAAAATAATAATGCAGAAGCAACAAGTTTTATAATTATTTCTGGAAATTGATCATGATTGTTAGATAATTCTATTTTTTTTTTTCATAAATTATATTCAAAAGAGAAACGACTCAAAGGGAAAAGTCGTGTTTCAATTGAAGACTGAATATTTTTTAACATTATGCAGATACAAAAATAGACTCTACCTATAACTTTATGTAACTTGTATACCTATCGCGCAAAATCAAAAAACTACTTTCAATTTAAGTAAAAAAAAAACTAAGTCAATTAACTAGTGCAGGAGTCAGAGATTCCTTAACGAATGTACACCAGTTTATACGTCAATGCATATTATTATTAACTATATAAGTTTGATGCAAGTGCATCACATACAGCATACAGCGAGCACTGGTCAGTGTAGAGATGGGTATACTAACAGTACACAGAACATAAACCTTTGCGCAATGGAATGAAAGATATGAGATATAAATGAATTGAGTGTGAAGATAACGAGATTCGATGGTATAACCTGATAAGACGGCAACAGTTGGCACAACAGGGTTGCGAATTAGCCGCGTCGGCGGGCATGGCTGGCGGTAGTGCGCGACGTCGCCGCGACACCACTAAACGACTGAGACTGCTGCTCTGAGTATCGCTCAAGAATTAGATAAACCACACCGAGATAAAAAGATGACTAATCACTACAACTACGAATCATTCATTACAGATACGATACTGTATTGTTAACTAAATAAAATCTTTTGATCATTTTGGCCTGAGAAAAAAAGTTAACTAAATATTTATGTGATAATTTTTTTCAGTAAGTAATTAGGAAGGAACCTCTACTGAGAGATGCCTCGGAGGTTCTTCTTTTAAAAAAATCGCAACATTTAATTTTCGACTTTAAAAACGGACTTGGCAAAAACGGAACCCTTATACATTCGTCATGTTAGTCTGTCTGTCCGTCCGTATGCTACAGCCACTTTTCTCCGAAACTATAAGGCCTGTTCTGTTGAAACTTGGTAAGTAGATGTATTCTGTGAACCGCATTAAGAATTGCACACAAAATAGAAAAAAAAAACAATAAATTTTGGGGGTCCCCATACTTAGAACTGAAAATCAATTTCATCAAACCCATACGTGTGGTGTTAGATAGGTCTTCAAAAATGCTATTGAGGTTTATAACATTAATGTTTTCTAAACTGAATAGTTTGCGCGAGAGACACTTCCGCCCCTCTAACTTCTATAATAAGAGAATGATAAATTTAAAAAAAATTGTGATGTACAATGCTATGCAAAGTTCCAACGAAAATTGGTTTGAACGAGATCTAGTAAGTATTTTTTTAATACGTCGTAAACCGCAATTTTCAAAAATAATTGAAAAAACATTTAATGAACTACAAAAACTTTTAAACATTATGTTATTTGCTGCTACGGAACCCTTCATGGGCGAGTCCGACTCGCACTTGGCCGGTTTTTTTTTTATTCTGCTTAGACGCGAAAGATGGATTATTGGAAAATCCGAGCCATTTATAATACAAGTGCCGCCGGCGCGGCAGAAACGACTCGCAATATTAACGGTGTGTTTGGAGAGAAGACTGCTACTGAACGCACCGTCCGTTTTTCGACTTGAAGAACGAGCCACGTGGATGGAAGACCGCCTACACAGGTGAATAACTCTAAATTGAAAGAGATGGTGGAAACCGATCCGAGTCAAACTACCCAGGAATTAGCGGCATGGTCTAACGTTACCTTACCCACAATATTGACTCAAATCAATAAAATAACAAAAATATGAAAAATGGGTGCCTGATAACTTACCCACTGAATGTTTTCCGATGTTTAACTGGGCTAGCCGCACTGGCCGCTCCAGGGTCTGAGCTAGATGCCTCTGCAAAAAAATAAACACTCATTGAAATAAAACCACTTTTTACAGATTCTATCGCGGTATATTTGTTATTAATTATTTACTTTTAAACCGACATTTCGACCACTTTCAGCAGCCCTGTTCGCGGAGTCTTGAAAGTAAATAATAACAAATATACCGCGATAGAATACGTGAAAAGTTGCTTTTATTTAAAAAAATAAACACTGCCAATAAACACGTATTTAATAAGTTATCTTTTATAACGATATGTATTTTGTCTAAAACATGAGATTATTTCATCTTAGCGTTAATCCCAGTCGCATTCGAAGCTTTCACCTCAGAGTCTGGGATTTTTTCAATTTTCTAGATTTCGATATTTTCCGTGAAGCAACTACTATCTGACCTCCACAACCAATAGGCGATGTTGAAGTATTGTAGTTAGACCAGTTGTTGAACTTTTAGGGCTCTAACTAGGTACTCATAACGACTGCCATAGTTGTTCGTATGAAAACCGGGACAGACGACAGCTTAAAGTGATCGGTCGCACCTCAGAAGGTACAACATACCAATTTAAATACATAGCCATATTCGCGGGAGTCTAATGGATCAATCATGATATAACGACTCAACATATCTGGCTGATATTTGTTATAGGGACAGATTTACTGTTTGGAATAACAAATCTTTTTTATACCGGGAACAGGTTCCCACTGGTTGCGTAAACGGAATCAAAATTCCACGAACGAAGCTGCGGACGGCAGTTATGGTAAGGTAACAATAATTTAACAATTTTTTTTGTTGTCACTATACAAGTGTACAATTAAATTGCTCCCTGGATCCCACACTAGGATTCCCTATGTCGTGGGACCTAGTCCCCTTCACTCCGCTATGACAATAATATAATCTGATTCTTAAATTAACTAATGTGTGTGCGTAATGTGTGTATATAGTAATTTTTAAAATATTTTCCGTATCATCATAGTCCATGTTATTTAGCCAATCGAAAATAATTTGTTTCAATTTTACTATGAATTCTATTCATTTTTGAGTTAAGATATATAAAGTCCCATAAACTAAAAGTTACTTTTGCGAGGCCAACGAACGTTAGGTCGGTCTCACTTCAGGGTTCTGATAGAATCACGAGCTAGTTGCTTTGCATTATTGTGATATTTTAAAGTCATAGCTGCCTTACTCTTGAGATTTACAATCGGAATAAAGAGAATCTGTACAATAGCGCCATGGTTGTTTAAATTCAAGCCTTCGAGTGAATTGTGATAGGTACTTATGAGTGGTACTATGTAATGAGTGATGTCATAAAATCTTAGTTTTTCGGATTTTAGTCAGTTCGATTACCGGGTATGGCAAGTGAGTTTTTGGACATACTCATCATCCACATAAAGATGTTCATTCTGATTGCATCCGAGGCCACGGTGCCCTCGGAGCTAAGGGTACGCCTTAGGTACGGCTCTTCCTAATCCACTTCGCACGATTTTGGGCGTGACACCGTTTGCACGCATGTCACCCTCGAGTTTTCGAACATACTATAATTCAGTTTTCTTTATATTGAACAATAAAGGTATGAAATCCTTTATCTCAAGTATTTAGAGTACTTTTCCTCCAGGTAAGGTCTTAATCTTCCACCCTGTATAATACGACGAATTAAGCAATTGTTAGTTTAATGGTCCTTATAGTGAAGTTATTACATTTTCTTCACTAATTGCCAATTGGCACTTAGTTTTCATTTACAATACGTCTAGACTTAATTGATTTATGGTATACATTCGACCAATCGCGAGTCAAGTCTATTCCAAGAATAAACAGGCGATATCAACCACATATTGGCTGCTTATTTTAGGAATAAACTTTACTCGCGTTTTGTCGAACCGGCCCTTAATATGTTTAATTTAATTTACCGAAAACGGAGAAAGTGCGATTTTTTTAATAATAACTAGCTTTTACCCGCGATTTCATCCGCGTTAAGCTCGGAATAGAAAGCTAGGTATACTGCTCCTGTTCCTACGACTCAGATAAAGTTCCTTAAAGTTTCTGTAAGCCTGGTACTCCATGCAAATGTACCAGGGTCACAGAAATATTGATCCCGTGACCGCGACCCACAGGAACCTATACCCGGGATAAAACTGAATATAAAGTAGGCATACAGATGTCGCTAATAATGACCTAGGTGTTTCAACGACATTAGAAAAAAAAAAGAACGAACGGGATGTAAAGTATCCTACATCCGTCTCCTGGTTCTAAGCCATATACACCCACCAATTTTCAGCCAAATTGGTGCAGCCGTTCTTGAGTATACATGATATGATAAATAGTATAACTAACACTACTTTCTTTTATACATATAGATTGTATTTCCTTTGAGGTACGGGTCCCTAAAAATACTATAGTCGCGATATTTTGACTCACGGGTTCCCTCCATCAGGCAGAAACTTAATACTCCGAAATTCAATTGGCCTAACCCATTTGGCATAATTTAATTTAATCAAACATTTGCGAGGCATAGAAATTATGAATAGAATCATATTTAGACAAGATGGTCATATATCCGTAATAGTAATGGCATACTCTTCTGATCGCAGAATTGTATTAGGTATAATAAATATCTTTCGCAGAACGATAACTGCATATTTTTGTTTAGGAAAAGGTTTATTTCGAATACAATTATTAGGTATATTTTAGAATTTCCTTAACCGGTATGAAATTTTGATCCCGTTACTGTAAAATACTTCTTATAGTAAATTTTAATCGGAAAACTCAACAGGTTTACCGCCAAATTGTTTTCTCGTAAACTCAAAACTTGTAACTCAAAAGTTAGTGACAGATAAAAATTGCTGCAAATCCAACGTGATCTTGTTTACCCTATCCCTAGAGTGTTATTTAAGCGCGCGCAGGGGCAACGCGGCTCACGAGGAACAGGTGGTTATAATGACCAGGCGCTACAACCATCTGCGACGATAAGATCGTGTGGAGCCACTGGAGCCCCAGTGGAGCATCAGCGCCGGAACTGTGACAGAAATTATGCTTACTGCATCCTGCTGCTTCTTGCTATTTTGCTGCTGCTGCATGCTGCCTATTGCATGGTGCATGATGCATGCTCGGTTATGAACAATCGAACATAATAATATATTTGACTGACTGTCATGAAATAAACTCGGATTCTGAATCCGGGCCTGTTCATTTTGACAAGCAGCCAACACACGGTGTTGACGTTCACGCATGCGAAATCACGTTGTTGTTGTGTTAAACGGAGCAATCAGAAATCAGGGAACTCGCACTCGAAAAGCATTTATGTAAACCCATGGTAAGGCTACAGAAAGATGCAGCAATAAACATTACCATCACGTGACCGTTTAATTTTCATTTTTAAATAAAAATACTATTTCTTTATCATTTCTTCCCTCTTTTGTATGTCCTTTTGCACTTCTCTAACGGTAAACTTTCTGCTTTTATTAAATTATGGATATGAAATGTATGCCAAATGACCTTTACTTTCAAATGGTTGATTTTTGTATTATGTCTTGTAATATGTTATCTTTAAGTTAAGTATAAGCCACTTTCCATGGAACAGAACTCTAGTCAGACGCTTTTAAGTAAAAAAAAATACCTGAACGTTATTGAGGTAATATATTTAATTATAAAGACAAACTTTAGTGACCACACGTCGCCTAAACACAAAAAAAAATATTCAGCCAAGAGAGTGAGCGCGAGATAGAGCCATATAACCCGATTCCTGTCGGCTTCCCAATTGGTCGTAAAGGTGTTTTTACCAGCTTCCCTTTTAAAAATTATCACATTACGCCACCGAGGGTCATAAACGTAATATACTAGCGTACGCCCCTGTGCGGATCTGGTCGCGGGTTCAGATTCGGCCTTGGACGTTCACTCTTTCCGATCTCAATGTAATGGTATGCAACTTCAATAACATTTATATTTAAATAATCATTATATTGCTCTTACTTCAAAATAAAATAGAAGATTTTTTATAATATATACAATATATGTAGATTTATTCACGTCTGTAAATCCCCGAAGGGGTAGGCACAGGTGTATTAACACCCACATTTCTCCAACTACGAGTTTCGGTCCACACGGAGGGTCTAAAGCGTGAACTTGAGTGTGGCGAATAGGCCAGCCGGTCGCCGTGGAAAAATATAGTACCGAAATGGTGGTGAGGTGTATCCTCCACGATGTTATAATACGCTATTAGGTATATCCTTAACATTTCACAGACAGACTTGATATATTCGATAGACATTCGAAGGTGTCATTTGAAAACTGTTAACAATTTGAAAGACGTTTGGTCGACTGAGCCACGACTACCACGATTGCTAGGAAGTACAATTTAATCGTTTATGATGCTATGTATGTATGTAGAAGCATCTATAAATGAATAAGGTCAACTTGGGTAATTGCGTCTACGGGGCTAATGCGTCTTTTTTAAATTATTCGATAACTGTTCAATCTACATTGATTTCTGCCATCTAGTTACATTTGCTTAAACTAAATACTTTACATGATGTTCGTACAGATGGCATTTTAGCTCTCTTATTGAAGTATGTAGCCATTTTGTAAATTGCACGTTTCTAGACAACTTGGCGCTGCGAGAGGTGAGTAACCAAATCCATGTTAATCTTCTGTTTTCTTTATTTGACTGATTTTATTCAATAACCATTGTAAAGAATAGTCAATGGGTTGCTTACACAGACAGTTATTTTTAGTGTAATAGCTTTATTTAAAGAAATAATTATATCTCCATTTTTAAGGTTAGGATTAATGTCTGGGGGTAAATGCGTCTGCCTTTACGGGGTAATTGCGACTGTGGGACGCATTTACCCCGAAAACAGAAATCGACAACCTTTTTATGTCCGCACATTTTAATACGAAAGTGAAATTTTATTTCAATGATGTGGAATGCCAAGAAACATAATACCCAATATCCCTTATCATTTATTATAGGTAGTATAATAATTCAAAATGCACAAGTGATGTTGGAAAGTTCATTTTTCTGGTGTCCATTTTGCTCCATTTTTACCCACGCCGGAACGGAGACGGTATATGCGTTTCGGGTGAGAGGATGTTTGTATAAGTATGTTTGTGCAAATACATGTTGCCATTTTTCTCCAAACTACTAGTCCGATTTTGATGTAGTTTACAGTTATGATTGATTTTTATTGATTTTTAAAAGATCCTTTATTTTCATTAAGGTACATTAAAGTGTTACATAAACAGATCCTATTCTATTTACGAACTAACATGTGAATAAAATATTTTTTTTTTAAAGTAGGCTTACCTTTATAAAAACATGCTACATCCTTATAAAAACACACAAAAATATTGCTATCCAAAAGAAAATAAGAACATCATTATAATTTTGCTGGCTAGGAGAACAACCACTGCAAATATTAATTAATTATCAATATACTCGTAATATTCTATAGACAATAACAGTTAATATTGTATTAATTAATACATTGAAAGTTAGAAGTTATACGCGTAGTGTAATATAAAATGACGGTATCGCACAAAAATAAACGCGTGTGTGGCGGTAGGCCGTATGTGGTGAGGCGCCGATGTCACGTACCTAGGAAATAGTGATGTGGTAATCGGTATCGGTTATACTGGTACGGGAGCTAGCAACGTTTTCGAGAAAGAATTTCAGGTCAGCTGATTTTGTGATATGCTCTTGTTCTTGCTCTTTCGGTTAGAGTCTGGGCTATCTGGCTGGCGGGAGCGGTTGCGTTCATTACTGCGCATCCTACCTGTCCAGGTGATAATCCTGGATTTTCAAATCATTTTAAGAGGCGTAATTTAAATTTTTTTGTTTTTAAATAAGACTACCTGACATACTTTTTTTATTGCCAGACATTTCTGACATTGCTAATTATGTGCCATACGCGATTCTTTTAATTTTTTTTATAAAAATTTAAAAGTATTTTATAATGTCTGTAATTTTAACATTATGTTATTTAAGATAAGAAACGCTTAAAATTAATTTGCCAGACATTAATTCGATTGTTAAACCTTGAATTAAAATAAAAAAGGCATGAAAAGTATTGCAGTATGATGCTAGTAGTTTGAAAGAGACAGTTGCAGAATAAGCTGAGAATAAGACAGAGAACCATTGCAAATATACTATTGATATTATCTGACCTCCTCCTCGTAACCTGTAGCCTAGCCCTGAATTCCTCAGTAAGGTACTGAGAGGATTCAGTGCTAAGCAGAACCAAAGGGGACTCACACTGACACCTTGGAAAATGCCTCGCTCAATATTTATTGGTTCGCCGTTACTGCACACCCCTCGACATCCTGGATAGCTAAGAACTGTTCTCCATTGCCTCATACATGACGCCAAGAAGATGCACAGAGTTGTATCTACTTTATACAACTCTAGCACCCTCAGGAGCCATGTATGGGGCACAGAGTCGAACGCTTTCTTATAGTCTATCCAGCATGTCGATAGATTCTTACGGCTACGGCGAACTTGTTGACTAATGGCCATATCAATGAGGAGGAGCTCCTTAGTACCACGGGCCCCACTCCTACATCCATTCTGAGAGGCACTCATAACAGTGTTTGTAGAGATGTGCTTTGTTATTTTATCTCTCTGAATAGATGTAAGAAGTTTATAGACCGATGGTAAACACGTGATCGGTCTATAGTTACTGGGGTTCGAGGTACTTCCTGTCTTATGGAGCAGGTGGGTAACACCAGTGGTCATAAAAATTGGCAACGTCCCTGACTCGATAGCAGCCTATTACTATTATTGCTAGCTCCTATACTATACTTAGATGCGTACGATAAAGTATTCAATCTACTTCGACCTATTGTTGATATTAAAATGTTGCTGTGTGTAGGGTTTTTGTAAATATAGAATTTACGGGCAAGCTTTAGGACGAAGTCCTTCAATAAAGGGAAACTTAATTGGCAATGAAGTCTTTTTAGATTGGTTTTAAATGGTGTATTGTATGCAATTTTTAAAGATTTGTTTTGCAATACTTGCAGTTTCTGGTAGTTTGAGTCAGATGTACTGCTCCAGACTGGTGCAGCGTAAGTAATACACGGCCTTACCAGTGTGGTGTAAATGCGTAACTTGGTTGGCGGGCTTAAGTTTGATTTGCGGTTCAATATGGGTCGTAATGCGTTTGTTGCTTTGGCACCTTTAAGACATAGCTGTTCGGTATTTATGCACCAGTTAAGTTTGCTGTCTAGTAGTATTGTACCCAGATATTTAATGGACCTGCTCCAGGGTATAGCGAAGCCAGCTATTTTTACGTTAGTATCAGGCAATGTGCGTTTGCGGGTGAACATTATGGATTCGGTTTTGTTAGCATTAAGTTTCAACTTCCAGTTGGTAAAGTATGAACTTAAGAGATCCATTGATAGTTGTAAGCGTGCAACAATAAGATCGCAATCATCCGATGAGGTGTAAGTGGCAGTGTCGTCTGCGTAAACAGCGAGTTGGGTGTGAGGCTGAGTAGGTATATCATTTAGATATAAGATAAACAGCCAGGGGCCCAAAATTGACCCTTGCGGTACACCAGCAGTTATGGGTATGGGGTCAGAGTGAGTATCGCCTAAGTGCACTGAAAAACTACGATCTGTGAGATAGGATTCGATTAGTTTGACTAAAGTTAAAGGAACGTTATTGATCATAAGTTTATGGAGCAAGCCTTCATGCCATACAGTATCGAAAGCTTTTTCGACGTCGAGCAGAATCATACCGGTGGATTTACCTAAGTTAAGACAGTGGGCGATATGTTCTGAGACTCTTGCCAATTGCTGAGTGGTGGAATGGAATTTGCGGAACCCGAACTGTTGGGGCACGAGAGTGGGTTCGGTAATTTGAGATAGTCGGGATAGAATTATCGACTCAAAGAGCTTACCAAAGCTGGGAAGCAAGCTAATTGGGCGATAATTGCTTGGGTTTTGATCGAGCTTACCAGGTTTTTTGATGGCAATTACCTTAGCGGCTTTCCAGGCAGAAGGATAGTAGCCTAAGAGTAAACAGGCGTTGAATATTTTTGTTAGCAACACAATAGATTTCTGAGATAGGTTTTTCAGCAATAGGTTACCTATCCCGTCAATGCCCGGGGCCTTCCGAGATTTAAGCTTGCTCACCAAGTTACGAATCTCAAAGGGCCGGACCAGAACAGTCTGTTGATCTGCATCGTTGATGGCGTCATTTAATTTTTTCATGGATTCCGACACAGACGACTCAATTTCTGATATGCTAGGCCATTCCCTGGTGAGATTCATGTTTTCTCCGAAGGCAGAAGCTAGGGCCTCACATTGCTCGTGTACCGAGTTGGTCCAGGTTCCGTCAGGTCTAACGAGAGGTGGAATGATGTTAGGCCTGTAGTGGATACTTTTGACCACTCGCCACAAGTCTTGGTGGGGATTGTCAACGCTGGCTAATTTTTTGCTCCAGGCGATGTCATTTGCAGCTTTGATAGCGTTTTTTATGTTGAACTGCAACCCCTTGACAACAGCGAAAAGACGTTTCCTAAGAGCCGGATCCTGCTCCTTTAAAGCAATTCGACGAATTTTGTTTTTATTCTTGATGTCACTCCTGACTCGTCTAGGCAGTTTAAGCTTGTTGTTTGTGGTAGTTTTAGGAACATTATGGTTACGCGCATCGATCAGTATCTTGGTGAGGCGATCAATTTGATTATCGATATCAGAAGTACAATTGAACACAGAGCTAGTCAGGGAGACACTGTTGTCGAGGTATCGACGAAAAGAGAACCAGTCTGCTTTAGAATAGTTGTATGCTACATGGGGTTTGCGAGTAATGTTGCCGCTTACGGAGAACAAAATGGGTAAATGGTTTGAGGACAACTTAGACAAGGTCTTGGGTTCTGTGTATGGTTGCGTGCAGTTATACAGAATAATGTCAGGGATGGAAGGGGACCTATTACTGTCGTAGTGAACGAGTGTTACAGTAGCTGGTGCAAGAATTTCATAATCATTAGAGTTCATATGATGAAAGAGAATTTCACCATGGTCGTTAGCAGCAAAAGTGTCCCAGTAAGGGTGTTTGCCATTGAAATCACCCATCACTATTGAATGAGGATTGATGCCAATCACTAAATCCAGATCGCATGTCAAGAGTGGACGGTTGGGAGACTGATAAGCAGAAACAATGACAATATTATTTCCCGAGATATTTAGCTGAATGCCAATGCATTCTAAGTGTTGTGTTGCGGGTAAAGAAATTCGAGTGTGGGGAATATCGCTTTTTATGAGTATTGCAACACCTTGGCCTTGAAAGACGTTCAGTTTGTCCTGGCGATAACACGTAAAACCAGGGGTGCTGAGTTGCTGTGTGGAGGAAATTCGTGTTTCACTTAAAGCTACAATGTCGACAGCAGATTTACTCACCAGGTCGAGAAGCTCATGAATTTTTGTGCGAATACCGTCAGCATTCCAATATAAGATACGCAGTGAATTAATATCAAACATATTTTCCTAAGTGTGTCAGTATTAGTATAACCTTGTCCATGATGTTAGAACATGCAACAAATTGATTTTTTATCGACTTAATGGTCATTAAGATATTAAGCATATCTGTTGTGGCTTGATCTTGGCCGCTCGAAGACAGAGATGCCTGTGGTAGCATTTGAGGGTCTGCCACAGTACTTATGATTTTTGATGGGGGTTTTGATCCAGCAGCCACGGCGTTCCATGCTCGTCCATCAAGTTTGCTTTGCTTCATGATCACGGCGCGTTTAGCAGCTTGGGTTTCCTGAAGTAGTTGCTGTTTTTCCCGCATGGTTCTTAAATATTTGTCGCGTTCTTTACACAGCCGGAAGTTTGCGGGGTGGTTTTCTTTACAGTTACAACATTGAGCTGGCTGGCTGCGGTCTTTTTTGGAACATTCAGAGCTAAGATGGGCTTCAGTGCATTTGACGCATCGCGCAGGCAAGTTGCAGTTTCTAGAGGAGTGCCCGAAACCTTGACAACGGTAGCACTGGGTACCATAAGTATTGTTAGATCGGTATTTATGTACCTGAACCACGCAATTAAATAGGTACTTGATCTGGCGGAAACGCACCATGTCGCTGCCGGCAGGGAGTTGCACCAGAAAAGGAGGAATGGCAGCGCTTTTGCCTACGGGAACTTTCATGTTACGTACAATGACATCATTGAATCCGATACCAGCAAGTTCTCCCTTAAGTTGGTCCTCAACGTAAGCCGGTAGACCAAATATAACAGCTTTATACAGCTTCTCGTCTTTACGGGAAAAAGTATGATAGGCCATATTTTCTGACAGTAAGCCATTTTTAAGAGTCTGATGGTCATCAGCGGAATAGCATATAATAGATACGTTGTTGTTACCTTTGTATTGGAGGTGAAAATTCTTAGTGTACTTGCTGATGATAGTCCGAATGGCTTCGTGAGTCCAGTCAGATTTCAACTGCAACATAATTGGAGGTATATGACCAGTTTTCTTTCTTAGTGTTGAGGCATCCTGATGGCGAGCGTTGTGAGATCCATCCAGTCTTTTCTCTGCTGGAAGTGTGCTGAAGCGATTGGTAGTTTTCGTCGTGGGAGTTGACTGTAGTTCGGCAGGCCGCGCAGTCTTCTTTGGTAATTTCCACTGGCTCACGTCAACTGGACCTTCAAGGGGACGTTTTCCAACAGAATTTGATCTTGTAAGAAACGCTTCCATAATAGTAACGATATCTAGGTATAGGTATCAGTACGTAGTTATCAACAGTTAGTAACGGGTACCGAACGTATAAGCGCTTGCCCATCACTAGAGTTAGGTAAGAGGCAGCGAGAGGGGAGTAAAGAAAAGGACATGCGACCACGACTGGCGCACGAGCCAAACTGACTTACAGTTATGGGTTCGGGTTTAATTGGTGCATGTTCTTAGATAGATGTTACGGTGACAAATCACCAGGGGACGCTGCAACAAACATTGTTTGTGCAAATCCATATTTTTTTTTATATTATAGGCGACAAACGAGCAGACGGGTCACCTGATGGTATGTAACTGCCGTCGCCCATGGACACCAGCAACTAAAAGCTGCGAATGCATTGCCACCTCGAGGACTAAGATGGAATGCCTATAGTGTTGTTATTTCCTCGGCTGTCTTACCCTCCACACCGACAACAGTGCAAGCACTGCTGCCTTAGCGGCAGGATTAGTGGGTAAGATGGTTCTACCACCCGCATCCGCCATATTACCATTTTTCTCTAAAACTGTTAAAAATAGTAATTTGATATAATAATAATAAAAATAATTATAATAATAATAAATTTAATAAACTGTCGTGGGTTTTTACAAATTTTTGAAGTGAAAACTTCTTTACATTTTTTACCCATCCAAAAGTGCACAACGCCGCGGCGTTGAGCACTTTTGGATGGGTAAAAAATGTTAAACTCGCGTCAGGGGACACGTAACCGTAAGACGCGACGTTGTCGTTCTGTTTTAATTACATTGCTTCTTTTGTTCCTTATTATCCAAATATTACCTCATTGCGAAAAGCAATGTATTTCGTACAGAACTTCGTACAGAACGACAACGTCGCGTTCTCGAATTATTAGTGGTACAGCCTGTATAGATATTTAATTAAAATACTCCTAGATAAGTAAGTAATATAATGGAAGAGTACAATTTATTCCCTAACTTACTTATAAATTTGACTGTCAGGTCGTTTTCTAGATTCATTTGATCTCGTAATTTTCTTATTGATACCGTAGTAGACTGAGTAGTGCCTCATTTAATAATTTAAATAAATTTTTGTATGTTTTCTCGATTTTTTTTTCACAACTGACACAACTATAAGTACTTGCAGTTTTGGCAAAAATTCAATTTATTTTCACCGGTAACATCACCTTTTTCATCATATGAAAGAAGACAAGTGTTGCCATAGTAAAATCGTTTTGGCATAGAAAGTGGCGCCACTATTTTTTCACGACTTTTATGCTAAGCTGTACCTGCCTACTTTTCCTGTGCTTACTTTTCCTGAAGTAGTAAGCGCAAACCACCGAGGTAAAATGTTGACAACGTCTGCATTTAGTATGAGGCTAATGCGTCCATCAAAAACTAGACGCATTTCCCCAATTTTTACTAAATTGTCTCTGAATTCCTCAATTATTCTTTTTTTTTAGTTTAATTGTCATTCTTTTGCACAGAAATTTGATCCGAAAAGAACTACTTTGATTCTCTCACGAATAGCTTACCAATTAAGTATTTACTCAAGAAAGACGCATTTGCCCCAGACGGGGAAAATGCGTCTAAAATTCCAATTTTTTAAAAACAATCAATATGACACAGTTGTAAAACTCTGGCGAAGAAATCAATAATAGGATTTTGTACAGAAATAGCCATATTATGAGACTAGAGTTTCAAAAAGTGCATAATGCCATAAATTCACTCACAATAAGGCGATAACTTGGAGTGATCGAGAAATATGACGCAATTGCCCCGGTTGACCTTATGTCTTAACAGACAAGCACAAATACGTGATCGATCATAACAGAGCCTATTGACAAGCCACACTCGAACTCAATAGCATTCACAGGTATGGCGAAGTTTAATAGAGTAGTACAATGAAATTATCAATAACTATCTCAGCATTAAATCCCACTTGCATCCCAGGCCCTCTCTAAAGTCTACTTATCGGCTTCGGGGAGTCGTCCCAACGTACGTGTACGTGCTCATGGTTGTTCTAACGTCATCATCAAGCCATGTAAATATCCTGACAAATTCTTCACTAAATAAATGTAGTCACCATACCTTATGTTTAAAGATACTTCCAGAGATCTGGCCGATGGCATGTGAAGACTAAGGGACCATCCTTTAAGGGCTGTGGATTTTAATTATTCAGTTTTTAACCCCCGACGCAAAAACGACGGGGTGTTATAAGTTTGACGTGTCTGTGTGTGTGTGTGTGTGTGTGTGTGTGTGTGTGTGTGTGTGTGTGTGTGTGTGTGTGTGTGTGTGTGTGTGTGTGTGTGTGTGTGTCTGTCTGTGGCATCGTAGCGCCCAAACGGATGAACCGATTTGGATTTAGTTTTTTTTTGTTTGAAAGGTATATTAGTCGGGAGCTATGTTTGAAAAAAATCGGTCCAAGATGGCCGCTGCCACAACATGTCGGAATACATATTTCCTCATAACTCCCTCAATATGGGTATCAAATGAAAGAGCTTGACTAGTAGATCAATTTAAAAAGTATAAAATAAAAATTAAATTAAAAATAAAAAAAACCCCCGTCACAAAAAACACCTCCAAAAAGTTGAAAATAAATGAATAAATTTTGATTCAACGGTTACCATGTCGGGAGACCTTGAATTGTTCCGATAATGTAACGGAATTCTTAACCAGTTAGGGTCCCCCGACATGGCAACCATTGAATCAAAATTTATTCATTTATTTTCAACTTTTTGGAGGTGTTTTTT
Source organism: Eilema sororculum (assembly GCA_914829495.1). Classification (NCBI taxonomy): domain Eukaryota; kingdom Metazoa; phylum Arthropoda; class Insecta; order Lepidoptera; family Erebidae; genus Eilema; species Eilema sororculum. Next base: position 24,086,807 of record OU618532.1, read on the forward strand.
GTGACGGGGGTTTTTTAAATTTTTAATTTAATTTTTAAATTCCCAGATTTGTCTTACAAATTGTTTTAATTCTTTTACTAAATCCCACAATTTTTTTTGCAAAATATCATTATAGCCTCTCAATTCACACAAATACTTTTATATTTATAAGGGTGCGTCTGTAACTTAGAAATGTTAAAATGCATAAAGTCACTCCAGATTACAAGAGAAATATTATTTATTAAAGATAGCATCAGTATGTGTAGCACAAAACTAATTAAGGTACTACTTAAGCTGTGCGTATCGAGGAGCAATTAAGTATATTAAGGTACCGGCGAAGTCGATATTATGAACTGAATACGACAAGATATGATAGTTGAAGACATACAAGAGCGTATACTTGTACACAGATACTGTAATCTGTAGCCTGCAGCTAGCCACCTAATTAGTTAACTTGATTAATTCTGTTCTCAAATCGAAAAAATATTGACTATATCAATCAGCTCGATTATAGTATACCTACAGTATTGTTTCCGTAACACAATACACCAGCAGTTCTACGAACAGTAGACCTTGTGAGCAATCTTTTAGGTGGCACCGGGCTTCCCTCTTTTTGCCTCGTCTGTTTTTAGGGTTCCGTACGTCATAAGGAAAAAAACGGAACTTTTATAGGATCACGTCGCGCGTCGTTGTCTGTCTGTCTGTCTGTCTGTCAAGACTTTCTCAGGAATACGTGGCCGTGGAGGTATCCAAATTCATACCAAATACGCAGGTCTGAAACGTCTTAAAAATGAGCAAAAATTAAACTTCTAAATCAACGCAATCAAAATATATTGCAGTTTTTGTTCATCGTTGAAATCAATTTTGTACAGAACCCTCGAAGCGCGAGTCCAATTCGAACTTGACCTGTTTTTTTATACCAAAACTAGCTGTCCCGGCAAACTTCGTTTCGCCTTAGAAATTAGAATCAATTAGCTGTATCAAATTCTCCTAATTATTTTGAGAACGGAAAGCATTTCGATTCGGGCCCCATACGCCCACGGTGCTCCCGACACTAATAGGTCACCGGGGCCCATACTTACACCTACGGAGCCTATATACCTATGGGACCCATACAACCAAATACCACCACGCTCATGGGCGTTCATACTACCATAAACCATCCATTTTTCGACCTAAATAAAAAAATTGCCACCATAAATATTTTGTTAATTCAGAAGAATATCTACTAATCACTCTCTGACGATATTTGCACGCATTATGTCAATTCTATATCAAACGTCAGATAACATAGAAGAATATCATACAGCAGTATTAGAATAATAAACACATATTTTTCCAATTCGTATTCCAAATTCAAAATTTAGACATGGCGTACGTCGGATGAGCTATTTTATATGGTGGTTATGTATTCTTAAATTTTCTAATTTTCCGCGCAATTTTCTTAATTTTTTCTTTCATAAGAACCTTCTCCTAACAATAACGAACTGCCCCCTTGCCGAAACTGAGACCCGCTCGGTCTTTTAATAGACTACCCAATTGACAAATTACACAGGGGTAGTTAGTATTTCAAAGACTATCGCACATGTTTGCGGGAGAAGGCTTGGGTTACCAAACATCATTTCCGTAATTACACTTCAGTTGATGGTTACACTAAAAGGAACGAGTAATGTATTGGTGAGTAGCGATTAAAGTATTCTATACTAACTTAGCTAGTTTAACATTCTATACTTTAATCACCGCTAGTATTAAAGCGTAACCTACTGGTTCGTGTTTAGTGGCACTCTGATAAGAGTATAAGGGAGTGTGGTAACAGAAAGCACGACATTACCTCTAAACAGCAGCAACAATCTGTAACACCACGAGCAAAGAAACATTATTATTGTAGGCCGATAGTAGTTGTATCGTTGACAGCCAGCGTTTAAAGGTAACTGCGGCTTGCGACTCGCGACCCGTACGTTGGTGCGCTAGGGTTGTTCAACTTACTATCCAAATTAAGGTTGTTTAACAAATTTTTCAAATACAATACGATTTATTAAATATATTATTTAATATAAAGCTTAAAAATAAAAAAACCTAAAAATAGAAAAAGCATAAAGATGTATTTAAGTAGAAAACATACCTATACGAACGAAAACAATGTACAAAGTACTACGTATCTATACATATAAAACTACTTGTCCCGTCCCGACTGACTGACTGATTCATCAACGCAGAGCCTAAACAGTTTTGACAGTAGATGCATTTTATGATGTAAGCATCCACTAAGAAAGTATTTTTGGAAATTCTGCTACTAAAGGGGTAAAATAAGGGAAGGAAGTTTGTATCAAAGTCAGTCATTTTCACACGTGTCACAGATGTACATTTCATAAACCTGTCTTTTAGGAAAAAAATTACACGTGTATTAGTGTTTTTCAAAAGTTAACTACTAAGAAAGTAAAATAGGTGATAAACGTTTGTATGGAAAGTTCGTCATTTTCAAAGTTAGAACCATGAAACTTCGTACACCTCCGTCTTTTGAGAATTGTTTTGTCGCGATAACCAGCATCCACGCGGGCTAAGCCGCGGGCTAAAGCTAGTATTATAATAAATTTGCTACTTTTATATTTTATGAGTTGAAAAATGTTGCATAGACAGCAATTTGTATAGTGACAATTAAAATACGAAATACATGAACAAAAAAGTGATGAGTGTCCCGTGCCTAATCGTGGCTGAGTATAGCCAAAAGCAGTGTTCCGTGAGATCGACTTTGGAATCGGGCGGGGCGTGTTCAGAGGAGCCTCATCTATCGATTCATTACCTCCCCGAACATCTACGTCATTCTTAACTTTCTTTTGCAATATCTGACAACCATGTATGGCAACATATTGAGTAAACAGATATATAAGAATCATAATTACCTATTGAACTTAATCACTTTAAAGGTTTTTATTATTTACTAGCTTTTGCCCGCGACCCCGCCCGCGTGGATGTCGGTTATCACGACCAAACATAGCCTATGTCTTAATCCAGGGTGAAAGCTAACTCCATTCCACATTTTATTAAAATCACTCCAGCCGTTTAGACGTGAAAGAGTAACAAACATCCATCAATCCATACTTACTTACGAACTTTCGCGTTTATATTAAGCAGATGTAGGATATAAGCGATGAAAAATATGTATTTAGATACAAAATTAATAATAAAAATCCTTTTACGACAGGCTCTAAAGAATATGTTGAGCGTGGACAGAAAACAGAAAGAACTTACACGACAAAAGCTATTCAAAGCAGCACATTTCTTGCATAACATCACTTTTAGTACAATTTTCTAAAGCTATTTTTATTGATAGTTATATTTTTCATTTCTTAGTTTTAATAATATCATGTAGAGCTTACCAAGACCAGCCACATGAACCCAAACACAACTAGTCAATCTTGTTAAGTTAAGAAATTCTCATAACCACCTACGTTTTCAGACCGTGAAAGGAGCCTGCCATTTTTCCGAAAAGATTTGCCAAAACTACACTACCCAACCAAATTATGGATTATTTACCAATGCAACGTTTGGAATAATTTTAGTACTTACGCACTTTTTCATTCAGTCAAATTCTTATTTGGCAGCATATTACAAGGGAAAATATCATTATGGCATTTGATCTTTAATCAAATGATTTATTACAGCATACAATCAACAGTAATCGTTTTGTCAGAGCTCCAATTTTTAGTACCAATTTTCATGGAGGAACTCTGAAACTGTCCGAAGTCGAGTACTGCGCGCCCCGTCTTAGATAGGTTAGGTTACAAGGCCAACACTTCATTTTTTTTTATAACCATCCAGAAATTCTTGATCAGACATTGACTAAACAATTGACTGAATAGAAATGGTAAACTGAAAATTGACGATATGAAATACATATTTGTCTTATTTTATTTTGCGTAAAATGTGTTATTCCAACTATTGTTTAAATGTTGGCTACCCAAATTTAAGGTTTGCGTTACAAAAGGCTAGTTGACACTGACGTTATAGTATAGGTGCCCAAAAAAAATATTACTGTATTTTTTGAGACCTAGAATACTTATAAGTATTTTTATAAAATATGTTTTTGTTAAGTTGACGAAAACGCTGCCCGCCATGTTGATCTGTAGATAAATAGATTATCCGTGCTGTGACGTCATACAATTTGTAAACAGTAAATCTCATCCGCATGACATTTACTTCACTACATTCGACGGGTGTCACGCGGATGACATTTACTCTGTTTACAAATTGTATGACGTCACATAATGGTTGACAGTGTTTTTAGAGCATTTAAAATAAAATAAAACATACAATTTTAAAATTGAATTTATACAACCATCTGATAGTTTTATTCGATCGATCGATGTATTCGATATAGTAGGTAAGGGAAAAAGTTTCTTCGCATTTTTTAAGAAAATTCTAAACATATTTTAATATATTTTATTAACATTTAACTAAAGTATGTAGGTACCATTTTGTTCGATAACTTTTTGCCATCTTGTAGGTAGGGACATGATCCCACTGCTATAGAAATTTTGGGACTTCTGATCAAAATACCGCGACAAGTGGTTTTGGCAGCCCTCTCGTGATGTTAACCTGACATTGGGTAAAGAATTCTTAGAGACCGAAACCGGTGGAAATCTGAAGGTGCAAGGTCAGGACTATACGGGGGATGCATTAACACCTCCCAGCCAAAAATGAGTGGCTAAAGATGTGTGAGGTCTGGCGTTATCATGATGAAAAACACACCCCTTCTGTTGATTAATTCCGGCCGCTTTCTCTCAACTTCTTGCTTTAATCTCATCAGTTGTTCGCAGTAGAGTTCAGAATCGATGGTCCTGCCCGGTGGTAACAGCTCATAATGAATAAATAATGCACTTCCAATCCCACCACACACACACAGCATCACCTTGTTGCGAGTTAACCCTGGTTTCGCCACAGTCTGTGAATCCGGACCAGCCTTTGAACACGACCTTTTTCGTACGTTCTAGTTGTACGTGATCCACTTTTCATCACCAGTTATCAGCTTCTACAAAAAAATAAAGTTTAAAACTAAAACCCGACTATCGAAAAATCACGCTCTAAAAAGTGACAAACAAGAAAATATCAAGGATAGCCGTCGTATGCCACTTTTCCCTTTGTTAGAGTAAGGGGCATACGACCACGGCTATCCTTGATATTTTCTTGTCACTTTTTAGAGCGTGATTTTTCGGTAGTCGGGTTTTATTTTAAACTTTATTTTTTATATATATTTTTTTGGGACAAGGTAAAGCTAATAAATAATAATGTTAATATATATTTGAAATGTGCTTGTTAAGCCCTTTTATTTGATACCAAACACGGCATATTAATCTCAAATTTATCACAGTACCTTATGAGCGCTAGAGGGCGCCACACAAGATTGAGTAACACGTCATATAGCCTATAACTATCGGACGATAAAGCCGCTTGTAACGATACTTTATTTGTCCAGTTCTAATAAGTAGTTGAGGAGCTATGAGGAAACAAATGAACATACATACATACATAAATACATACATAGCCTATCAAAATCATAACCTTCCTTTTGACTTCGCCGTAGTCGGATGAAAATGATTCGATTTCATTACGTCGTAATAAAGAATCACAAATGAGTACACGGTTCATTAGGTTTCTTTCAGTGAGGTCGTGAGGTACCCTAATATCGAGCTTTTTGTGTACCCAGTTTTTTTTCAAATGCGCCATAACTGTTTTTTGGTCAATTCCCAGTTCTACAGCTACGTCGTAACTACTGATATGCCGATCTTGCTCCACTTTTTCAATAATGGCAACCATTTATCCGTAATAGGGGCGACCAGAGCGACGTGCATCTTTGACATCAAAATTTCCGGAACGAAAACTCTTAAACCAAATTTGTGCTACTCTCACAGACACTGCACTAGGTCCATAAACATCGCAAATTTTTTTCGCGGCTTGTGTTGCATTTTTACCTTTTTTGTAATAAAATTTTAAAATCTATCGAATTTCTTTATTAGATGCACTCATCTTGACAGTACGAAAAACAAATGAAAATCACACATTTTCCTAATTTGATTGGAATTATGTTCTTTAAAGTTTTAACTTTTAATGATACCAAAACCAGCCAGATAGCAAATAGTATAGCCAAAGAGATTTTATTACAAGTTCATACATACTATAATGCGAAAAGACTTTTTCCCCAACCTAATATAATATATATATTTAAACTAAACTAACAACATAATAAAAATATCCTTTAATTATTTTATTGGTTTTCTACGACAAATAATGTAAGAAATACGGGGATTACTCTTAAAATTTAATATGAGTCAAATAGCCTGAAAAGATATTTTGCTAAGTAAATAATTTGGCTAATGAAATTACGCGGAATTTTTTTTGGAAGTTTCATTTCACTGAAAATGTCAAACATAAGTAACCCCAAGAGGTTATGTCACGTTTTCTAAAAAATCTTGAAAATCCCGGTTTGGTTTCTAAAAAACAACTGTAAAGTGTAAATGATATTTGGCTATTTTATGTAGGTACAGTCAACGCCAAAAGTTGATTAAAAAAATATATTTAAAATCCTTCTTACATTGAAGTGCATGTGCCCACAGAGGTTTAGGTATATAGTTTTAAAATCCCCTAAGGGCAAAGTTCTTATATTGCACGCTTTATTTATAATTTTATAATCAGTTTAACAGTTATGGTAATCAATAAATTACCATTTGTTAAGCTACTTATGGCGCTGACTGTACTATCTGAAATAACTTTGGATTTGTGGCAATATTCAGCTAAAAAGTACGGCGGACCTATCTCTCATGGGCATTGTCATTTGTTTGAAATAAAACCACATTTAAATAAAATGAATTATTAAGAAAACAAAACACCGGACAGATGCTGAGAAGATCGAAACAAGTTTGATAGCAGGCGGTAGGTACCCATTTGCAATACATAAACCGGAAAAAAACTAATTAACTGAATAAACGAAGTTGATTCTTTCCTAGATAGGCAATTTTCACTTTCTAGAATCACTTTCACTATAACACCGTGAATAAGTCGTAGCACCGTAACATCACTTGCGATGACAAAGTGGATTAGTAGTAAGAGCGTAACAATATCTAAATAATCTATTCGTAACCCATTAAGATGGACGTGCGAAAGCGGTTGGCGTTTGGCCCAATTGTTATTTTTTCACACCACCGCAATAATGGATCTGTGGTGATTTTCAAAGAATAACATTATGATTCCATTGTCATGGCTGCGGGAGACGATGTTTCACAAATAGCAATTGTTTATGTTTTCATTGTTAAGTTTTTACTGCTGCTGTTAAACAGTTTACTCTGTTGTAGTTTAAATTCATTATGTAGCACAAGTTCGTTAAAGCAACCAAGAGTGGCCTGGTGTCATGTGCTGAATCGGTAATGAAAACGGATGTAAGACTTTTTTACACAACGCTATAACAGCCTCCGTGGCATGGTGGTAGTGCACGCGACTGCCACGCAGAAGGCGCGGGTTCGATTCCCGCTCAGTGCAAATATTTGTATGCATAAATATGGCTATTTGCATTGGTCTGGGTGTTTCTATGTATTATATGTATGTATTTACAAAAAAAAAATGTATTTAAGTATGTTTATCCGCATTCTAGATTCCATAACACAAGCTATAAAAGCTTACCATGGGTCTAGATAGCGTTGTGTAGAATGTTTAAAAAAAAATACTTTGAGTTTTCTTATACGAATATCTGAGTGACAATCAAGAATGAATCCAAATATTTGATTTAGTCAATGGCAAGTTTATTCGATTACTTACCTAGTAATAAAGTCAGAAATGTTGACTAATATAGTTTTTGTTAAGGCGTGAGACTTTTTAATCATTGTAAGTCATTGCCGGAATTAGTCATTTATAGGAAAGTGTTATCATGGTATCATAGAAAGAAAAAGAAAAAACTAATTTAAGGCAAGTAGTATTTAAGTAAGTGGCCATTATCATATCCACCTAATAGTATAGGAGCTAGCAACGTTTTGAAAGTGAGAATTTTAGGTCAGCTGATTTTGTGATATGCCGTCCTTCTTGCTCTTTCGGTTAGAGTCTGGGCTATCTGGCTGGCGGAAGTGGTTGCGTTCATTACTGCGCATCCTACCTGTCCAGGTGATAATCCTGGATTTTAAAAACATTTTAGAGGCGTAATTTTTATTTTTTTGTTTTTAGATAAGTCTACCTGACATACTTTTTTTATTGCCAGACATTTTTGACAATGCTAATTATGTGCCATACGCGATTATTGTTACTTTTTTATAAAAAAATTAAAAGTATTTTATAATGTCTGTAATTTTAATATTATGTTATTTAAAGATAAGAAAATCTTAAAATTAATTTGCCAGACATTAATTCGATTGTTAAACCTTGAATTAAAATAAAAAAGGCATGAAAAGCATGGCAGTATGGTGCTAGTAGTTCGAGAGAGACAGTTTAAAATGCGAGAGAGATAGAGATACATACCCAAGTACTTATACGAGTACCGACACGGTTACGAGGAGTGATTTCAGATGAATGGAATCAGAGAGTTGAATACCATCTGATTCCACTGTCCGCCCTCGCTTTACATGCATGACTGCAAAGGAGGACGGCCACGTTGTATGGAGCTCCGGCTCAGGCGTGTGCATTTTTTTATTTAAATAAAAATACTGCTATTTGGTAACTGAAGCTATGTATAAACCGATAATATAAATGGTTTAGTACGAACCTAATTAAAAAAAAGAAAAAAATGTGGTTTTACGTGAATATTTTTATTTAATTTTCTTCATCACTTTCGTACACCAATAAAATACTATCGAGGAACCTAGCTAGCGGAGTTACAACTTCATACCTTGGGCAATCCAAGTACCAAATTACAGACATAATATGAGAGCAACAATCCACTGTCCTTAGGCCAACAATGCAGTTACAATAATATTCCTTATTGTATATTATTTGTGGTATAATGCATTGTAGAATTATATGTCGCACTTCATCTAGGTTTAGAATATGTCTTCTACTATGGGTCACATCAGCACCACAATTAAAGCAATGTATAAATTCCACATCCAGTCTGTAGAAATCGGGTTATCCATGTTCAAGCGTAAGTCTTCATGTAGAGCGGGTGCAGTATCCAAAGAATTGCCAGGGTCAACGTTAAAAGAAGATACAGAGTCCAAAAGCAAGCCGGAATCGTCGTAAGAGTTATCGCAATCCATTTTGTATGAGAAATATTCTATTCTATTCTATTTTTTAATATGGCGAGCGATGTCGATGTCGACAATTCTGCCAATGTCAGTCGTGCGCTGGAGATTCGTGTGTTTTATTTAACAAGGATTATTGAGTTGACAACTTGACTGTTGGACTGAGAAATATTCAAATAATAATGAGAAATAAAACAGCTGCACACGTCAAGCGAATGACATAACAGTAGTCGAGTGTTATTAGAGTAAGAAAATAGAATACCTACCCATGCCCTTTATAATTTTTCAATTTAATTAATTTTTAGGCATACATTTTGGTCTCAAATCAATACTTAGATAGTGAATGAAAAATAATCATAACTTACGGGTGTTACAGTCTTTGACAATATCTTGATAATTATATTTTTAATGTGGGTGCTAGCACCTCTGCCTACCCCTTCGGGGAATACAGGCGTGAGTTTATGTTTTATGTTATGTTTTTTTTATTTTTCTTTATTAGTCGGAGGTTTTATTTTATTCTTTCTACAGATTTTTATGTGTGCAACATCAACTGACTTTTTGATAACGAATGTACAACATATTGTGCTCAATCATACCTATTAAATACTTCCAAATATTTTTTCAATGTGGGTTCGCTTGATACTGCAATATTGTGCCCAATATTATTTCACAATAAAAGAAGACTATAACCATTTTAATTTTGCTACGAAACAGCTGCACAGCAGAGAGCCGATTCTGGCCGTCCTTTGTCCACACCAAACTCGATTTTGATGGGATCCACCAATAGTGAGCTTGACGTGGCAAACAATTTTAAGTCATCCATGTAAAGCAAGTGCGATATTATCTGACCTCCTCCTCGTAACCTGTAGCCTAGCCCTGAATTCCTCAGTAAGGTACTGAGAGGATTCAGTGCTAAGCAGAACCAAAGGGGACTCAAACTGTCACCTTGGAAAATGCCGCGCTCAATATTTATTGGTTCGCCGTTACTGCACACCCCTTGACATCCTGGATAGCTAAGAACTGTTATCCATTGCTTCATACATGACGCCAAGAAGATGCACAGAGTTGTATCTACTTTATACAACTCTAGCACCCTCAGGAGCCATGTATGGGGCACAGAGTCGAACGCTTTCTTATAGTCTATCCAGCATGTCGATAGATTCTTACGGCTACGGCGAACTTCTTGACTAATGGCCATATCAATGAGGAGGAGCTCCTTAGTACCACGGGCCCCACTCCTACATCCATTCTGAGAGGCACTCATAACAGTGTTTGTAGAGATGTGCTTTGTTATTGTATCTCTCAGAATAGATGTAAGAAGTTTATAGACCGATGGTAAACACGTGATCGGTCTATAGTTACCGGGGTTCGAGGTACTTCCTGTCTTATGGAGCAGGTGGGTAACACCACTGGTCATAAAAATTTACAACGACCCTGACTCGATAGCAGCCTATTATTATTATTATATTGTTTCTACTCTGTTCCGTGACTCTCGGGACTATGGAGTCCCGGGCCTTTGGAAGGCGTGCGTCGGGCCGAAGCCAAGACGTAGAGGCCCTTATAAGAGAATCACTTCAAATTTCTTGGAAGGACCCACTTGAGCGCTTCTTTTTCCCGATGTATTTCGAAAATAATAAATAATATAAATATACCTAATTGGAATCAAAAAAATACTTTTACATTTTATGGAAATCCCGTCCCCCACCGGAGCCGGAGGCTATGTCGGACTCGAACTGACTAAAATCGCACGCCGACTGAGGGTCGTGGTGCTAGGCCGAAGATGAGGTTGTCTTCGACATATCCCTACAGTCTCACCCTCCCCCTTTTTCACGCCCTGGGGTGAGAACCTATATCAGGAATAAAAAGTATATTATGTTATTTTCCAGATCCGTTTAGTCGTTTTAGCGTAAGTGGGTAAGAAACTTTTAAGTTTATAATAATAGTAGAATAACTTTCCTACAAGGAAATTCAAAGAAATATTGTTAGAATCATTCTCAGTAATTTCTTACTTACTCATATAATATGGAAAGTATACACATACAAGAAATGCTTATTTAAGTTGCGGAACATCTCAAAATGGTGAATAAATTATCAAATTCAACCAAAGTTTAGTTAAGATACATACGGTCTTACTAATAAAAACTTACGCAGGGTGTATAACGCTGTTATAGCAAAATGTCTACTAATAAAAACCATTTTGACATTAGCCTTGTATTCGCTCCTTATACACAGAACGAATCTACTTATGAAAAGATAAACAATGTTTAACAGGCCTGAACCATTGTTTAAGGATTGTGTAAGAAAGAAAACGGAAAAGTGCGAGTCAGACTCGCGTCCGAAGGGCTCCTTGCCATTATCTATACGAGATTAGACGCTTTATTATAACTTTTTTTTTAGTTTCACTTGTCTTCTAATAATATCGAGCAAAAAAACGGTAAACATATCACCTTAATTGCATGGGTGCCCACGTTGTTTTATTATGTTTTAGTATGTGTTGTTATGGAAAACCCTTGGAATACGTTAATAACTACTGCTACCTTGGGAAGCAGGTATCCTTTGCAGACACAAATACTGATGAGGAAGTCGATCGACGAATAGCATTGAGCTGGAAAAGATATTGGTCTTTGAAAGAAATCCTGAAGGGTAACTTCTCTCTACATTCGAAGAAATTAGTTATGGACTCGTGTATTCTTCCTACTCTTACCTACGGATGCCAGACGTGGACCTATACATCAAAGACAAAATCTAAACTAGCAGTCTGTCAAAAATCAATGGAAAGGAGCATACTTAAGCTAAGGAAAATACACAAAGTCAGAAGTGAGCTAATCAGACGGAGAACAAAACTATCGGATGCGCTCCACCACGTTCTAAAACTGAAATGGGCATGGGTAGGACACCTTGCGAGATATACTGATAAAAGATGGACAGTCGAAGCGACTAGATGGACTGGACCACATGGTAAAAGACGACCGGGCAGACCCAGAAAACGCTGTGTGGATGACATCATAGCTACAGCAGGCAAGCAATGGGAAGCTAGAGCACAAAACAGAGCCGAATGGCAAAGGCTGGAGGAGGCCTATACCCAATCCGGGGTTCCAATCGACGAATCAAATTCTTGAAAATACTATGTTTTACTTTTTATTTGCATGTACTTAGATATAGTTATATTCATTAGTTAAAAACTGTACTTTATGGTTGGAAATAAACGGGCTTTATTTTTATTATTATTTATGTGTTGTTATGACGAAAACAGAAATATTTAATTTCCGTGCCTCGGAGAACACGTTAAGGCGTCGGTCCCGGTTGTGCATGGCATACGAACTCTATTCTAGTCGTTACGAGTAGTTGGAGCCCTAAAAATCCAACAATTAGTCTGACTGCAATACTACGATATCGCCCATGGTTTTTGGAGGTCATATGGCAGTCGCTTTAAGGAAAATATCGAAGTTCTGTCAAACCTGCAATTACTATTACTATAGGTACTATTAGGAAAAGTGGATCCCAGATAGGGGTTAGCGCTAGGATGAATAAGTTAAAAAAGCAAAAAGGGCAGATAGATGTAAAGATGACCGTTTTTCCTTTTGCTTATGGTGATTGTAGATAGTAAAATGAACAAGAGGTCATGAAATATATGTATGAAAAACAGAAAGAATTATGATAGGGTTTATTTTCCCTTAGGATACAATGATAATATTCAATTGTGCTTCAAGTTTGTAAAATAATCTTGAGGTCCTGCAGATGTCTGTATTGTTCAAAACTAATAGGTAAATCTTCTATAAAGCGGGGTCCTGGTAGCATTAACTCTTCTTCTGGACTCTCGTTACTCTCTTATTTCTCCCTTCTATATAAGATTCCTCTTATGGACTATTATATAACAATATGCAGTGCGAAATTTTAAATTTTCAATTTGATTATTTGCTTCCTTGTTTTTAATTCCGTAATAAACATCCTTGATCTGGGCTTACTCCAGGGCATCCCAATGGGAAGCGCGTTTCCTTTTATTTATTTCAACACCTTTTACCTCTATTTTCAACAAAAAATGAGTATAAAATAATAAAAACGGTATAATCTTGACAACTACCTATGACTGCTTGACGTATTGTTTTGTTTGACAATTTGACTGACTATAGACGTTCAGAAGTTACCACAGAAATTGTATTGTACGAATGAAGATGAACACGTATTTGGAAGAAAATATGAAATAAACTTAACAATAAAGGAAAAATATTATTTATTATGAACAACAATACAATTTGAATAAACTAACATACATATTTTGAATTTCAAATGGTATTAATATCAATTTTTACTTTTAAGAGTCCGTACTACCTCAAATGACATAGCATAAACGTGTATAATATCAAAAGTTCTAAAGCATGGACTTTTTAATTCATTTGTGGTAAAGTGGCAAAAACACGATTCCGTAAAATTTTCTTGATAGAAAACCATTGCAAAGTTACCTCTAAACCGTACAAATGAAACGATATTATGGATTAAATACGCAAAATAGGATCACTAAACTTACACAATAACTGCAGTTTAATTGTTACAATATTTTTCACGTAGCATGGGTACGGTGACGTTTGGGATTTGAAGTTACTAGAGATGTAGTCAAGATAAAATCGCATGAAATAAAATCGATTATATATCTTATCGAGATCATTTATTAATGAAGAAGAAATCGATTCTATTAACTAATAATTTTGAAGAAAAAAAGTAAAACAAAATTGATAACCTGTTTAATTATTTATTAAAAATCAAACATGTTCATCATCTTCATCATCATCATCATCATCATCATCATCGTCATCTGACTCGTCGACGTGAATAATTATTTGGGAATCAATTATGCAGTCTATTCTAATGTCTCGCTCCCAGTCATGTAAGATTAGATTTTTGGTTTTCTCCACTACTTTCTTCCAGTCATCGCCAGTGACATTTTTGCATCCCTCTTTCAATAACCCCATCATTTTTGTGGCTGTAAAAGGCGGAGCTGTATTTTTTCGTGCAGCGTATCCTGAAACAAGATAAAAAACAAATTGAGTCATAGAATTCAAGTAATAAACATAATCATATTTTTGTCAGTATGTAAATAGACTATGGTTAAACAAGTTACCTTTGATTTGGGCCCAAATTAATTCAATGGCATTGTACTGACAGTGGTACGGTGGAAGCCTCAGGACTTCGTGACCATATTCGTTTGCCATCATATCTAATTTGTATGTCGTTTGGGGCTTGTGCATTTTTACGAGCTTCACTAGCTCCACCTTTAATTTCGTCTCATCGGCTTCCACATTATTGGCTTGGAGCCACTCGATCAACTCGCTCTTCTTATTGGAAGAAGTCGGCGGTTTGTTCAATTGCACGGAGTGATATGGGGCATTGTCCATAATAATTGTGCTGGGTTCTTCTAAATTGCTAAGCATATTTTGAAACCACTCCGTGAATACTTCCGCATTCATATCTTCGTGATATTCTCCCGTCTTTTTCGATTTAAAAGCAAGTAGCCCATTTTCTACAAATCCTTTCGATGTGCCTGCGTGACAAATAATCAATCTCTCCCCTTTTCCTTCTGGCACCTTGGTCGAGGCATGAGGTGTATCGTCAGTCCACATTTTACCGACCGTATGATTGGCATTCAGCCAAGTTTCATCCAGGAAGACGACATTGCTCCAATCGGTAATCGCTTTAGCCTTTTTCAAAAAGGTAACCCGCGCAAGTGCTATATCGCCCCTCTCCATGACAATTTTTCTTTTGTTTACTTTTTTGAATTGGAAACCAATGTCCTTCAATACGCGCCACAAGGATGTAGGACTTCCAGTAAACAAATCAGCATCTTTTAAAGACTTGACCAGCTTTAGAAGCGTCGGTAATTCTTTATTCTGGTAATAGTTATAAATGTGGCTCCGTATAGCATCGGCCGCAAAACTGTCTACATCTGTTACAGATGCCTTTTTGGTTCGCTTTTTATTAGGGGTGGACAACTTATTTTCTTCTGTATCGTGAGCACCATATTTTTCTCGAGTGATTCGAGAAACCGTGTTCCGCCCAATGTCTAACGCATCTGCCACTCGATCCAAAACGTTAGACACAGGCAATAGCGTTCCGCCATTCTCACGTTCCCGCTCAAAGTAATCCCGCAATCGAACTACAAATTCACGGGCTTGACTACCAAGCACAGTCTTTTTCGTTCTTTTTGGCATTTTGCCAAAAAAAACAACAAAACAAAAGTCAATAACAAAAAACGGTAACGAAAACAACAAAGCACAACGATAGTCAATAACAAAAACAAGTAACAAAAACACCACGCAAGCTCAAAACAAAGAAAACAGACCGCATACAAGGCAGACGCACTCGTACTGAGTTGATATAACAAGATGGCTGCCAGCTCATGCTTAAGCAGTGTTGCTATATTATAATAAAGCTCCACAAAGACAAAAATGCTTTGTTTAAAGTTTATTATTACATAATTATATTTTATAATCGTATTTTAGTTAAAAATACAACTAACGATTTATGATACTTTATTCGACAATTTATCGATTATAACGATTTTACTATGTCAATCTCTAACGCAACCTGTTCCGATTCACGCATCAAGAATTATGTATGTATTTGGAATGTTTATATTTAAAGTTTAAATAATTACGGAGAAATAAAAATAGTTTTAAGTTAAAAATGCAAAATAAAACAGTTTTCTTTTTATCTTCGTATTAAGTGTTGTTTCCTGTATTCCGCGTTAGGTAAATTGTTTCGAAATGAATCATGCATGAAATGGAATTAGTCAAATGTCACCGTACCCATGCTACGTGAAAAATATTATAAGATACATTATGTGTTTCAAATTTTACAAATATACATTGGTTTCTGCGTAACTAGCAAATATCTAAATTTTTACCCAAGCGATACCATTTAACTTAGAACCGCCCTGCCGCCCGGCCTCTTCCTCAGTGTTGCTTCGGCTATCATACGGGGAACTTCTGTCGCACGCGCTCTGCGCAGACGATTACGATAGACGATACGAAAGTATTCAAGTACTAACCTTTTGACAGGCGAAATGGGTAATAAAGTAAACCGAAAGAGGAAAAGTGTATGTTGGCGTAAAAAAACCTTAAAACTAACGATGTATTATGTAGACAGCTTCTGTGGCGTGGCGGTAGGTCGTGCACGCGTCTGCCACGCAAGAGGCGCGGGTTCGATTCCCGCTCAGTGCAAATATTTGTATGCATGAATATGGCTATTTGCATTGATCTGGGTGTTTCTATGTATAATATGTATATATTTACAAAAAAAAAGTATCTAAGTAGGTATGTTTATCCGCATTCTAGATTCCATAACACAAGATAATTAAGCTTACCATGGGTCTAGATAGCGCTGTGTAGAATGTTGTGGAATATTTATTTATTTATTATTATAGTAAGTATCTAAGTAGCTTATAGTGTACATAACAATTTGCAATACTGTATTAGTAGAAAGTAATAAATAGGTCAGTAAAATACCTACCTATTTCAAAAATTTGAATTGACATAGGCATACCTGCCTACGTATCGACAAAAATAATCTTGCAGTAGCAGCCCAAGTCTTTCAGGTAGGTACCTGCCTACTACAGGTCGCTCACTGCGACGACGGATGACGCGGTTGGGCGACTCGGAGCCGAAAGTCGAAGTGTGGTAACTCCAACTTCTGTAGGTTAGGTTAGGTTAGGTTAGAACTGTGACCCCAACGCACGAGCCGAGCGAGCGAAGCGAGCGTGCCGCGGCAGCGGCCGGTGAAGTGCCAGATCGGGTTATGATAGGAACGAGACCGTCGGGTCAGGTTAGGAAGAGGGTTACGTTCGGAACAAATTTTTAAAGTTTCTAACCTAACCCTAAAATAACCGGAATAAACGGAATATTTCTGTAAATACGTGAGTACCTACCTACCTACATACCTACCAACCCGAATAATCATAATATAAATATAGCAGTAGTTAGGTACTACTACCATACGTATTCCTATATTTATTATAGACAGTACGTTATTATGAATTTCCATTCATCTGTTTCTATTGTAGGGTCATCGCCCTCTGTGGGCTCAGCAATCTAGCCACATTACTGGCCGTCAGATTCTCTGCCCATACGGGGGCCCCGTATAGGTCCATACTTCGCACGATCCCCAGGTACAGTCTCCTGCAGGGAGCGTTGGGTCCCTTGATGTTGTGGCATCAGCCGCGCGAATGCGGCTGATGCCCCCCTCAGTTTTGGGACCAAATTTCGGAAGTGATGTCCTAAGTTCCACCGGCCATCGAGTACGATCCCAGATACTTCATCGAGGGCTCGATGCCGATGCTGACGCCCCCTACCCTGGATCTGCTGGATCCCGCAGGTGGCTCCATCCGAGGTCCGTGGAAGCACAGAGCCTAGGACTTGTGAAGGGCGACCTCGAGACCCAGCCGCCGTGTCCGACCCACGACTTGAGCAACCCCTGCCGTGGCCTTTAATGTTGCGTATGGTGACATGCGAACCGGAAGGCGGAGGTCGCAGAACGACCTCCGTCCTCCATGAGCGCTGGCCTGAGGGTGACCGGTGGAGCCGCCTGTCACCCTAGCAGAAGCAGGCCGCGGCGGCGGCGGAAAGTGCGCCTCCCCGTAACGGGGGCTAGATGGGGACACTGTGGTCCCCACAACCCGAAGGGGGCCATCTCGAAAGGAATCGTCCTGGGTCTGCCGGGGTGCGAGAGATATGCTTTTGGCAATCTCACCTCCGGCAACCAAGGACTTGGGACGGCGTGCGTTTTAGTCGGTTCGAGTTCGACATAACCACCTCCACCGGCTCCGTGGGGATTTATCGCACGATAAAAAAAAAACGAGGGTGTCATTGGCGTAACACGTTACGCTGACCCCTCTGAGCAACGAACCACGCAGCACCCAATCGTAGCCGATGTTCCTCACCCTCCGTGACTACGGGCACGTCGTTCTCCACCACCTCCCCTAGGTGCCGTCTTCTCAGGGGCGGAGGCCCTCGGCTTGGGACCAGGAGCACCACTGGGTGCAGCCGTCGTCGCACATGACGCGACGACGGGTGCCGCCAGCTGTGGGCGGTATGCCCGGTCCTCGAGGACGCCGAGGCGTCGCTCGATGACCTCCAGCAGCTGGACCACCGTTGGTGTCACCTTAGATGGACCACGGGGAGCGGAGAGCTTGCTGCTTGTGGGAGTCGGCAATCTCCGTCTCCAGGCTCGCAACCCGAGCCCGGAGCTTCTCCTCCTCGCTGGAGACGATCCTTTCCAGGAGCTCCTCCAGCGCTTTGGCGGCACCTGTTATCGCGTCCGCCACGACCCTCTTCTTTCCCGCAATATTTTTCTGGCCTTTTACGGCGCCAGAAATGCGGGAAAGAGCCGCCAGGATGTTCTGCACCGCCGGCCCCTCCGTGACCTTCGCAATCGCTGGCGGCTCTGCTACTCTCTCTTTCGCTCTGTAGACGTCGGCTTTCCGACCTCTACAGTCTAGCCTAGCCGTCTAGCGTAGCCTTACTAGGAAGGTCCTCCTCGCTGTTCGATGATTCAGACCCAGGCCGACGGAACAGGCCCTTGCCTGGTCCGCTCGACCTGGGTCTCTTCCTACCTACGTCAGCATGGATACCGAGACCGAAGGTATCCTCGGTCCCGCCACCCACGCCGACAGCCGACTCCATCTCCGAACCAGCACGGGTCGACACGTCTTCCGCGTTGCTTTTTTGGGTGATTTTGAGGCACACCGATGGGCCTGTGGGAATGTGGTGACCCCTTCCATATACCACCCAGGATGAACCCGGGCGGGGGTCGCCATGGCTAGTCGCCGAATGGGTGTCCATTCGATCACCAGTCCAGCAAGGGATTCCCCGGACGGAGTCCGGGTACCCTCATGGGTAGATTTATCCGTTATCGTTTCCATAGCCATATTTTGTTTTACGGTTAATGTCCACCGACATTGAGGTGGAAGTAGAGAGGTTGGGAGTGTATGTGAGGATGGGAAAGGTGGGAGGTGGGAGTGAGTGAGTGACGCCCTAGGCACTGAGTTCCCCCCAGTGATGCATCCCATTGCCAGGCGTCAGAGCGTGGGGTTCGAGGTGATTTTTTGTAGAGGTTTTCTTCCTCGCAACTCCTAAGAGCTACGATGCCCTTCTGTTGCCAGACGGCGGTACGGCTCGGCCGATCGATGGTCCCCATGGGACCGTGTATTTCACCACTGATCGCTCAGTGGCAAAGTACTCGTCGCCCTTAAAGTTCTCCGCTAGATACGCTCTGCTTAGCATAGTGCATGCGGAGAACTCGAAACCGACCATAAAGGCCCACCCTCCTTGGTGGACTATTGGCCATGGGCGACGACGTGCGCCTCGCGCGAAGCCCACGCCCTCGCCCACGTTACCAGGGTGCACCACGCGGAGATTGTTCTACCCAGCACCCCTACCAATATGCATTGGGTTCGCGTGGTGGAGTATTTTATTGTACCCTGGCACTGCTCTCTCACCTGAAGGTGAGAGAGCAGTGCCCAGCAGTGAGACATTGAAAGGGCTGCTATTATTATATTATACTAGCTGCTGCCCGTAGCTTCGCCCGCGTGGAGTTTTGTTCCCGTTCCCGCAACCCATGGGAACCTCAACCCGGAATAAAAAGCAACCTATGTATTATTCCAGGTTCTAATCTACCCCTGTATCAAATTTCAGCCAGATCCATTCAGTAGTTTTTGCGTGAAAGAGTAACAAACATCCATACATACAGCGATACATACTCACAAACTTTCGCATTTATAATATTAATAGGATAAGTATAAATATATTATAAGTTTTATGTAAATTATCATTACAATATTTATTTATTTTTATTTATATAATTATGAACAAGCAGCTACAAGCTGTTGTGTTCACTTCTAGTGATAAAATATAATAGTCTATAGATTTTTTATTTCTATTTAATTGTCCGTAATTTTTTTAAGCACTGAATTGTCTAGTCGTAGCCAGTTATCAAGTCGATTTTTAAATGAGTTTATTGAGGTGGCAGAAACAACGTCCTCCGGCAGCAAGTTCCAATTATGGACCACTCTATTACTGAAGAAGTGATGGGCAACCAGTGTATCAGCAGAGGCCCGCGTCAATCGAAGGCCGTGTCCGCGGGATGGCCGTATGCTGTCCCTCCTGAGAAGAATGTTCTGGATATCTGGCAGACTATAGTGCGCATTTATGATCTTGTATACCTCTATCAGATCACCTCGAAGTCGTCTCTGCTCGAGAGTGCTCAGTTTCAGTGCACGTAGTCTCTGTTCATAGGACATGCGTCGTAGAGCCGGTGGTATCTTCGTGGCTTTCCTCTGGACACTCTCCAGCAGATTGATGTCCTTGTGAAGGTATGGGCTCCAGATCTGGAAGCCATATTCCAAGAGTGGCCTAATATAGGTCTTGAATATTCTCCTGAAAACTTCATATCATTACAATATTGTACACTTTTCTCTGTATATTGCCATAATTTTCTTGATGCCTAATTACTAGCTACTTTACCCTATCGATCACAGCTATCGATTGATACACGCGTGAACTCTCCGCCGGCCGGCCCGGGGTCATCGCGGGAGTGAGTTAGCTGCATCTGCGCGCGAGTAGTGCCGGCGCGTGTGCTATATGACGCGTTGTTGAGGCGCGCGGGGGTAAAATTTGAATTCGAACTGGAGTAGTACGGACTCTTAACAAAATTTCAAAACTCTAGTTTCTGATCGAATATTTAAAATAATTGCCAGCCTCAAATTAAAAACTGTGTTTATGTACTGAGTAACTATTCAGTTGTTCAACACTGATTATTACTCAAGCAGTTGTGTAGCGGCTGTGTAACGTTAATCACTGCTTATACACTGTTTAACTATACAACTGTTAAACAGTGCTTTAAGGATTTTTTATTAGTAAGACGGATAATATCAAAACTTCATGATTTATAATAAAACAGACCCTTCAAACTTCTTAACAACTGAAATATCAAGAATTCACGTTTTATATTTAAATCATTTAGGATATTCTAAACAATACATATTTTATTAAGTTAAAAAAAAAATAACTATAGTACTTATTTCATTTACGTGTTTTTAATTTTACCAATTTCACCAAATAACATATATAAAGGGCTTCTCCGTGGATTATTCTTAGGTGTGAAATTCAGCTAAAGAAAAGTACCTAAAACAATTAGTATAAAGCATTAGCACTGTCAGTGATTACAAGTTTTACTGTTTTTATTATTATACATACAAGTACATTATAATATACCTACAAGCCTTTTTCACAATACAATACAACATAACCTACTTTTTATATAAAAAAATATTCGTCAGTTGTTGGAAAGTTGTCCCTTGAAAGAATTGCCAAATTAACATTCTTTTAATTAGGTATGACACGAAGCCGCACGTTTTATCTATATGGTTTGAGTAACCCAGTGGCCGAGTGTAGGTTATGTGCGGACCTGTGGCCCGTTGCTATAGAAGCTCTTGAAGTTTACGCATGTCGGAACTTTGATGCGTAGAGAATAGAGACTAATTCCTATTGTGGGATCGCCTACAATATTTTGTGCAAGTACAGATACGAAGTTATATTTAAAACACGTTCATCTGCAATGTTAAGGTTGAATTCCGGAACGTTTGCGTCACGAGACGT
This sequence comes from Eilema sororculum, assembly GCA_914829495.1. Taxonomy (NCBI): domain Eukaryota; kingdom Metazoa; phylum Arthropoda; class Insecta; order Lepidoptera; family Erebidae; genus Eilema; species Eilema sororculum. Next base: position 24,108,645 of record OU618532.1, read on the forward strand.
CCGTGTATGGGCTTATACTATTGTACTACCTACTATATACCTTTCAGGAATATTTCAAAGAAGTTTAAAAATATACTTTACTAGCTTTTGCCCGCGGCCTCGCCCGTTTGGATGTCGGTAATCGCGATAAACACAAGACGTAGGTGTACGAAGTTTCATGCTTCTTACTTTGAAAATGACGAACTTACCATTTTTATATTTTACCCTCTTCGTAATTAAATTTTGAAAAACGCGATCATTTCTTTCTTAAAAGACACAGGTTTATGAAATTTAGTGCATCTAGCTCTGATAATGACGGACTTTCATACAAACTTCCATCCCTTATTTTACCCCTTTAGTAGCAGAATTTCCAAAAATCCTTTTGAATCAGCCAGTCAGTCAGGACCAGTAATTTTAGTATAGATAGTGATATAACCCTGTATACATGATGGATTAACGACAACAAAAAGGACATACCTAACTAAATGAATATGTTAAGTCTGACTTTAACTAAAATGTTAAAACTGTACCTATTATGTGTAGTTTTGTGTTGTGATACTTACAAAAAGTTTTACAACATCCATCGGAAATAGTGTAACGAAGTGATCATAATGATGGACAAAAATATGACACAGTTTGTGGATTAAAATAATATAAAATCTTATTTTAGAAGTGTGCGGCGAGCGATGCCGGCGACTCCCGCACTAGGCGCAGTCGTAGCTCAGGCATATCACTGACTCAACGAGCCGATGGACTGACATACTTATTAAATAAATGAAAATTAACCTTGTGCATAAATGTACTACACAAGGTTTAAAGAGATCTACATTGGCTGTAAATAGTTTTAGTATGGGCGTCTCTTGATATATTTATTGTTATTAGCGGTATTTGCTTTAACAAATAAGCAACAGAAACTCCTTTTATATTCGTAAATAAGATCTGGATGCTATAACAATTGTCAATTTGTGCATTGGTAAGAACAACGCTCAGTTTGATACAGCTCTCTCAATGACATTAGAACTGTCATCTACTTAGAATACAATCTGTCCTGACTTTAATAAAAAATCGAAATTTAAGAGGACTGGGTATCGTTTTAAAATACGGGTCTAATAGCGAGTGTGTGTTGCCTCGACCAAACATAGCCTTTGTCTTTTCTCAAGGTCTAATCTAATCCTATACCAAATGTCATCGAAATCGATGCAGGGGTTTAGGCATGAAAGCGTAACAGACAGACAGAGTTACTTTCGCATTTAAGTATATACCTTAAAGGACACTGGCCACGTTGTATAGAACTTCGGCTCAGGCGTGGATATTTTTTATTTAAATAAAAATACTGCTAAATGGTAGCTGAAGCTATGTATAAACCCACGCCGATAATATAAATTATTACACACTGTTTAGTACACAAGCTTGTTAAGAAAAACAAGAAACAAGTTATTTTACATTAATATTTATAATTAACTAGCTGTTGCCCGCGGCTCCGCCCGCGTGGATGTCACTTATCGCTAAATTAAGATTTAAACTATCCTATCTCTCAAGTTGGATCGAACTGCACATGTAGTGCGAATTTTATTATAATCGGTTAAGTGGTTTAGGAGTCCATTGAGGACAAACATTGTGACACGAGATTTATATATATTAAGATTTTCTTCGTCACTTTCGTCCACCACTAAAGAGTAGTTGACGGAGTCTCAATTTCGTACCTTATCCAACTGAAATACACACAATATATGATTTTATTTTATGAGAGCAACAATCCAGGTATCAGCCGCCCTTCTGTAATCCGGTAAACGGATTGTTCCTTCTAATTCTCTAAGATACGATTCTCGAAAGGACAGATAATATTTTTTTGCAATAATCGTATTATGACGTAAGGCGATATGTCACTTGCGAATCTCGTATGACATAATCGTATTCGAGAATTTAACGTGTCTGCTTGTAAACATTTTGATACGATAATCGTAGGGCGATTATTGCTAGCGATGTTGCGGACGATTATAGAATAGAAACGTGCGAGAAACTCGGACCGTCTAAATGAAGCCTTAATTTTATTGTTAACTAGCTAACCCGGCAAACTTTGTATACCTAGCTTTAGAAATTAGAATCAATGATGTTATGTTGTGCTTACTTCAAGTTTTGAGAACGGAAAGCATTACGACAGGGGCCCCATACGCCCATGGAGAGCCCGACACCAATAGGTCATCGGGGTCCATATACCTATGGGGCTCATACGTCACCGGGTCCCATACACCAATGGGTTTTATACGGCAGAGCCCAAAGGTCAACGGGGCCCACAACACAACCATACCTATGGGGCTCATATGCTCAAGGGTGTTCAATGTTCATACTACCAATTTCACATTTATGATATTACGGATCCGCGGTTATGTTGGGGACACCTTCTGTAACGCCAGGGAATTCGAAATAAGCCGGATGGACACTTCAGATACACACATAAAATCAATACATCAGATGAGCCATGTGCATGTCTTGGCAGACACGCACACGGCATGCAAGTGGTATTAAAAAAGTACAACAACAGTATTTAGTTAACGCCGCATGACGACGCGACGTTAACTCCTGTTGTACTACTGCCTTGTACAAAAAAAAAAAATTCGGCGCGTTCTTCTTAACCGGAATAATTTTGATAAACCGCGCGGTACCTACAAGGTACCGAGAAATAAAAAGTACAGTAAATGCAACTGAGAGACTTAATACATAGCGCAAGCGTATTATCAACGACTAGGTTAGCACAAAGTCAGTGTAACATTGATTTTATAGTCATGACAGCCGTGATGTCTCGATATTATTCATCGGCTAATTCGTATTTATTTGGCATAGCATAGGAGATAATGTAGATATAAGTTATTTGTGAGAACTGAGTGTGTGCTCGAAAGTGGGCCGAAATCGCGAGACCGGTACGCGGAGATTCTTACCGTTGTCTTTATCCATTGAGACACAGAGTTGCAAACATTAATCAGTGTTAGATACGAGGAAGCCGAATGAACGCACTGGCGGGAGTCGGAGCGCGACTCCTGCGCCGGCCACGAGTTTACTACTCGAACATTATTGTGCAAGACCCGTGCTCCGTCCTATTCAATTTCAAATATGGTAGCGGCCGTGCGCGCACGTCCTATTGGACAGTTACAGTATAAGAACGAAACGGTCGCAAATCGAATTGTAAATAAATCATTGGATCACTACCTACTAATGGGCAGGCGATTAATCGAACTGTGTTAAGATTTTGGAAACTTGAATTCTTTTGTAGCGAAATAGAGTTATTGCACTGATATGTCATTATAAGCTGATTTTACTGTACTTAGTTCTTATATTTTAACAGTAGGTATGTGAGGAATGATGACAAATAAATAAAAAAACACACGTTATTAGGCGTGAAGAAACATTCACCTAGTCTTAATTCAGATGGTTAACGTAAAAGTGGTCAGATAAATTTGAGTTATACAGAAATATTATTACTTAAGATAGTGTGTATCGTTTACTACACAAGTAAACGATGACTCAGATTGCTCTGTTTTATGTTATCTCACACTTTTTACATAGTGCCTATTTAGATATACCTACTAGCATGCATGAGGAACACAAAATATATCTGCATATCTATCTATTATTTATTGTGCTCCTCATGAACGGGATTATTGTTAACGATTGAAAATGTATCTCTAGGTACGAACATCATTTATTTGCTGATATCGAGATAATTTCAATTTACCTACATAATGAAAAGACTCTAGTACGGATGAGACTCATAATGTAGCTTTCTTATGGTAAAACAATTCGGAAATCAGTTCAGGAGATTCAGTTCGGTCACCGAACCGCTTGGTTCTTGATGGAATATTCTGCACCGTATGCGGGTGACCATAAAGCCCTGCACATGTCATCCTGTGTAGGAATGGAGAGGGTGGGGAGAGGGTCTAATTGGAAGAGCTCATCAGAACATTCACCATGGCAGAGACGGTAAAATACTGCCAAGGAAGAAAATTTTGAAACAATTTTGATAGCAGGCGGTAGGTACCCAATTCGTAAATAATCCCGGTAAAAAATTAACGGGTACCACCAGCTTTCAAACTTGTTTCAATAATATCAGTTATCAGTCGGGTTTTTTGTTTTTAATAATTTATTTTATACAACTTGTGGAGATTATTATTTTGAGATATAAGTGATCCTTAATAATACTCCAGTATTATTAAGGATCACTATTTTTTTAAAAACATAATTTATAGCTCGTTTACACAGCGCGAGCTGCTGCATAGTCAGTAGACAGCTATTCGGCTTGTCTACTCGTACGCCAATAGCTCCGCTCGCCTTCGCTGGCTACACGACACCAGCTGCTGGTCAGTCTTGCTAGTTGCTGAGTTACCTCGCTAGTAACCGGGGAAGAATTCAAAAATGTGTCTAGTAGTTTCGGAGCCTATTCATGTCAAACAAACAAATCAAATCAATTCAAATTAATTTGCGTATGGCAGTAAAAGTACTTAGATCATAAATACGACTGACGTACTTTATTATTACTATAGCTATTTGAGAAAATTGTGACAATTAACATGACTGTGACACAACCTCTTTGAATTGAAAACTTTTTAACGCAAGTTGAGCACTTTTTTTGTGAAGTAGGTTTTTTTTCCCAAGGCACTAGACAACTACACGGCCCATCTGATGGAAAGCGATGGAGGTATGCAGCACCAGAGGCGTTAAACTCGCGCTGCCAGCCCTGAAGAAACCTTCTGATGCTCTTCTTGAAGCACTCCATATCGTAGTCGCTTGGGAAAACCACAGCAGCTCATTCCACAGCATGAGCGTGCGTGGAATGATGTTTCTTTGAATGACGAATTCGATGACATACTTACTTTTTAGACAGACTGTTTTTCTGTCACCGTTCCTAATGTGCCATAATTTTTTGCAATGGATCAATCGATCAAAATGGAGCTTGTAGCTGCAGCTGTGTTGTGTTTTATGAGTGCCAATTATTATTACATAAATCTTTTAAATTCTCACAAGGCTCAATCAAGACGAAAAAGAAGATGGTGGATGATAAAAATGCACAGAAGGCGCACAAGGTTAGACATTTCCTAAGTTGATGAATCAAGGTCTTTTTTTCCACGTTTTCTTATTAGAGAATACAGTAAAATAGATAACAAACTTCATAATGTGCTTTTGGTTATTATAATGTATGCAGGAAAAAATTAAAAGTATAAAAGTGAGAATTTGTTCCACTTCCTCATTTATTACAAGAACATTGCCTTCACTTCATCATAGAAGTTTTGAATTCGAATACCACTATAAGATTTTCTTTTTGCACTTAAATCTTTTTGAAATATTTTTATACAAAATAAAGCAACCCAGTGAAAGTTTTTTATTTAATTCAAATATATTTTCATTTATTTCCGGAGAACATGGAAGAAAATATATTCTCTGACTTGCTAGCTGAACCAAGTCAATAATTCATTAGATTCGTCCAAATGTCATCGATTGATTTTGAAATACTTCTGAATAAAGTGGACCCTATTCTTGCAAAACAAGAGACTAGATTTCGAGAAACTATTCCAGTCAAGTACGATTAGCCATCACGTTAAGGGCAGGTATTCCAGCAGAGGCCGCATTTTGAGTTTTTTAAAAGCATCTGAATCATAGAAAAAAATCCCAAAGTTACCCCTTTTCGTTATTTTTTTTTTAATATTATGACTAAACTACTTATGTTTTCTATAAAAATTTTATACTACACTAAAGCCACTACATATGTCTAGACATTTTCGCAGATTTTGACTATATTATGAAATAATTTTTAAAGTTATGTTTAAATACCTACTAAATTCGCGAATGCTCGCGCCGCCGAGGCCCGAAAAGTCGCGCCAGTCGCGCGCTGTCGTTTACCGAAGTAGGACCTGTGTCAGTTTTTGCGCGACAGTTTCGTGCACCAATTAATCGGTTTTACGTATTTATAATAAATTGTTGCAAGTCATTCAATATGGGCAATAAACAACGCAAGGGAAAGAAGTCGTGCAAAGCCATAAACTAAATTTCTAACTCCGATTGGTAAATTAAAAAAATATCATACCTAAATATTATGTTCATAGCGCCATAGTTTAAGAATATCAGTATTACTACTGAAGATGCTACTTACGATTTTCTATAATTCATATTTTATCTATATCAGTACAGGGGTACCTACAACACGATTCCTGCCGGCTTACCCTGCAAAGAGAAGCCGTGAGTGGTGAGGGGTACCTACAACACGATTCCTGCCGGCTTACCCTGCAAAAGGAAGCCGTGAGTGGTGAGGGGTACCTACAACACGATTCCTGCCGGCTATTAATCGGTATTTAATTAATAGGTAACAGAAATTTCAAACTATGTATTGAAACAGTATTCCTTTAGTAAGCGATAACGATCAGGCGAGGTGAAGTCAAATTAACGTGTCCTGTAAAAAAAAAAGCGAGGCAGCCCTAACGTCATATAGTTTGCTAGTACGTCACTACGACGCCGAGCTGTGGCCGAGTGGCTGCAAAGTAATAATAACCATATGGGCGACAATTAAGATACCTACATATTTTTATGTAATTGTTAATCTCGTTAACTTTAGGTATTTAACTGCCCTGTCGACGACGAACGGTGCGATGATATAAAGTAACCGTTAGCATCAATTCAAACAAATGTTTGTAAAATTACAAGCATTATTATTATTATAATGTAAGTTTTTTTTCGCCCAAGCACCTATACACATAGAACAAACGATTCTCAGACGCATACAGTTTTTTTTAATTTCCTATTTATTACTTAATTAATATAATCACATGACTAAATAAAGTTAAAAAAACTGCATTTAATTTTCTAAGTCAAATCAAGTTTTCATACTGCATATTTCTATTCTGTGACGCTGCCTGGCGGGGTGACCGCCGAGTTCACCGTCACTGCGTTCGCGCGTAATATTTTACGAGCGGCCGGGATAGCGACAAATGCCTACTTTTGCAAGAATACAGGGCCTTAAGATATTTAGCTTCTAGAGAGAGTTTCAGAAGTTCACATTCGGTATTCATTTAAGATGTCCCCTCAAGTTATTTCCAATATCGTCAAAGACTGTTGTGCTGCTCTTATAACTGTTTTGAAAGACTCAATAAAGTTACCTTCGTCTCAAGACGAGTGGCTACAAAAGGAGACTGATTTTAGAGTTAGATTTCAGTCTTAGAAAACTGTTCATAATTTCAATGCATGCCAGTTAGCACTATAAATTTCGGTTATTGCTGCGGCGGACTGTAAAGACTTTTCATATTTATTTAAACGATTTCAATAAAAGTTCAGTAACGATTCTTTTTTCTTCCTCAAATCATCGATTGTACATGAAAATGGCAAATTTTGTTGGATCCGTTGCCAAGTATCGTTTTGTGCTCCTCGATTTTTGTGGACTTTCTGTCGGGTATCCCAAAGACGTCTCTCGTTAACCGCCGTTCAGATTGAATTAGTTCTAATAAATTTTATTCTAAATTCAAATGTACTAGAACGAAAATAAAACGGTAGTGCGGCCACAAACGCATTAATATCTGCGGTAATCATCTTTGGTGTACCTATGAAGAAAGACCGCCACTGAAGCTATTGTCTACCGCCAATTATTTAGATTACTAATTCTTTTGATTCTTTGAAATATTGATAAGTACCTATTGTAAAATTACGGTCAAAAATCGTGGTTATAACTTGGCATTGTTTAAGTTGTGGCAATGATTATATTGGCATGTCTAATAATATCTAATATCTCTATCTGAAACGATTTATCTAAAATAATGTCTAATAAAATAAATGGCATATCACGGTACTTTAGCCGCACGGCCTTAGCATGGACAAACAACTCCGGGCATACTTTTATATTGCCAATATCATCAATTAATTTTAGACAGTTTATTAGATTCTCTATAATAGCCGCCATTTTGTGTACCCCATCCAAGTTTAGATATACACGTTTTTTTCGTGGGTATGTATGTCATCTCTAGGTAGTTTGAAATTCACTACAATATACTCCGATGTGTCAAAAATTATTGTTCGGGCAGGTGGGGCGAGGGGTGGGTGCAGGTTCCATTCCCGCATATGCAAATTTTTGTATATCGGAGAGCACATTATGCCGTCGTCGGCCCGGTTATCATACGAACGTCTATGGCAGTCGTTACAGATAATTGGATAACTGGTCTAATTGTAATACTTCGATTCGTCAATCGTTTGTGGAGGTCAGATGGTAGTAACCCCACTCCCAACTGTGTTAAAAGTGGGGAACTGTAAGAGTTTATACTTCGTCGTCAGGGAGCACGGATCATTGTATGTACTTTTACTAAACTAGAATATTTCCTCGACGTATGGAGGAACGCTTACAGATGAAATTGTCAACATAATCAGGATGTGTTCTCGACATCCCGGTAGGTAGATTAATTGGGGGTTAGGTAGGCTACATATTCTGATCTGATAATATAGCACGTATATGCTTTATAGGAAAAAGAAAATATTTAAAGGTATAAATGTTGGTTTTCAAAACCAATTAAATCTCTAAAGTACCAACTATTTAATATTTTTCTACACACTATTTCCACGAAGATAAAACCACTAAGATATCATTACGTTTTCGAGGTATTCTGTAGGTATGTTAATTTAAAATTTCCTAAATGATGTTGTAACATATCATAAAATACATCGCATCCATTCGCATCCAGCTGCAAGTTGGCAGGATAGTTCAAAATATCACATTAAATGAAATCTAAAAAGTCGAGTCGAGAACTGTTTTTTTTTTAATTTAATTAACAAATTCTAAAAAAAGAGACACTGAAAAGCTAAAAATAACTGAATTTACAACTGACCTGCCTGAAAGATTTTCTCCATCATCTACAAGTAGTTTTGGAAAGAAATACTCAATAAATAAAAAACTTTAATAACGTTTAAACCTCTTTTTTTGTAGTTTGAACTTATATTTTTTTCGAATACATAGTGCAAAATAAAATGGTCAAGTGGGACTAGAACCTACGACCTTTCCTTTACAGGGGGAATTCTCTTCTAACTGAGCTATTGCCACAGCTGAATCACTTCAAATTTGCCTATACGTCTTTAAGGCTACGGTGGTGCCATTTATCAACTTTCTTACGAACTGTTGGAACCAATTAATGATTTTTTAACCATTTTTAAAGATTGATTTTTGATGACCCCGCCCAAATATTTGAATGTTTTTATAGCATTTATTATGCTAACTTTAAAATTCGAATAGGTACATCGGGAAAAATAAAATACTGAACTTGACACTTGAGCATTTTATTTTCCCCGATGTATTCGAACTTTAAAGTTAGCATAATAAATTGAAAGATCGTGGGTTCAAGTCTCACTTGAGCATTTAATTTTTGCCTATGTATTCGAATTTTAATTTATTACGCTAATAAATGCTATAAAAAAAACACTCAAAAATTATAATTTTGTAATTATGAATGGTCAAATTTCAACCATATAAAAGTAAAAGCTACAAGTATTTTACTTAAATACAAATAATCAACTAATGTTGTCATCGGCAGATATTATATAGAACTCAAAACGTGTTATTTTAGCAGCTTTGTAAATGTTATTTTCTTTATTTATTATATTGTTATTTTTCACGCACAATGGCCCAAGAAAAGAGGCTAAGTGGGTGCAACAGGTCTCTATCCTAAGTTGTTTTATTGCCACATTTCGGATTTATGATCGTTTTGAAATACTTTTAAGAAGTGGAAATAATAGAATGTACACACATTTATTATAAACTAACAAAATAGTAATCATACGATGTTTTCCATAAAAAAGCAATAGAAAAGTAAACAAATTATTCTGGTAGGTACTAACCGGAACTCCCATAATATCCTGTAAGTTGGTCTCGAATCCATCTTGATGGTTTTATCTGGACTGGTAGAATTTCTAAATTAGGGCTGGTAGGCAGTGAATCCTCTTGATTGGGGGAAGTGGTGGTTCCACCGTTAATGGGGCCGAGTGTATCATCCTCATTACTGGGACTAACTGTGTCATCACCTTGCCCATTCAACGGAAAAGTGGTATTGTAGCCATTCATGGGGGAAAACGTATCTCCATCATATGGAGATGATGTATCCGGGGAATAAGATTCCACATCAAAAATTTCACTGCAATTAAATAGATCACCGATACAAGATCGACAGCCACGGAATACCCAAAAACAAAAACCGCACACGTTGCATCCCTTAGTGCAAATCTTGGCAGATAAATCGCGCGCGGTAGTGCGCGCGAGAAGTTGTTTATTGTTCCACGTATACTGCACCGCGGGAGCGTGCGATGCGAACGGCTGTTAAACCTTAACTGTTAGGCCAGCGGGAAATCCCGTTCTCGGATCCACGGACCCACCTCCTGGACGGAAGTACAGGGTATGGGGTAAAAGCTGCGTCGTGAGAGGGTGTGCGCGTGCAATCCACCTGTGCGCGGTAACGCTTCGAGCGCACGCCTACCCATTGTCGACATACTACTACCACTGCATCAGTCACACACACCCCCTAGCGATGCACATAAACAATGTTCATAATATTGCAGCCGCTACTCAGCCGCTACATACACGCACTAGGTACTTTATTATGTAAACTACTATTAGGTACTTTTAGTTTGTAAAAAAACATTTTCAGCTAATACATGAAATATTTGGAGAGCGGTGAAGACGACGAGTTCACGCGTTGGTTTTCTTAACACTGTGTTTTATTTAACCGCGATTATAAGTATCACGATATGACACAAATAAAAGCGGCGGCCGGCGCGGCGTCGGTCGTCGCGTCGGCCGAGGCGTCTCGGCGCGTGTTGTAGGCGTGAGATGACTCTGATTTTGTAATAGTTAATTGTTTTTAGCCGTAAATGACAGTAAGTAAACTTATATCACATACAAGCACACATTGATACCCACCAAGATAAATAACATTTACAAAAATCATGTAAGTATCTATATAATAAGTGAGGCGAAAATTGGGATCCCTTTTTACGAAAATTGCGGCCACGTAGGAGGGTGAAATTTGGCATATTGATAGTGTTAATACCGAAGAGAAGTGCATAAGCCTAATATTTTGTTATTATAATGCAATAAAATACATTATTTTTGTTAAAATTAAACTTACACACTATACGCATGTTACTTACTTGTTCATACAGTTCTTTTTTAGGCATAGGTAATCACGACAGCTGACGGATAACAAAAACACCTCCAAAAAGTTGAAAATAAATTGAGTTTGCCTTTTAACTTTTGATATACCTTACCTAGTAATATTTTTATTGAATAACACCCTTGTACTTTTCCATTGAGTTTATTTTATTTCTAAACCTGACCGGTTTCGACTTACGGCAGTAATATTTTGATTCAACGGTTGCCATGTCGGGGGATCCTAACTGGTTAAGCACTCCGGTAAGTATATTATCGGAACAATTCAAGGTCCCCTATTACTAAGTACTTATATCAAAAGTTAAAAGGCAAACTCAATTTATTTTCAACTTTTTGGAGGTGTTTTTGTCACGGGGATTTTTTAAATTTTTAATTTTAATTTTATACTTTTTAAAGTGGTCAACTAGTCAAGATCTTTTATTTGATACCCATATTGATGGAGTTGTGATGAAATATGTATTCCGACATGTTGAGGCGGCGCGGCGGCCATCTTGGACCGCTTTTTTTTTTCAAACATAGCTAAGAACACTCCCCACACTTCACTAACACTTTTGCCGAGTAAAGAGTACCGAGTTTTAATCTGTTCAAAATTTTTTTAACCGATTAGCTAACCCTACAGACGCCATATCTTAATAAATGTTTTATAACATGTATTTAAGAAGAACAATTTCGGTCAAATGTCTCGGACTAACCAATCCGATCCACCTAATTTTTGAGTACTTTACTTTTTTTATAAAAAGGACACGTCAATTTGACTTCACCTCGCCTGATGTTAAGCTAAAGGCTTCGGTTCGGTTTCGGGCCTAATGCAAAACAGGAAAAAATGCAGCTTGAATCTCAATTGCTCAATGGCTTGAATTCAGTAACAGCGGTAATGTTATCGGTCGAGCCCATCGGACGAGTACGTACACGGGTTGTTTTATCTGGTGGATAAAACAACCGGACATTCACATGAATTGATCCACAAATGAGTTTTTGGAACGATTTTTTGCCATTTTATTTGCAAATGTCTCAGTTTGAGTAGAATACCACCACTTTGAAGAAAAGTTTTAATATAGCCCAACATTCTTTAAGTCTATAGCCATATAGCGCCCTATTTCGTAGTTTTTACGAAAAGGCGTGGGGCTCAATGGATGTTCGGGGACCATGGATATATTTCGAACCACCATGGTAGTAAGGATGCCATTAGTACCTCGAGTTTCCGTAGTAGAGTATAGGGTTTCCGTGAGTACATGGGACCCCGCGGGTTAATGCGTACCGATGGCCCCATGGGTTTAAAGGGCTCAGTGGTTGTTTAAGGCCCTTATGTCGATGAAGATCTACATCTTCTACTTCTCACTCCCGTCGTATGGTTCATATTTGTATTAATGGAAGCTACTGCCGTTTGACCTTATCACCTTAGCCGTTTGACTTGACTTGTTTCGATATTTGAACTCTTAGGTTTCTTCTATTCGTACATACCACTGCGCACTAGTTTAACACTTGTTAATACCGAATCCCGATTGGTTAATCGCGAATATATAGTTTTGATATTTGGTAACCAAATAGGTTTCACGATCCTTTCTTAGACGAACAGCCAGTACTTTCAAACGCATTATTATACGAGAATCAAATAAAAAACCGGGTACCGTAAGTTCCTAGGTAATAGGACTTACCTACATAACAAATCTTAAACTTTGATATAAAATCTTTCAAAGATTGCGTTTTGTGGTTCGCTAGGCAACATAATTATAATTTATTGATCCCATGTAACAATATACGTACTCATTCAATATAAAGCTTTTTTTTCGCCGATTTATGTACAGTAAGTACATTAAAACCCATGTCAAGTGATATTTGTTTCGCATTGTTTCGGTTCCTATGGACTCTTATTGGCAACTTAAAATGTAACAGGGTGACACAAAAGATACCAATAAAACATTTTCTTTCTTCCTCGTACAATAATAAATTTCTTTTAGATTTCTAAATAGGTACTTGGTGTTGTTTTATGAAGTGAATGTTAACATAGTACCTACGAATATTTCCTTTGCTATTCAGATTTCACAGAATTTTACGATCCACTGGAAATAAACTAATATTTTTTATCTAATAAAATATAACAATTTGTGCTTAATTGATGCCGGACTTTCAAGTTAGATGTCCCCACTCCAGCGCCGCCGCAAGGCGAGACCCTCTCAGGTCCCATGGGGTGGTTTCGGGTAAAGACTCGCTGGTTCGATGAAGACTGCTATATCAACTTATTATCCTGATAGCCAGCACCCATATTGGAGCAGGATTGCGATGTTACTAGTCATTAAGTTCACCACCCATCCAGAAAGTCCCATAGAAGAACCGCATGATCCTACCTACGTCTAAGTTACTTTCTAATGTACTATATATATTTCTGTCATAATCTAACGAACTCTTTCACACATTCTTCTTTTTATACATTTTTCATACTTGGGAAACTATTGGTTGGTAGTCATGAAAAGTTGAAATATTTTTTTAAAGAATTTTAAAAACAAGATTTTCTTTAAAAATCTATGTTCTCTAAAAAAATATTAATAAATTGTATGCAGAGGTTGTGCCGATTTGAAATGCTTGTATCGCGCAAGCTCTTTTTAACCCCCGACGCAAAAACGAGAAAACTATTAAATAAATAAATATAAATATTCCACAACATTCCACACAACGCTATCTAGACCCATGGTAAGCATAGCTTAACTAGCTTGTGTTATGGAATCTAGAATGCGGATAAACATACATAGATACTTTTTTTTTGTAAATACATACATATTATACATAGAAACATCCAGACCAATGCAAATAGTCATATTCATGCATACAAATATTTGCACTGAGCGGGAATCGAACCCGCGCCTCCTGCGTGGCAGTCGCGTTCACTACCACCACGCCACGGAGGCTGTCAAATTAAGTATGGATTTTACCAGTAATTCTTAATAGACACGAATTTTCTCAGCTCACACTAAGAACAACATACAGATATTACCACCAAACTGGAAATTTGCAGGTAAAAACTATTTTTATTTACTTACTTTCCAATCCTACCCACTTCCTATCCAAAACAAGAAGTTTAATCATTGTACATTTTTGATTTTCTTGCCGAAATGTATGGGAAACGTATTAGGCGATTTCTGTCTTTCTTAGTAATCAAAGCTAAAATGGTCCCATACAATCTTCCGATCCCTTAAACTCCATACATTTATTTGCACTATTTTCGAGTGACGACATAAGTACGGATGATTTTGTATGGACCGTTTTCGGGCGGTGCGAGTGATTGAATTTTCAGAATCAAATATATTTAAAACTAGTTATCGTTAGAAATTTCCACTTTTACAGTTCATTATACGAGTATTATGACATAGAGGTCATTTTTCGAAAGTAAAAAAAAATAGTCAAATACCCAATTACGAGTATATCCTGTATTTTATTGCTTCAATCGATATTGTGGCAATTATAAGTAAGTGGCAATAAATAGTAGTAAGAGAACGGCGGTCTGAAGCTGAATGTGGCAAAGACAGAATACTTGGTGTTAAACTCAACAGATCCCACACCCGTCCGCATAGGCGATGACTTGGTCGAGCGCACGTATCAGGTCAAGTACGTGGGATCTGTACTTCACGTTTCTGGTGACATCGTCTACGACGTGTGTATTGCCGCCGCGTGGGTTAAGTGGCGGGAAATGATTGACGTCACATGCGATCCTAAAATGCCAGTTAGGCTGAAGGGGCAGGTCTATAAAACGATCATTAGACCTGTCCTTTTACAAGGTTGTGAGGCCGCCGTTGGAGCGACACAAGCAGATGCTGCGTGTCACGGAGATGAAAATGCTGCGGTGGATGTGTGTAGTCACGCGCAAAGATCGCGTGAAGAACTCTCGCAGCCTTCATGTCCGTAACATCGCAGATAAAATGCAAGAGAGCCGCCTTCGCTGGTCTTACAGTAACCGCCTAGCTACGTGGGTAACAAATGCCTGGCAATGGCGCCCCCACCAGGTCCAGGTAGAAGGCCCAAGAAGTGCTGGCCTGGTGTAGTGGAGTGTGATATGCGTGCAAACGGTCTCACTACCTTGGAAGCCCAGGATCGTGCAAAGTGGAGGAGGAAGAGCCGGAAGGCGGACCCTGAGCTCCGAGAGCACCGTGGCCTCAGGAGCAATCCGGACTAACGTCTTTATGTCGCTGATGATGATTGTCCTTAGCCAAGTATTCAACAAGCGAACTATTGACGAGAGATTAAGCATTCAATTAATTACTAAATAACTACTGCTACAGGGTTGTTAGGTATATAGGCATGTAAGAAAGAAATCGGTAGATCGGAAATAAGACATGGGACGACAAGTAATTGATAGATGGACACTGCTGATAAATAGGGTCTCAGGCGTCTCATCTAGTGAAACAATATATTGAATTCGCTATTCCAATACAATTCAACAGGTGGTTATCCATTCGACACGAGTTTATGTAATAAGTATTGTTAAAACAAACTTACTTAATAATTAAAGGTGCGATGACCTGATTTATTAATATGAACTAAGAGGGTGACACGCTTTCACCAGTCAAAGGGCAAACATATCGGAAAGTTTGCGCTGATCATCTGCCAAGTGCGCGACGGAACGATTACATCGAGATTAGTTTGATCCGAGTCTAAATTTCTAGTTTTAAAGGACAAAGCCCATGGGAGATAAGACCATCGTACTATTTTACGGAATCTTGCCTCAACTCCAAAAATGTTTCAGAAGGTACATAAAGTACCCAAATATCATTTACAGTAGTTTTTTTTTTCATATTCAAAACCAGCGTATCCAAGACTTTTTAGAGAACGTCATATAACCTCAAAAAAGAATATACTCGCAAATGTATTCACAGTGTACGACCCAGGAACCAAAATAATATGGACTTGCCATACCTACGAAAAAAATTTGCCTAAATTACCTAAATTAATAGTGTTGCTTGCTTAGCAATGGCGGTTATAGTAGAGAAGTAAACTATCGATAACTACAAATCGACATAAAAGAAGCACAGAGTAAAAATGGCTGTGGAAGTGTACTTGGGTGTTTCTCTCAGAAATACGTAATGATAGCCCGAGTTTCGTCTACTTGCCGCTCTTTTTATAAGAAAATCTCAATTTTTAAAACTTTTAAAATGTTCAATCTTATAATTACGGTCGAATTTCGACCATCGAGCCACTAGTAAACTATCATATCTATCAATATGCTAAATCCCACCTTCCTACGTGCCCGCAATTTTCGTAAAAACGATTAAAAAATAAAAATACCCGACTGCCACTGAAAAGACCAAAATAAGTTTGATAGCAGGCGGTACCCATTAATTTTCTTTCTGTTTATGATTGGCAAATGGGTACCGCTTGCTATCAAACTTATTTTGGTCTTTTCAATGGCAGTCGGGTATTTTTATTTTTTAATCGTTTGTTTTATTTTATACTTTTTAGTTATGATAATACATGTATATCTTTTTGTAATTTACATATCGTTTATAGTTGAAATAAAAACTTAAATCCTTATGTAACAAAATTAGCAAGAATGATTGTTTTGTTAAACAACTTTAAATCGTTATATATCCTAAACTATTATTTAAAATGAAAAATGATAAAAGGAACCTAAAGATGATTTTAAAATACCTATTCAACGACACCCCACTTGACATAGTTCATCGACTTTTTTTTTTCATTTTGACAATATGGCGTCTGGTAGTCGCTGTGGTGGATTTTGATTACTGTCATGTCTTTAGTGACACTCGCAAGGTTAAAACGAATCGATTGACGTATGAATTATCAAAATCGGCCCATGCTTTTGGTCTCTAGAACGCCACATAGAAACAAACATACATACATACATACATAGACTGATAAACACATTACCCTCCTTTGCGTCGCGCAGTCAGGTAAAAAGGGATCCAAAATTTTCGCTTCACGTATTAATGTATAGATAAAGAGCTACATTGTAACAACTTTTTCAAGTAATTTTGCACACCTAGTTCTATTCTCCATTTAGTCCATCCTTCCATTTTGTCTATACTTAACTTTTATAATTACTGCAGAATCAAGATAGATTAGAATAGGTATTTATGGTTTTATTCAGTCACTATCAATAATGTATTTAGTGTATTTTTTATTTAAAACATGATAATTTTTAATAGTAAAAAGTACAAAAGTTTGCCGAAACATTGCCGCCACCTAGTAACAAGAATGCGGATTATAAGCTGCCTGCCGCGGTCCTTTGCGAGTTACGAGTGTAACCGTTTTTTGTTCCTGATTGTAAATCTGTATAGGAATTATATTATATCATCTGTGCTATTAGAGATATTGGGATATTTACCATGCTTATCTATTCTGTGGCACCATGATCACGGAGGAACTTTTTGCAATAGCGCCGAAATATCGGAAACTTGAATCAATACATGGTGAATATCCCGATATCTCTAATAGTATTGTGAGTGACTGGTGGCGTGTGGTAACATGATAGTTTAAACAACTACTTAGTTTTTATACATAATTATGTTTCTGTTGGGTAGGGATTATAAGTTGTAATTGTTTATGGCGCAAGAATATCTGTTAGAAATAGTTTTCGGCAAAATCAATAATATTGAACAGTTATAAAATCGAATAGGTAAAGCATTGGGATATAACTAAGTACCTACCTATATGACGTAAGACTGAACTGTCAAAAGTAAAATTAATGCTGGCACGGCCTGTAGATTAATTATTTGGTAGACCTCTCAAAATGGACATGAGCGGAGGTGGACTGCCTTCTGTTCTGATAGCTTTGACCTACTGGGGAGGTAGTTGTAGCAAAAGATAATTTTAGTAAAACAACCGGATCAGACAATGCCGAAAAACTTGGACAATTTAATTAGTCTGTTTAAATTATGTAAAAACTCACGACCTGACAAATATCTCGTGAAGTTTTGAACATTGGTACATTGGTCCTTACGGTGCCCAGATTAAAGTCCCCGAGTGTGGAACACGAGCCGGGCGGCGGTGCAGGACACGGGAACGGTCCCTTTTTTCTGTATTTTGCTTGTATATTGAAAACTATTGATAATACCTCTTTAAGATAAGATAAGATAAGAAAAATCTTTATTGTACACTCATAAATTTTAGTACATATACGGACAACATCATGATAAATGTAAAGGACAACATCATGATTAATGTACAAATGGCGGCCTTATCGTTACAAGCGATCTCTTACAGGCAACCTTACTCTTACCTCTTTGGTTAATTCTACAATATTTATCATTAAATTTCCTATAAATTATGTCGACAACATTACTGTAGGATCAATACTTTAATAAATACAGGAGGTCAAATGTGATAGAGCTTATATTCGTAATTCGTGATAAAATTTCCACTGGGACAAATTATTATAATAACTTTGCTACACACACAAGAAGAATACCTATAAATTATTTTTATTAACAGTAGGTAAGAGGCAAGCAAGCAAAATATGATTAAGTATACCTAATATAATCAGAATCCGTGAGTTTGTTTCCTTTGGATACAGTTTTAGAAAGTCGCGATTTCGTTTCCTTTACAAACACTATAACAGGCTGTATTAGAATAGAACTCGGAACTCGGAACTACTCGGAAGTCGTAACTATTTATCTCCAACTATTTAATACATCGGCGCCTTTGACGCTATAGAAGTATGACATGAATTTAGTACGAGAAACTTGCACGTCAAGCTTTAGAGAATCCTCGATGTACTTTACAAGTAGGCACATGCCTACTAGACATCCTAAATACATGGTTTGACTTATAAAAAAATATGGATGATCTGTACATAGGTTTACTTCCCTTCGACCGCCTACGAAACCACGTTCTTATTTAAAAACTCTTTTCGATAAAAGAATGTTTCTTCTTTTTAAACTCTAAATAAACTATTTCCTACTTATATGCATACCTATCAACGCACATTCCAAACAGTTGGACCTAGAGACTCCAAATTGAGTTCCTTATATAGTGTAGGGGTGCATTCCATGCATTATAAAGGATTCACATGAAAGAGGGTGCCAAAAGTTTGTACCAAAAAATCACGTCCTCGTGCGTGACATATGGCCACATGCCATATTAATATTTTGTGACTGAAATGGAAGTCGTACCTACTGTGCACATAACTTTGATATTTATTTTTCATCGAAGCTGTGTAGATCGCTATAGACCCGTTATAGCAACTGCAGACCGCAGCAGCAGATACTGCGTACAATAAGACTTGAATGCGATACAATGTTAAACAACATTATGTTATCCCATTGCGCAAAGGTACGAACGAACTAAACATTTGAAATTTTGAACGAACGCATTGTGTATTCCTACAAAACTCGGAAATATGAATATCGTGTTTTTCAGTAGTGCTTTTTAGGAACAATAATATTCGGAATTTAGAAAATTACAATATTAAAAATCAGAATTTAATATTAGGTTGGCCCCGGCGATTTAGTTTATTGGTCCAAGAAGTGTTGTTGAAAACAGCAATTTCGAGTTGAGATTGAGTTAATTAACACTTTAGATGTGAAATGTAGCAATAAGAAAATTATTTTGGTTATGTATCAAAAAGTATAGGTTACTTACCTAGTGGTTCTTCACATGGTTGGCTAAGAGGTCTGCGAGAAGGTGAAGTCTTTTGATTAGGAAGGTGATGTGGTTGAGGCTTAAGCACATGGGCTGGTACGGCGCCCTCATGCGGTGGCTCCCCGGGAATACGCACGACCCACCAGTCAGCGCGGCCTTGACATGCCTCCACCACCTCGACTTGTTGCCCTTTGGATACCGATAGTTCACCGGTGCCCGCAGCAATGTGTTCGGCTACCACCCATGTCATCTCTGGTGCGGCCTACAACAATAAAATATATTCAATTGTAAGTTATAAAGAGAAAATTTAATAACTAGGTGATTTATAACTAGTTAATTCGCCTTTGCAGGATACTACCTAACACCATTTCATTTAGAATTCTTTTCTGATTGTTTGCGACTGATAAACATACTAGTGAAGTATTTAGATGGAGTTTTTTGTTAGAACGGTTTTGGTCAGACTTTAAATCTTACGTTTTTTTATATTGCAATTGGTTGAATAGAACCGGAGATATGACCAAAAATCGCGAATACGGCTACCCGCGGGCATCAGCTAGTGATAACACAAAATTATGTAAACTTTAGGCACTTACGGCGATCATCAATCTATAAGTCCAGTGCGCCCATAAACTGACTATGCAGAAGCCGCACCTGATGGTGGTGATATTGAGAGTAGTGACGTGACAAATTATGAATAGCTCAAGATGGGTAAGCTTTGATTCGGCATCAAAGGAAATTTGATGTCTGATCACAGATAACGGAATTCGCTCGCTACACGATGGCATCGGTTCATCAAATTGCAATAGAATCTTCTATGTTATGTCTTATATGTATAGGCAAAGATTTGAAGACTGTGAAAAATCCTTGCCATGCTCCATCCCCACTGTCAATGACACCATACCGGCTCCCTCAGGCTGTACCAGTACTCTGGACTCTGTTTATGATTCTCCTGTCAACGCTGAGCCGTCTAGTAATATAATGGTGTTTTCTGACAGTGTGGGTCGTAATATGGGCTCAATGTTTACTCATCATTTAAATAACTGTTTTCATTACTGCCTGCCCAATGCAACTTACACTCAAATAATAGATAAAATTGTGCTTTCCAAGTTTAATAGTAGTTCCATATTGGTTCGTATTGCTGGTGGGTGAAAGTAGCAGATTAGGCAAGAAAGAATTAATGTACTGTATAGACAGTCTAAGTAAATTAAATGTCTTTAAAATAATATTATGTGCATTCCCATATGTGTCTAGCCAGTCCTCATGCTATTTAAACAGAAACATACATTACATGAATAATTTTATTCATACCATGACATGTCGTCATAGTGACAAATTTATATTTTTTGACACTAATAATTTTATTAGTAACTAGCTGTTACCCGCGACTTCGTCCGCGTTTAGTTCGGAATAGCTCAAACTCATTATTAAACATGGTGGAAGATTTTCATCCCAACTGGAACGGAAGTACCTACTGGAAATAGTGAAGGGAATTTACGCAAAGGAAACATTTGTTTATTTAAAAAAAGAAACAAACTGTATTCAAATCATTTCGAAAACTCGCTTGACATCTTCCACCTTGTATTTTTAAATTAAATATTATGAAGACAGTCTTTTGAGTGACTGACTTATAAATACAGGGCTAAACTACTGAAAACTACGAAAATTGACAGACTTCTTCTATGGGCTTGGCAAATATTGCGGAAGGATTTTGAAAAATTCAACATTTTGCTGACGAAATCATTATCAAGTATGTGATGAACATTGTTATATGTGGACTTGGTAATGTTCACCAGTTTTAATGGTTTAATATTCTTCCTTCCTTCCAAATTCTTAAAACATGCTGCCACCACTTACGAACTGAACAAATTAAAATAAGTACATCAAGTATCACACAAAATAGTTTCAAGAAAACCCGGTGCCTTGCACGCCCTGAGCAGTGAGCAGTGGTTCTCTTCTTGGCCGAACCAATGGTGGGTAGTTCCAGTTTTATGATAAATTCTATCGACCACAGTCACATCGTTGTTCATTGCTTTACACACAGGTAGAGAAGAGGGGCGCAGTGGGCAAGAGAGCAAATACAGCATTGACTGGGATGGGGTCATATAGCCTCATTTTGCTATTATATACCTTGTATTGGTAAGCTTGTTTCCAGCAGATGATGTAGATACTTCCAAATTGATACTGGAGTTGATGTCCACGTGTCGGATTTTTTTGGTCTGATGAAATTTAACGGAACTGAGTGTTTCTCAGCCCACATTCAGTCTCTTTTATATAATAGGAGCAGCGGTATCTTTTATATACCTAATACATAGGTTGGCTTCTCCTGGCGTACTGTTATCATTTCTGTGATAGATTTATCTACGTATTTACTATTAGATACCTACTTATTAGACGGAATCGATAATATCGCAGCGGCGTGCGTTGGTAGTCATCAGGTCACTAACATTGTATAATGTCTGCAGTTGCATAAAGTCGTTGTCTCTCTGGCTGTATTTTACCATTTCTACCGCACCACGCCGAGTGAAAGAGCCTATTAGGAGTCTTTCAACTAATCTCTCCTTCCTTCCGTCAGTCACATACGGTAGAAATAATGCCACCTCGAACCAAGCTGTTCGGAACTTCATTTCTTTATCAGGCGGTTAAGGACTGTATTGCTCTGCCCACACATGTGTTTTCTTCTTTTTAAGATCCGGAGTTTTTTTATATAGGTCACGTCAATTTAACTTCACCTCGACTGATGTTAAGCTAAAGGCAAAGACTCGGAAAAAGGGTCACCATTATAAACGTGTACCATCTTAACAATGGTGGCACTCATCTTTATGGGATCATCAGAAGCCTTTTCACGCCCTCCTTTAAGGACTGGACCGGGACTGTAGGAAGAAGTAAACCGTGAGCTGGCAGGTATTTCAGGTCTTAATGGGGCGACATAGGAATGGGTCACCAAACCACTTGGTTCTTGATGGAATATTCTGATCCGTATGTGGATGACATCTGAGCCTTGCATGCGTTGTCCTGTGTAGGAAAGGAGAGGGTGGAACTAATTGAAATAGCTCATTAGAACATTCACCATGGTAGAGACGGTAATACGATAGGGACAACTATCTCCCAGAATACTTAATGTGCTTCAGAGAAGGTGCAACGATTTACTTCCTCCATGAGCGCGGCTTTGATGGTGATAGCTTAGGCTACCCATCACCCTAGCCGAAGCAAGCCCTGCTCTTCACGTTGAGACCGCCTATTTATGATAGGTAACCAAGGCACCTAACCCCAGAATATCCCCAATGACCCATTCCTCTGTTAAATTTTAATCGGTTTGATTCCAATATTGCGCATCGATGTGATGGATGTGATGGAATCTCCGAAATGAAGAATTTTGTATAGGTAGATCTAAGAATATTATATAGTAAGTTCTACTATTACTGTCACACAGCCTAGTTTTATGTACTACCTATAGAATACTAAGCATAGAATTTATATTTTACTTCAAATAAAACTATAAATATAATAAAATACAACAAATACACAATAAAATAAAAAAGTTAAACAAAAGTAAATAAAAAACCATAAAAAAAGAAAAATGATCTTATATGGATTCGAACGCAACTCAGCTAAGTCATAAATCCACCGCAGACGTACTGAGCCACAGTTACCATAAAATCGTAGTCTGAAATAGACGTTTACATATTATGTCATAAAAACATTCTGCCCCATTCCTTTTATTTAATTTAATTATGAAAGCCAGGAGTCTTTTTACCGAACCAGCTGCTTACTAATTTGTTGGATTCGAGAGAAAATCGTTCGAGAATAATGTGAATTCTATCGAGACACCTGCTGTGCCGAAGATTCTGCAGTAACCTGACCTGACTTGACTGAGATGTAGAACTCTGGCCTCTCGAAGTTCTTCAGATTCCTATGACCGAAATAATATCTTCTTGGAAGCATTGTTGCTTCTTTATTGGTTCGATCTATTCACACAATCCCAATTTTTTAGCCGTGATATGCTATTATTGACATAACTTTTTTATTTATGAACCGATTTCAATAAAACAAACACTAAATGTTAAGTGAAGCCCACCACAATATATTAGTGAAAACCGCAACCAAATCCATTCAGCCGATTCTGAGATTAGCGTGCACAAACTCACAGACAAACAGAGAAACAGATAAACAGAGAAACAGAGAAACAGATAAACAGATAAACAGACAAACAGACAAAAATTCCAAAAAACGTTGATTTGGCTTCTATTACGTTTATATAGTCCCCCTATAACAATTTTTCTCATTTCCTTTCCATGTACAGACATCGATCGTTTACAGATTTATTATATGTATAGATTATTGTTTTAAGACGAAAGATAGTATCTATCTTACAAAGTTTGACAAACATAAAATTGCTACATTAATAGCAAATAATATTAAGTTTTGGAGAAGTTTACATTGTAAACAAACAAATAACCCAATATCTACAGTTTTACCAGGTACTTGCACTGGTAATTTTATATGTTTAACTAATAATACGACTGATTTAAACTAAATGTTCAGACAACAGGAGTGCCTGAGCTTAAGATAGCTCATCATAACATACAAGGCCTTCCCGGCAAGGAATTAATAGTAGAATTATTCCTAGAGGAATGAAATGTGGATGTTTTGTGTTTGACTGAACATTGGCTCAAGGAGAGTGAGATGATGTTTAGTATAAACAATTACAATATTGTAAGTTGCTTAAACAGAAAGTCTGCTATTAGAGGTGGCTCCATGGTTCTTATAAAAAATGGTCTCCGCAGTAAAGAGCGGGTTGACATTGTTAGACTTTCTGTTGAGCGCTGCGCTGAGGTGGCCTGTGCCGAGCTTGATAGTTGTATAGTAGTCTGCGTATACAGTCCACCCAACAGTGATTTTCGAGCTTTTATTAGGGTCATGGATCAAGTTCTGGGGATTGCATCAAGTAGTAGGAAAAATCTTATTGTGTGCGGTGACTTTAATGTAAACATCTTACAACAGTCTAGGGAAAGTACTCAATTTCTAAACATGTTTAGAAGTTATAATCTTGAGAATATTTTCTGTGAGCCGACTAGAAACACTGCTACGAGTGCCAAATGCTTGGATAATTTTTTTAGTGATAGTGGATACTTAAGCAAGTCTCTAATTAGTAAGTTGCCCTCAGATCACCAGGGTCAAATAGTATCCTTTTCCAAGGGTATTAATAGTCAACCTAAGGAGAAAACTATGTGTAGGCCCATAACATCTAGTAAAATTAAAAAGTTCAAAGATGTGTTAGAGGATAAACTTGATTCTTTAGCTTATTTGGGTAATAATCCTGAGGCTTATTATAATAGTCTATTTACTACAAATTTTCAAAAACGTGTGTAGACAAGCGAAGGCCATTCATATTAAAAGGAAAATAATTGAGGCTCCTAATAAAATGAAGGAAACTTGGAAAGTCATTCACAAAGAGTCCGGTAAATGTAAAATGAGGGATAATATTACTAAAATTAAGCTGGAAAATAAGGATTTAACCTCTCCAAAAGATATTGTAAATGCGTTTGAAGATTTTTTTACCAACATTCCATTCAAAATCACTTCTTCAATCAATTCTTGCGCCCGCAGTGCTGTGGCTCTTCTTGAGAGTAATATTAGTTCTTCTTCTAAATTTAACTTCAAACATATTGATCCCAGTGACATCTTAAAAGTTTTCAAGCATCTTAAAATGAAAAAGTCTGAAGATTACTGGGGCATGTCAGTCAGTTTAATTAGTCATGTAATTGATATCATGGCACCTGATTTGGCACTCATATTTAATGAATGTGTTGATAACGATACATTTCCTAATTTAATGAAACATGGTAAACTAATACCGTTATTTAAGAAGGGATCCAAGTCAGAACTAGGAAACTATCGCCCCATTTCTATTTTGCCAGTTCTGAGTAAGGTGTTTGAGAGAGTGATGCTCAATCAGATGCAACTGTACTTCAAGACCAACAATCTTTTCCACAGCCAACAATATGGCTTTACTGGCAGGAAATCTACCACCGATGCGGGAGTGGCCCTAGTTAGCCTAATTTACGACGCCTGGGAGGGATCGCAGGATGCCATTGGGGTATTCTGTGATCTTTCCAAAGCATTTGATTGTGTTGACCATCAAACACTCTTACTCAAGCTACGTCGATATGGTTTTGATAAGAAATCAATAGCACTATTGGAGTCGTACTTAACGGATAGGCTTCAGACTGTTAATGTGAATAACGTAAACTCAAATGGGTCAAATGTAAAAATAGGTGTACCCCAAGGATCAATCCTAGGACCCTTTCTGTTCCTGGTATATGTCAATGACTTGCCTTATATGGTCGAGGCACAAGCTGGCATAGTACTGTTTGCAGATGATACATCGTTAATAGTCAAAGCAAATAGGTATAGTACAGATGCAAATAATGTTAATAATATTCTGAATGGTCAAATTGGTTTTCTGCAAACAACCTATTGTTGAATGCAGAAAAGACCAAATGTATGAAGTTTACACTACCCAATGTGAGGCAAATAGACGTTGATGTTGTGCTGGGGGGGGAAGGGGTTAGAATTCGTAAACACCACTACCTTTCTAGGAATTACAATAGATTCTAAATTACAATGGGGTGACCATATCACTATTCTGGCCAATAAACTTAGCTCTGCTGCCTATGCTGTGAGACGGATTAGGCAGTTGACTGATGTAGCTACTGCTAGGCTCGTATACTTTAGTTACTTCCATAGCTTGATGTCCTATGGAATACTACTTTGGGGAAATGCAGCAGATTTAGAAACTATATTTATATTGCAAAAGAGGGCAGTTCGTGCCATTTATTGCTTAGGCAAGAGAGACTCCCTCAGGGAAAGATTTAAGGATATTGACATTTTAACTGTAGCTTCCCAATATGTATTTGAAAACATAATGTATGTCAGGAAAAATATATCTCATTACACAAAAGTAAGTGACATTACAGACAGAAATCTGCGTAACAAACATAGACTTCTACTTCCATGTTATCGGCTTAGCAGGGTTAGTGATTCTTTTAAGGGGGATGGTATACGTTTTTATAACAAACTGCCAGAATCGATCCTTGGTATGCCTGACGATAAATTCAAAACCTTTGTAAAGACCACCTTATCCAAAAAGGCATACTATAGGATAGATGATTACTTGAAAGATAAAAATGTCTGGCTTGAGCATGGTGCAGGCCCCTCGTAATTAGTTACGTGACTTATTTGTTACATTATGTAATTTTGTTTTTATTCTTAATTATAAAGAGTTTTATATACTTGTTGACATTTAGCTTTAAGAAAATAAATATTGTAAATTGACGTCCAAAAAATGCCGCAGTGGAGTTTGTTGCGCCGTTTCTTCTCCACCAGCGCCTTGGAAGCGGTGGTAAACTTAGATTAAGTAGAATTAAAATTGACGCCAATAAGAAACAATTTTAACATAACATAACATAACATAACATAAACTCACGCCTGTATTCCCCGAAGGGTTAGGCAGAGGTGCTAGCACCCACATTTCGCCAGTTTAAGAAACAATTTTATTGTTCTATATTGAAAAATAAATGACTATGACTATGACTATGACTATGTATTAACCTTTTAGTAACGCAATAGTACCTACACATAGTTTCCTTTTGGGTAGCGAGTCTATACTGATATTTTAAAGAAAAATTGTATCTCGGCATGTACCTAACGAATAAACTCAAAAACGTAGGCTATCTTCACACTACTATCCCTGGGATCAAAGTAGTAAACATAATATCAATAAATCCGGTAGATTCGCATACATTACTTGACATCTACTAAATTGCGGGCTTATAGTAGGTACTTAAATTAAGGTATTAAAGGGGTGCAACAGGAGTTCAAAGTATTTCACGACCGAAAACACAGATTACCTAATAGTTGGAAACCATAGATAACCTAATAGTTGCGGAAATTGTGGAAGGAGGGTCAGCTAATCAGGAGAAGCAGTGTGAGTAACGGGGGTGAAAACGCGAGCAACAGCTAATTATGTATAAAAAAAACAACAAAAATAATAAAATTATAGCCCGACCAATAAAATAAAATACCTCGCCATATTGCGGAAAACTATTGGAACTAATTTCTTCATATGGCAACAATCTATGAGATGTCATTATGATCATATGTCAATGTGGTGTCAATCGTGCGTGTTATTTAATGTGAATTTGATTGCGCTATATAAATGCCGAAAACTATTAAAAGTTATTTACAATATAACTAGGTAAGTATTTGTCGGATAAAAATTCGGAAGGATCTAAATAACATCACGAACATTGTTGTCAACATGACAGGTAGGTAGGTACATCATAGAGTACGCGTAATGGAAATTGGCCAATTTTCTAATTTTACCAACTGTAACTAATTAGGTATTTAGATTCTGAGATTGATGATTAATAAATATGCACTTAATAATAAAACTTGTTTCTTTTCTATTTTAACCGGATTACTTTAAAACATATATATCCATACTGTCATCAATCTGATGTCTGTATCTGTACCAATTTTATAAAAATAAAAATAAAAAAAACGCTGGTATTATAAATGCGAAAGCAACTCTCATCTGTCTGTATGTTAAGCTTTCACGCCTAAACCACTGAACCGATCTTGATGAAATTTAATATAGAGATTTTGGGTGTTTGGGAACGGAAATAGGCGGTACCTTTTATCGTAAAAAAGGGCGCTAAAGGAAGAGAAATGGGGATGACAGTTTGTATGGAAGTACGTATTTTTATCGATAATTGACATCCACGCGGGCGGAGCCGCGTGCAACAGCTAGTATTATATAAATGCCATGCTCCTGTGTATGTCTGCTTTATGTCTCCAATAGTTTCATAAACTAAGATATTTGTACACTAGCCATTTCACATGTGTATCACTATACTTGGTGTTGTCATAATCATAGACGTTTATAGCGCCCCCAGTACAAGTTTTTTATTTTATTGGTCAGGCTTTAATACTTAAGTGAACCTTTGTATCTTCCATACTGGGTGTAAGGGGAACGCTCCCGAAGTCGAAAACCCCTAGTAATACTCCAGGTACATAACACATTGGCATAAAAATAAAATCGATTTGGACAAAAAAAACTTTTGGTTTTTTTTTTATATTGAATTATTTGCTCTCCATCGTGTTAGCAAAGCTAAGTAAATGAAACGGTAATTTCATAAAAAGAACATAACTACAAAGAAAAAACAACTAGCGCCAAGCGCGTGCTTTTTTACCCGACTACGGCGAAGCCAAAGGGAGGGTTATGATTTTGACAGGCTATGTATGTATGTTGTGTTCATTTGTTCCCTCATAGCTCCTCAACTACTTATTAGAACTGGACAAATGAGGTATCGTTACAAGCGGCTTTATCGTCCGATGGTTATAGGCTATATCACGTGTCACTCAATCTTGTGTGGCGCCCTCTAGCGCTCATTAGGTACTGTGTTAAAAAAATAATTTATGATAAATATGCCGTGTTTGGTATCAAATGAAAGGGCTTAAGAAGCACCCTTCAAATATGTATAAATTATTAGCTTTACCTTGCCCCAAAATAATATAAATAAAAAATAAAATTTAAAACTAAAACCCGACTACCGGAAAATCACACTTTAAAAAGTAACAAACAAGAATTTTGCCTAGAATATATTGTTTTGTTAGTAAGTGGCATACGACCACGGCTATCCTTGAGATTTTCTTGTTTGTTACTTTTTAAAGCGTGATTTTCCGGTAGTCGGGTTTTGGTATTAAACTTTTTTTTTTTTTAGTAGTGTTTTTTTATGAAATTACCGTTTCATTTAGCTTTACTTAAACGATGGAGAGCAAATAATTAAAAAAAAAAAAAAAAAACGTTTTTTTTTTCCAAATCGATTATATTTTTATGCCAATGTGTTATGTACCTGGAGTACTACTAGGGGTTTTCGGCTTCGGGAGCGTTCCCCTTACACCCGGTATAGTCTACCATCTGTATAGGTAGGTACTATTCACATTCAAATGAATACACTTCATTTTTTGTTCAAATTAATAGGGCAGATAAAAATGCTCTTACGTATGTACAGGGACGACCTCTTGTAATGAATCATACATTTCAAACAGTATAAGTATGTAGAGAGCGGAGCGCCTGTCAGTTATGTACCTACACAGATATTGACGCGTCACTCACCAGATGGATGCGCCGAAGGTCGTGTAAATCTGTGGTTTGTAACGAAAATTACTTTCATTGTAGTTGCGCTACTGACCTTGCTCACATCTCGAATTTTGTTGGTCAAGTTCAGATAGACACATTACGAATTTTGATATAATACGAACTGACATTAACTTGGGATCCGTTTTACTTAGTTAAAATTTCTACTTGAACGACTGACGAGACGGACTGATCAAACCGAGTCCGAGTAACAGTTTCTAGATTAGGTACGTAGAATGAAGACACCAAGGTGAAGCGGCAAAGTCTATTTAATTATACCAAGTTTACATGACGTAATCGAAGAACATAATAATATTGCCTAAGTAGGTATATTTCAAGTAGGTATACATATATATTACGTATTTTGTTCAACATTATGAACGTAATGAAAAATTACCGATGGCTTTCATATCTGATTGATTGGAATACCGACCGTATTCTCTTTAAATATATTTTCATTTCCGTATAAATTTGAGGACCCGTAAGTGCATAGACCCGGATGATTATACAGATATGATTGGCAATAATAACAACAATAATTATCGTACGAATATATGAAATTGTAATATTATGTACAATTTCATAATTAAACTGTAATGTTACATGTTTTATCTACACTCATACTGAAATATCATCATTAAAAAAATAAAAACTATACTATAATGACACTATTTATGCACACAGTAGGTTTAATAATTACATAATTATTTAATCTAATAATGAAATGTCAACATCAAAATACTTGAAAACAATACCTTATTGACAGTTTCTCTTTACGCACAGAGTATATCTCTGTATGAAGAGTTTGTGTAGTACAGTGTGAGTTAAATTAAAAAAAAACGAGTCGCAGGCAAGTTTTTTATAGTATCACACGAGTGTTCTAAGACAAAAAAAAAATAAAGTCCAAAACTAAAAGCCGACTAACGAAAAAACGCTCTAAAACGTAACAAAAAATAAAATATCAAGGATAGCCGTGGTCGTATGCCACTTACTAACAAAACAATATATTCTAGGCAAAATTCTTGTTTGTTACTTTTTAAAGCGTGATTTTCCGGTAGTCGGGTTTTAGTTTTAAATTTTATTTTTTATTTATATTATTTTGGGGCAAGGTAAAGCTAATAATTTATACATATTTGAAAGGTGCTTCTTAAGCCCTTTCATTTGATGCCACGGCAAATTTATCTCAAATTTATTTTTTTATACCGTACCTTATGAGCGCTAGAGGGCGCCACACAAGATTGAGTGACACCTCATATAGCCTATAACCATCGGACGATCCAGCTGCTTGTAACGATACCTCATTTGTCCAGTTCTAATAAGTAGTTGAGGAGCTATCAGGGAACAAATGAACATACATACATACATTCATACATAGCCTGTCAAAATCATAACCCTCCTTTTTGCTTCGCCGTAAATATTGAAAAAAAAAAAACGTTTTCTTTGCAGCGCGGCTGTCAATTGGTGGTAATATTGGCCTCAAGTGCTTGCAGATTTCCCTATGGAAAATACTTAATAAGGAATCTCTGATCGCGTCCTAATAAAGCCGTGCAACATAATTAACAGCTATTGTTATGTACAGCAGCTAGGTACCTCACTCATCTAAGTACTAATTTTTGTAAAACTGTTTCGTGTTTATTTTGGTAAGTATTACTTTAATTTACCACCAACTAGTACCCATTAATTCTAGTGACACTGAGTCGAATTGTTAAGTAATTTACACTCTGTTATCCATTTTTTAATCGCGATATTATTATTTCACGAAAAATAAATAAAAACTGATAGTTCTGTGAACAGGAGACCTTCCGAAAGACAAAAGAATACGCTAGCCGAGTGTGGTGAAAATCGACCGGAACTGACCTGACAAATTGACAAACGCCGATATAGAATCCCCTTTTATTATATGTATTATATTATTATTCATATATCTGGTTGTACACTACCTTCTTCCTCTTAGCGTTAATCCCAATCGCATCCGAAGCTTTCAGCGGCTTCGGTACTTAAAGTCTACTTTATCGAAATGACCACATCTTCTTAATGACTACTGCCTTTCTCAAAATGACCACTCTACCAAAATAAAATAAATAAATAAAATAAAAATGTTTATTTGTCTCAAAAAGTTAGTTGAAGACCCATGGTAATATGGACACCATTGGTTGCGGCTGCGGGCCTCATAGGTGTATGGGCCCCGACAACCTATGGGTGTTGGGTTGGGGGATTAATAGGCGTATGTGGCCTAATGGTATATGGGTCCCATACGCGATGAAAACTTTAGGTATACCTAACCATCAAAAGAAAAGCATTGTTCCATCACGATAATGTTGACCTTTTTTATTGCTATCAGTGTAATATAATGTATTTCAATGGGAGGATTAACCCCAATAGCAACTCATGTAACAATTTTTTTTCTAAAGCTCCGTAAACTTCGTTTATGTTGCGTGCCGCTTGTGCGGCGTTGCTGCCACGACGGTACTCATATTATATAATTACTCGAATTTTTAATGTGCCCATGATGACGAAAAAGATTGTAATGCGATGAAAATGTAACACTAATCAATAAACAAATGACTACTTTTGGAAAAAGAATTCCATGTTTTTAAAATATAATTAATTTGAAATTAGATTTTCCAAGAATTCCATTCCAATGGCTAGTACTTTAGAACGGCAATTTCATAGATAAAGACCTATTATAGTAGGTACTATGATTTTAAATAAAACATACTAATAAAATTATAGGTACTGTAGTAGTCTGTGTTCTATGTAACATTGATTTGAATCCAGATGAAGTTATTGAAGGTATTACACGTAATATGAGGTATTACATATTGATGTCGAGGAATTCATATTATAACGAAAAGATAGATTGGATTGATAGAGCTTAGACATTAGAACCTATAACACACACGGATTCTAATTCTATCGGTATAATTCCACCGCAACATCGGGTATAATAGGAAGATTAAGGACCAATTCATATCAAATAAGGATATTCGGTTCAAACTGCTCAGTAGCATACTTTTACACTATACCTATCTATAAACCCTGGGTGTTGTATGTTTGCATCTAGGTATTTACACGATCACCACACCAAGGTACGGTTTTGACATTCCGTAAGTACCTGGGCTCTAGTAATTTAAGGGGAGATGTTTATGGGCTAACATTGTGTTCAATGAGACTCCTCTGAAAGTTACACGTAACATTAAGTTCACCAAGTAGGTATATACTATAATGAACTAATAAGGAAACATTTTTACAACTACCGCCAAAATCTGGTAAGGTAACATTGGGTATATACATAATTTGAAATGCTAGTTAGGCGCTAAAATTCCACTATCGAAGCAGAAGTTATCGATCGCCTCTATCATTGATTCTAACACACATATACCTACTCATATCAGTACCTACTAGTTAACACTTATTTATTCTGTGGTTTAACTAGCGGCCGCCTGCGACTACGAATGCGTGGAGTGAGTTAGACTTTCATACGATTACCATCCCCTGTTTTAACCCTAAAATGAGTTGATTTCTAAGAATAAATTATTAGTAGGTACACCTCCACAAAATCTTTCATTTTTAAATTCAACTCTCCTATCTTGTTGTGTGCCAATTTTCGAGTTAGTAGGTGTTTTAGTTTCTGTGATTTCGTAATTAATCACTAAGTGATATTTCGCTTTTTTATATTCATATAGAGGTACTTCATTTGGTTACGTAAACTTAACATAAACAATCTTGATGTGTCCTTTATTACGAGTTATATAAAAAAAGTAGTTTCAATATATTTTTCTGTTTAGAATCTTATTTTTAAGACTTCAAACCGATATTGAACCACTGGCAAGTAGTAGTTAGTTAGGCTAACTAACTGTAGCCTAGTTTATTTTTTTAATATTGTACATACATATACTCATGTCTGTAAATCCAAGAAGGGGTAGGCAGAGGTGTATTAGCATCCACGTTTCGCCAATTATGATTTTCGATCCCACGACGTAATAGGGAGCGAGCTTATTGCCGTCTAGCGGGCCCTTTGTCATGGCCTGTATGTTTACAGTCGGATGGAAAACAGCTCTATACTTCAGTCGCCTTTTACTACTTAATTTTGGTTACGGTTTAATATTGTTTTTATAAAAAGTCGCCACAATATTGTTTACCTTTAGTTTAGTAACTTACCAAATTGCGTATAGATAAACAGAGTGCATTCTACCACAGACGGCTTTCAAATGAAATTGAAGAATAGTTCGAAGTTTTGTTTATGTTTCTGAAGCAAATATTGATACACTTTTTAACAAAAATTACGCAGATTAGTATGAAAATTGTCATAGGCATAAGGTATAGAGATCGAGTACAGAACGCTAATTTATGTAACAGGGTACCTTCACGTGTTTAGAGGCCATGGTAATTTGTTAGTAGCACTGCGTAAATTTGCTTGCGGGATGTAATGTATCTATAGTATATAAATGATTACTAATCATTAAATTATTAGTATTGTACATCTCTTTCGGTATAGGTATATTTATGTTTTTGTTCTATTCAAACCGGCCATCATAGCGTGCAGCAACTATAATGAGTAATCATGAGACGACTGACGCCTAGATAGATATTTGTCGTACCGACAATAAAGAAGTAAACACTAACGGTACGCCCCGAGTCCGACTAAGCACGAAAAAAAAATAATGAGCCGAGCCTGAGACCCATTCATACAAAATTTTAAGATTTTTTTTTGTTACTTATAAGTAATTTCGAGAAACTGATGCCTGCCTCGTTCATCGTCAATATGTTTCTAAACCATACATGGCTCTACCCAAAAACACATCCATTGTATGTATTTAACTAAAGCGTGGCAGATAGCCGCTTGGTTCCCAGCAGAGAAGAATTTGGGCCACCCCATCTCTTCTCATGCGGTGTAGTACAAGACGACTAAGGGATAGAGTTATTTAACATCAGACAGACATATACAGCCCAGACTCAGCCTCAGATATAGGCTCGATTCAACAATAGTGCCCGGCATAATATGGCAATAGGCTCACTCCCTATTACATGGGACCGACTACAATTATTGGTAAAATGTGAGTGTTAATTGACCTCTGCCTAACCTTCCAGGGATAAAGGCGTGATTATATGTATGTGTATGTTATTATTAAATAATTGGCTGTGACATAATATGCAATCAACTAATATATAGGCTGGTTTTGGTCATAAGGGTTAACCCTATAAGGGTTCCGTTTTTTCATCTCGAGGTACGCATACCTCGAGATGAAAAAACGGAACCCTTATAGGGTCACTTCGTTGTCCATCTGTATATCAAGACCTTTAACTCAAAAATGCGTGGATAGGAAAAATTTAATACATTCCAAATACCAAAGGTCAGACAATGTCATCAAAAAATACAGCTGATTGCAAGGGTATCAAATCATTTTATATATCATAAAATCACAAGTTCGTCTTGCAATCAGTTTTAAATCTACACAGGCGGTTGACGCCTCGTGTGAAGTAACTGTAATGCAAGTCATAGTCAACTTCCAAACTGGTAACAAGGAATATCAATTTGCGGCTAAACGTTACGAACAATTACCAACGCCCACCCCTGGGACAGTAGATTATGTACCTACCCAGTCCTAGGCTACGTTCATTCCAAGATACTACGTTGAACCACCAATTTTTTGACCTAACCTAAAAAAACAGCCACGGGTCCCTTACGTCCACAGAGGCCCCAACACCCACCATAAAGATTTTCACGGCCCAAGCAAATCTGCAAATCCCTTCCATCGTTTGCTTTACGAGAAAAAATGGTATTCTGTTACGAAAATTCAGAGGAGTGTCTACTACTTAAATCATCCTCTGACGAATTTGCAGCACGCCTTCTGGCAATTCTATAGGATCAACCGTCAGATTATATAAAAGAATGTTGTAAAGTAGGTAGGAGATACCTATTGCTGCGGCCACAGTCTGTACCGTGCCATATGCCAATAATTACCGCCATAATTTCAATAACACCAAGGTGTAGCCACGATTTACCGCCAATAATTTTTGATATATATCGGGGTAAATTGTAGTGAATATCAAATTATCAAGAGATGATATACAAACAAAAAAAAATGTGTACCTATACCTAAACTTGGATGAGCTTGGGCAACACAAAATGGCGGCTATAATAGAGAAATAAATGTTTTCGGAAATTTGGAAATTCGGAACCACTGAAAATTGGTGATGTTTTGAGGCTGTGGAATGAGCTCCCTGGTGTGGTTTTCCCAAGCGACTACAATATCTGGTTCTTCAAGAAGTGCATTAGGTTTCTTCGGGGCTGGTAGCGTGAGTGTAACGCTTTTGGTTGCATACGTCCATAGGCCACGGTAATCACTTTTCATCAGGTGGACCGTGTGCTTGTCTACTACCCCAGTGGTATAAAGAAAACATACTTACTTCACAAAAAAGTGCTCAACTTGCCTAAAAAGTTTTCAATTCAAAGAGGTGTCACAGGTGAATTGTCACAATTTGTCAAATAGGTATGGTGATAAGGTATTTCAGCTCTATTATGATTTATACTCTAAGAACTTTTACTGCCATACGCATTGGGGTAACAGTCCGGTAGACGGTAATGGTAGTGTAGTCGCAATATATTAGAATAATATGTTTTTATGAATTAAAATTCAAAATTAATGGCGTATGTCAGGTCAGCTATTTTATATGGCGGTTAAGACCGGGACTCCACCAATGCGGAGACGAGCCGAGCGGAGAGATGTTTTTTAAACGACCAATAGAAATGCGTTATTGATACAGCTCCTCTCCGCTTAGCTTCAGTGGAGATCGCTATGCGGAGATGTGAAATATTTATATGGCGCGATTGAAGCGGAGATGTGAGCTGTGCGCGGATTACGCGCAGCGCAGACGAGAGATGTGAGCGGCGTGCTGTGAGCGATGTCACCCTACCCCCTCTCGCCAGCCAGCAACCCACAGAGCCCCATGTCAGAATGCGTACTGAGCACTCAACATATCGCGCATCTCTTCTCGCATAGCACATAGCCCACCACACACCTCTCCGCTTTGGTGGAGTCCCACGAGCTGAAAAACATCTCTTCTCGCACAGCACGACTGCGTGTACTGACACTGCACACATCGCCGCTTTGGTGGAGTCCCGGCCTAAAGCCTAGCGTCCACCTACCCGATCGCACGCACCGCACGCATTAATGTGCTTTATATAGGAATTGCGATCCATATGATGCGGGTAGGTAGACTCACTTGTTCGACTTTCTATACTAAGGATAATAATGCGTTGCGTGCGGTGTGGGTAAGTGGTCGCTAACGCTTTAGTACCTACCTATTCTAAAGTTTCTAAGTTTCCGCGCAAATTTCTAATTTTTTTCTTTCATGAGAATCTTCTCCTGACAATAACGAATACAACAAAAAAGCATCAGCGAAATTGGCCCAGCCGTTAACGCGTCATGATGTGACCAAGGGAAATAGGAATTCATTTTTATATACTCGTATACAGATAATACAACTTTATTTTATAACTTTGTTTGTTGATACCACGGTTGATACGGTATTATAATGGCTCCTTAAGTAAAACTTATTGTGTCTGTTGGCATTGCATTTACAAGTTTAAATTTCGGGGATGTCCTTTCATTTAATTCACCATGTATATTAGAGAGATTTGCTCCTTCTGATTGAAACTATGGATTGATGCTATATAGATACAGGATTAAAAGGGCCGACCATTATCGGGTGCAAAACATGGTGGCAGACTATTTTTATGTAAAAATGCAATTTTGATAGCATTTGGACTACTTCTACACAGCTGACGATTCCAAAATGAAAAACATGAGCAGAAAATAAAATCTTCATTATTGCCCGCAGAGATATATACAGTTTAGCATCAGACTGATAAGTACTAGAAAAGTGCTCATAATGATCTGAATACCAAAATTTCGAAATATAACATGATAAATACCTACTTAGTTGTAAGTATTTATCCAGATTAGTGAAAATATCTTCGTAATCAGTTTTCTATTATTACTTAAGGTAGTGTTTATATTCATATTTGCAAACACTCCATAATAGAGAAAAGACCACCTTATCTATAAAAGCATACTATAGGAGAGATGTGAGAGGAGAGGAGAGATAAAAATGTCTGGCTTGAGCATGGTGCAGGCCCCTCGTAAAATGCTATAATTACAGCATGTTACTATATTAGGTGACTCATTTTTAACATTATGAAACTTTGGTTTAATTCTTTATTACTATTGTTTTATATACACGGCCTGTTCAAACATAAACGGTATTCGCTGCCACTGTGGGTATAGGTACATACCGCGCGGTATTCTACCCAGAAGGATAGCGAAATTCGCTTTAGTGTGAACAGTAATATTATCGGACACCCACTCGGTTTTCTGTACCGCAGACGGCAGCGAATACCGCTTATGTTTGAACAGACCTTTAAGGCCTGTTCAAACAGAAGCGGTATTCGCTGCCGCTGTAGGTATAGGTACATGCCGCGCGGGTTTCGCTCAGGAAGTTAGTATGAAGTACCTACCGGGGCAAGAGCGGAATCGATGCCGATGGTACCATAGTAAAAAAAAATATAATTTTAAAAATATATACTTAATATAAATATATATAAAAAATATAGGATGAGATAGGAGAAAAATATAACATTAGTGGTAAGTTTGGTGGATAATAAAAGTAAAACTTCCTCTTCATTGCTATCCAACACTAAAGTCAGATGCTTTGCAGAAATTATAAAGTGACTGACGTGTATATTCTTTGGCGATACAGAAATTACTAACTGGCGAAAACTCCTGAGCGCGTACCGCGTCCCGCGCGGTATTCTACCCAGAAGGATAGCGAAACTGACGTCTTTAAAAAACATTTTTATTGTTCAAGATTGAGAATAAAATGACTTTGACTTAGACTTTGAATGTTATCCATACAAAGTACTGTTCTCTTCTTTCTGAAAATGCACGCATTGCGTGTACTTATTATTGCTCCTTATTCACCTTAAAAAACCTTTTTTTTTTTTTTCAAATTTTTGACGAGCAGTATTTTGCCCGATATGTTCACTTCATATTGTTGGAGTACGTTAAACGTATGATACGATAATCTAAAGTGTTAGAAATATGAATAAATTGTCCGTGTGGGTTTTAATATTTGCTATATAAATTTCAACGGTTTTATGTCTTACAACGAAATAACTCACTGCAACCTCGGACTCAAAATACTCTTTTTGCAAAAATTACGAGATGGTAGACTTTTGCGCCGCCAAGCCTCATTTGCATAGATAGTCTTCATTCAGAAGAATCATTAACGCTGAATGTGATGTTGCTTGGGTAAGCTTTTGACTCCATCAGTTTAACGACTTTAATGAATGAGTTTTGCATTGCATTTACATTATTTAAAAAATTGGTAGCCAGGGCTGTAGAGTCGTTTGTTTATGTGTGTGCCTATTAATGTTTCTCCTATATTATGTGCCTAACCTCTCATTTAATCTGATAAGATACAGTCTGATCCATACCGAATCATTTCCATTGTGCATTTTAAACATGGGATAAATCTTATCGTGGGTATTTTATATTATATTAAATATTCGTATATACAGGTTGCAAGATTTTCACCTTGAAGTCCTCTGATTTTTTTTTTTTATGCCACTTAGGTGGCAGACAGAATACTGAAGACTATTAAGATATCGACCTTTGAATTCAAGTGCTTTATTTTGTAAAATTGAATTTATAAGTAAGACCTTTGAATTATATTGCTTTATTTTGTGAAATTGAATTTATAAGTACTTAAGTAAATTTAGATTTCAGGGATTTCCTTTCATTTCATTTCCCATGTCTGTTAGAGAGATTCAATCCTTAAGATTGCTAATTATAAAAGAATGCTGATTAAGTATTTTATTTTTTACCAGGTGTGTCTAGCAAGTTTTCGAAAATATTTGAATGTAATTTTGTATCTTTTTAAAATAAAGGAATGTTTCCTTTGAGTGAATTTTCTATCTTCAGTATTTTGAGTACTTACCTCCAGTTAAGGTGAAAATCTTGCACCCTGATAATCATCATCGTTATAACAGTTGATAAAATAACAGTTGCATATGAAGCTTTCACCTCGGAGGCTGGTTCCGATCTCACTTCAGCCGGTTTCCGAAATCCTTGGCAGCAAGACTACCTATTTTGTATAATATATACCTATTTTGCAATTTATAAATCTAACACGTTGTTTTCATAAACATCCGTGGTATATAATAGTACTACTTACAATGTTTTCTACCTTTTCTATTTGATGGATCTGTTCAGGCGTTTGAGGATCATCAGCTCGTTCCTAAGTGACGACTAGATGTTACTTACTTCTACAAATCCAGTTGCCTAGGGTTCATATTAACTCACATAACATTTTATTCTTATTTTGTGTTTTACAACCAATTTCTATTCATTTTTTTTTATTAATTTTTTATTCCTACATTTTTCAGCGGGTTGGTGACCCGTTTTAGCCGTTAAGCATGTAGAGGGGAACAAAGAGACCCAATCATTTACCTAGCCGTTTAATGAAATGGTTGAACATCATTCAGGCCGTGAATTGAGCGGCGCCGTGTAGTAAAGAGCCTAGGCGGTTAATTGAACAGCTGATTAAGCTAGTTACCTGCCCCAGATCCACGCCATTTTTTGCCTAACCGTTTAATCAAATGGCTGAACATCATTCAGGCTAATACCAAATACAAAACACTGCGCAATTGTCAAATTTCGGCAGTGGATA
The DNA here is from genome assembly GCA_914829495.1 of Eilema sororculum. Lineage (NCBI taxonomy): Eukaryota > Metazoa > Arthropoda > Insecta > Lepidoptera > Erebidae > Eilema > Eilema sororculum. The sequence continues at coordinate 24,149,324 of OU618532.1, forward strand.
CCTCTTATGTTGTAAGCTTTTATCCATAAGGAAAGATTTTTGGAAATATCCCTACTAAGCGGGCAAAATAAGTACGTTTGTATGGAAGTTCGTTATATGGAAAGTGCTTCACTTTGAAGAAAGAAGCATGAAATTCAATATTTAAGTTTCTTTTTGTTCATATTTATAATAGGATCTGGAAGGTGGCATTGCAATCGGGTCATAGAATTTTATATGATCTTTTTCCGAGCGTAGCCGAGACCGGGCCGCTAAATACTAATTCTAGAAATATTTCCTCTTAATATTTACATTAATTAAATGGTGGTACAACTGACATATTTAACAGTCTCGATAACTTTTACTTGCCCGGTTTATTACTCCAATTGTAGTAATCAAATAAATAAATCAATCAATCAATCAAATAGGTAAATAAAAAAGTATCTAAGTATGTTTATCCGCATTCTGGATACCCTAACACAAGTTAGTTAGCTTACCATGGGTCTAGATAGTGTTGTGTGGAATGTTGTTAAAAAGAAAACAATCACCATTTTGTGAAACTATAAACAAAACTATTTCTAAATTAGGTACTAACTAGATACTACTATAACTTCTACTCTAAGATCTTCGACTTTCTATTACTACTTCTAAAATATTTAGGATTTTTGGGATGCATTAAGTGGTAATTCTAATAACAATTACGGAATGATTCTTATTTGAATAATAAAAAAAACTTATTCATACATAAGAGACAGTCAAAGAGGCTGTCAAAGCCTGCAATCCAAGAGTTAGAAAACGTTATATTAGTCTCTGGGTTAAGGATATCTTATTACTCCGTCAACACCAGCTGTTTTGCCTAGTTGATCTGCTTCCAGCTAAAATGTACTGCCCAGGCGAACGTTTTGGATTACAGATTGATACCGTGTCTAGTGTTGGTAGAGAACTATAAAGGATCAGGCGGGTCACTGCTATTGGTTTCTTTTAGATTAGATAAGTCGGGGTGAACTGAGCCGCATGTGACCTTATCAATTATCATGTAAATAATAACCCCATCATTTCAAAGGCTTTAAAAATTACAGCTATTTTACTTGGATTTCCTCTATACCCATCAAATACTATAATTGTTGGCACTCACATAAACGTACTTGATTGGCCCAAAAATAGCATTTTACTCTATATTTAAGTTGGAATCAATATATGGCTAAATGCATATCAGAATCTGAGGGTTTTAAGTAAAAGCATGCCAGCGGTATAGTAAAATAATGATACGAATAATTGTGCCGAATCATCAAAATAAAAGGTAATGTTTTTTAACAAAATAATTAAAATAAAATTAACAATTATACACTAGAAGCATGTATCTGACATGCTGGAACATAGAATGGTATTTATTGGTACAAAACAATGACACAATTTTTCGTCAACTATGAATTAATAAATTTTATTGTTAAAAAAGCGTTGTGCACCTCAGAACGATAACATGTTACAAGCTCTTCCGGAATGATTTATCATTGTTCCATAATTTTATATACTTCATAAATATAGTAAGTAAGTACTTATATATTCTGCGACATAATATTTATTTTCTTTCTTAAATGTTGTTATTAGCTAGCATTCCATGCATAGATAGGCATCATGTTAAATGGCGCCGGTCGAAGATGTGCATGTGCAAGAGTGGAAGCGCAGGAGTGGTTGCGCAGCCTCCATTGAAAGTGGGCGGTGGGTGTACAGAAGCGGGTGCATCTCTCCCGAATTCAGCTCTATCACGCGGTGTATCACCTGTCCTTGCCGGTTGACCTTTAGAAGTCGCGCGTGAAATGAGCTCGGCGTGTCGATTGTGTGCTGCCTGGATAAAGCCGCATGGGGTGCGCTCACAGAGCTCTGTCTGAACCATGGTAACGATATCTTTCGCCTACTCTTGTGTTGTTTGGAGGTGGCGGGCGGTGGGGTGGTCCCCATCGCGTCGATCGCTATACACGTGCGCGAGCGGGAGGTGCGATCGCGACGCCGCCTCCGTCCGACGCGGCGCGCGGCACTATCGCCACTGCCGTCGCCGCGCGCCGCACCCACGCCGACCGGGCGACCGTTTGTTCTCGCACGCCCGTTCGCTTACTACGCAGCCTCCGTATCGAGCTACAATTCCCGAATTTATGCCACAAAAGCACCCATCGCATTGCCGTGTTAAGGACTTGCCTAATCTGTTCGCAGCGGCCAGAGTAGTGGTTTCCGTAGGTATTCAGCGACAAATGCTACCTTCGCGTCTACATCACATACGGAATTATGAAGGGCAACGTACTGAACATATGCGTTTTCAACTTTTAATACCAATCTAGGAAGAAAATTACAAAAACTAAAGAAAGAACAAAATTTGTCATCTTAAAGTACCTACCTACACAATTTTATTCTGTAACATAGTCATAACAACTTCAACGTTACCGCTAGTAGAACTGATGTTAAAAAGTTTTAAACTTTATAATCTACTATTTAAAAAGATGTGCCAATCAGTAAGTAAAGTACAACTGTATAAAGTCTCGTTAGCGCGGCCAAAACATGTAAGAAATGTACTAACTCAGTGATAGAACAAAATAATGTACTACAAAAATTGTACCATTAAAATGTCTACAATAGTCCGCAACAGTCTATATCTGTTTCCTAATAATGCTTTTCACAATACGTTGAATTTGCCAATCATTACCGCCATAATTTCAACAACACCTAGGTGTGGCCACGATTTACCGCCTATAATTTTTAACATCATCGGGGTAAATTGCAGTGAATATCAAATTATCAAGAGGTGACATGACATACCCACGAAATAAAACGTGTATACCTAAGCTTGGATGGGCAACACAAAATGGAGGCTATAACAGAGAAATGAATGTTTGTGATTAAAATATTCGTAACTATGTGAATTGGTGATGTCACAACCACATGTTTGCCATCGAGGGCTCCCATACAATGGGGAAATCTGACTTTAAAAACAGCCTCATTTTGTAGCCACTCGTCTTGAGACGAAGATAACTTGATCAAGTCTTTCAAAACAGTTAAAAGAGCAACCCAACAGTCTTTGATACCTATCGTATTGGAAATAACTTGATGGGATATCTTAAACAAATAATGTAAACTTCTGAAACTAGTTCAACTATTTGGAGTTCTTCAAGGAGTGCATTAGAAGTTTTCTTTATGGTCAGTAGCGCGAGTGTAACGCTCCTGGTCTTGCATACGTCCATAGGGCATTGTAATTATTATATACCACTTAGGTAGTGGTATATAAAAATTACTTCGCAAAAAAGTGCTAACTTGCCCAAAAAAAATTCAATTCAAAGAGGACATTGGAATTGTCAAAATTTGTCAAACAGGTATAGTACATACGAGTAATAATCAGCTCTATTATCATCTATACTCTAAGAACTTTTACGGCCATACGCATTGGGGTAACAGCCCGGTAGACGGTAACGGTAAAATAAATATGTTACATACGTTTTGCATGTAAATCTACATCAGTTTACTTACAAGTCTTACAACATTTAAATTAAACTATACTCATAGTTCTGTGAACAGGAGATAGGCCTCGCGAGCACCAGCTGTCACATTTTTCTGGTACGTACGTAGGTACGTACCCTTAATTAAATCTGGTACCTTAAAAAACGATACGTAACTTTTTATTTTATAAAGCCCTGGATGTTTCTCTAAGAAAGGCGATCAGCTTTTCTTATAATAACTTAAAATATAATTTAAGCGGTATGCATTATTTCACAACGATGTTTCAACCAAAAATCATCAAGATCTGTTCATAAACAACGTGCCAGTAAACTTTCCACTTTTCTCACCTATACCCTCCTATCTAAGAAGCTCTCGACAAAAGTTGAGTTTTAAATCAAAGAATATGTATGACAAGTTTGGTGAAAATTTGTTAAGAAATGCATTTCATAACAGCCTATACGTGTGATACGTAGATTAATTAATACCTAATCGGAATCATCATTTATGTACTTGGAATGTTGAATCGAAATAAATGTCTAAGTACCATTGCGACCAAACAACCTTATTATGTCCTTTCCCAAGGTCAGATTTCATACAGAAGTTGATTATTCTGTATGAAATCATCAAGCGTGATAGTGATAGACAAACATGTAAACAGATTTACTTTCGCATTTAAATAGTGGTCAAATTTCGACCATAATTCATGTTCTTTTTTATGACAATTCAGGAATTCACGCGTTAAAAAAATTGACTTACTTATGCCGACGGGTGTGATGTAGCACCCGTGGTCACGACTTCGAATAAAAATTATGAACAGTTGAGTAAATGTTGACCACACACTAACAATAAATAAAGATTTGGGAAATTGCATACTCCTCCGTCCGCGCAATTATCTTAAAAAGAGTATTATAGCATTTTAACAATATGTAACTCGTATAATATGACAAAGTTAAAACCTCCTAACTATTTTTGATATCCTATTTTGATCCGTGGGCAATGAATATTTCATATTTGAAATATTCATTGAAACCCATTGGTTTGGGACTTTCTGTAATTACCAAGTCTAACGTTTATTTTAACAAAAATAATGTATTATAAATTATAATGCAATTTGAAACAAATCACCCTCATACGTGCCCGCACTTATCGTAAAAAGGGATACAAAATTTTCGTTTCATGTAATAATAATATATATAGATTAATACGTCAGTAATTACTTATTACATCTGCGGTAGCCTATACCCCGTCCATTATATTATTGTATTTTAGACAGATGACAGTAGTGATTGCATGAAAATGTTAAATATCGACTAAGTTAAAAACCTCGATAAAAATATTATTAATTACGATACACGAAAATATTATGATAAATAAATATATATGACTTTATGTGGAATTATAATGTATCTTTCTATACATAATAATAAAGCAGTAGATATTTCGTGTCTATACAATTTGCAAATGTATTATAAAACGATTGTGGGCCATACCGCACACCTTAATCTCCAAAACAAGATAACTGACTTCTAGAAGAATATTCCATCATGCTGATTTCCTAGTATTTATTAAAGAGTTCCATGGTCTGTCTCTGAAACCCATCATCAGATCTTTATGCAATTCAAATGGGACCATTTAGAAATAGCCATCTTTCAAACAAAAAAAGAATTTTGACAATCCGTCTACATATGACGGAGTTACAAAAATCACTTTTCCGTTAAAATCATACAAATATAAAAAATTATTAATATCTGAATTGTTGTTTAGAAATCAGTTAAAAACCGCCAGTTATTTAATATTTAAAAAAACATCTGCTGTCGTCGATATCGATTGTGACATTTTCAAGTTATTATAATAAAAACAGTCGATTGACTAACTACATCCCTAGTTACGTTGTCAATGAAAAATGACGTATTGGCGCCTACTTTTTGTTAGGATTTTCAGGTGTTGACGCTACAACACAGTTAAACCGGCTACTGTCAGTGACCTGTCTAAAATACAATAATATAATGGACGGAGTATAGTGGTATGGGTAATGGACAGCTGAGACGAGGTCTCGGGTTCGATTCCAGGTTTACCATGGCACACATCAATGACCTTTCGATGATTTTCGAAGTTATGTGTGTATTTATTGCAGGTTTATAAGTGCCCGGTTAATGGCAATAGGCTCGCCACCTATTACATTGGGACACCTCTGCCTACCCCTTCGGGGAATACAGGCGTGAGTTTATATGTTATGTATATGTCAGTTATTGGATCAGCTCCCACATTAGAAAATTCGTGAAATATTTGCTCATTGGATGTAAGTATGGCATCCCTAACATTCATGTAAAATTTTACATATATAAATATTCGCGATTGTAAAGTACTTCAAGTGCCTGTGACAGTGATGCGTTTCTTTAAAAAAACGCAAAACTCACTCTGTTAAAAATTTTTTGCTAGGCATAGTTGCAACTTAACATAAAAAATAACATTTTAAAAGATTTTAATGAACTAAAAAAAAGTACATAGAGAGTAGGTACGTAGAGGGAAATTGTCAGAAAAACGTATACAAAGAATTTGGGGAATCATCAGCGATTTTTCCAATAACACTGTTTTAGTGCCTTTGTCGGCAGATTTTGAATGATATGTCTTGCAATTCGTAATTCGCAATATCTCAAGAATTTTTGCGATTGACTCCAATCTGAGCTAAACTTTCACTTTGAGGACCGGCAATTTGATATAGTTTTCTCAAGTTGCTCTGTAGAATGCGATTTGGAATGTGGAATGTCGTTACGAGAGATATATTACTTTGTAGCTAGAACAGTAAAAACAGCGTTTAAATATCGTCTTTATTAAAATTCTGGTAGCTCTTCAAGAACAAAATACTTTTAAATAAATCTTAGCTTAGGAAAGTAGCCGATGCCTGATATGTCACAGCTAAGATAATGCGTCTATGTTGCTCGTGTCTTTTACGTCAATGAAATCGATAAGATAACCCAACATTTTTTACTAAGATTTTCCAAAATTTATGAATAAAATTTCCTCAAATATCTGGATAGTCTTTGAGGCATTTTGCTGTGTAACAGCTGCACAGAATCCATACTAATATTATAAATGCGAAAGTAAATCTGTCTGTATGTTACGCTTTCACGCCTAAACCACTGAACCGATTTTGATGAAATTTGGTATAAGAGTAGATTAGACCTTGAGAAAGGACATAGGCTATGTTTGGTCGCGATAACCGACATCCACGCGGGCGGAGCCGCAGGCAACAGCTAGTATTATAATAGTTCTGACGGTGATGATTATAGTACCTACAGCTTGTGCAATAGAATTAGGAATTCGTGGGTAAGCAAAATACAACGAAGACTAAACGGCATAGAGAGCCCATTCTACGTAAATAGTAACACCAACAAGTAATATTGAGACACTTAGTACTTTTCCATTTAATTTTATTTTTCACATGACCGGTTTCGCCTCGAGGCATTCTCAAAGGTATGATGTAACATACCTATTATAGTATTATTTACATCATACCTTTCTACCATCATACCAAAAAGGGGTAAGTTTGTGTTTAAAATTCAAATCGAATCGCCATCAATATCACTTAGAGCAGGCGCCAAAGGTGGATATGCGCTCGAAATATTCGAGGACTGCATTTTGACTTCTGATATGTGCTTTAGTGGTCCCATGCCACGATATGACTGACGCGCGTTGCCAGCTCCTCACCCCTGTTAACATTATTAGCTTACCTAAAAAGCTATTGTGTTAAATTTTATGTAATTATAAGTATATTTATCCGCATTCTAGATTCCATAACACACGATAATCCCTCAAACCAAGACCCTTAGCAGCCTATTTTAACGACAGTAATGTATACCCGATCACTAGAGGCAAAGTTGAGGGGGTGCTGTGGGAGACTGCGTGCGCCGATGGCAAAATGGCTTTTTATATACCCTTCTTCCTCGTCGTTCCACCAACTTGTTCCACCAGCGGCACGAGAAGGAATTGTCATTCCTCATCGTACCACTGAATATATGGCCGAAGCTCTCAGGTACACGAATCAGAGAACATCTTACTGTGCCCTAATTTCGTAAGCGAAGATACCTGTGGCGCCTGCTCTAATAGGGAGGTCTCGTGAGAGCCGAAAAACGCTACTTGTCCATCTGCTACGAACATCTGGGAGAACAGTGGTAAAAAGAAATTACAAATGTCGATGTCAAATTTTCAATGTGTTTACCCTTTAAGCCTTTAAGCGTTAAGAGGAAGTAAACAAAAATAATAATTATACTTTGATGTTTTAAATTTGAACGGGGATAGGGACCACTGAATTGTTTACAATCAACGGTAAATACCATCAAAGCTCTCATTCATTAGTAATTCAGTTTACTGTTAAAGCTTTGTTTTGAGGTTAACTGTGGCTAATTGCGAAATATGTTGGGTATTATAAACCCTTACCTATCCGGCTATCCTATTTTACTTCAAAGATCAAGATCTGTCCAGTATTGCAATTTTACTAAGGCCATGCTTATGTAGCTAATAGATATACCTACGTCAAAGGTAATTTTTTACGTAATTTGAAAGAAATCATGTATATCGATGATCAAGGAAATACTTAAGTAAATCCTAAGTTAACAGTTTATAGTAAATTCTCCAATAGTTCTCCATTCAATGTACTTCAATTTGTATTAAGTTTTGAATTGTGTTAAATTTAAACCTGTGGACATATGTGCTCCGTGAGCGTATGGGACCCTTCGGTGTTGGGGACCCATGTGTATATGAGCGCCATTGTAATATGGACTACCTCTAGCGATACCTCTAGCGTATGGGACCCTTAGACCCATAGAATTTAATTTATGTATAGGGTGTATGAGCCCCATGGATATGTCCACAGGCAATCAGAACAGCCGAAAATGAACGAACAGATTCTGCAATATTTATTTCATCCCTATTTAGTCTCTTGTTCTGTCAAGACATATAAACTCACGCTAATCTAAATAACTAGCCGATGCCTGAACTAGCCGAGCTCGCTTGGGTGTCGGCTATTGCGACTTTTGGTCATATTTTTGCGGTTCCACTCCACCAATTACAATCAAGCAAGCGTAATATTATAAGAATGACTTTTTGAATTTGTATTTGAATCTGAATTTTGATTTCGTTCTGATAACGATACCCATATCGATTTTAGTGAAAATTTAGAGTACACAATCTTGATCTTTGATTGGTAAATCTATATAAATATAAAAGAAAGTCGCGTTAGTTACAGTATGTATGGCTGAAAATTGGTGGGAATGTAGCTTAGAACCAGGAAACGGACGACATAGGATTCGACCTTTATTTGATCTGGGGCATAGGTTCCTGTAGGTCGCGGTCACGGGGTCAATATTTCTCATTTCATCATTTCATCATCATACCAATGTACCAGGATCACAGAAACTTTAAAGAACTTTATTTGGTCGCGGGAACAGGAGCAGTGTACGTTTCTATATTCCGAACTTAACGCGGACAAGTCACGGGCAAAAGCTAGTAATAAATAAATAAAATTCTTTTACCGTCACAGCTGTTCGCCTGTGGAATGAACTGCCAGTGGAAATAAGACAAGCTCGGACAGAGCTGAAGTTTAAAGGAATGATCAGGGAGCACTACTTGTCCAGTGTGTCACGTGTAACATAGTGTACTATTATATCTGTTTAAGTATTTAATTGTTTATGTATATTTTTTAAGAATTTATATTTTTATGTATAATTATTTATATTTAAGTAGGTATGTATTCATATAATTATGTATTTATATAAATATGTATATGATAATATTTAATTAAACGCTAACAACTACCAATTATGTACTCCAACGAACATACATTCCCATCCAAAGGTTGTCTGGCGGAAATTGCCTAAAGCGATAAGGCCGCCCTTTGTACTGCTCTTGTGTTCCTAATTTATATATATATATATATATATATATATATATATATATATATACATCTTGAAGGACATGTTGCGTCCTACATGGCGTTATTTACCAATGATGCTGCGTCCGACTGACTTTGTGCGTCCGGAATACGGACGCAAGATTGACCGACCCTCATTTTTAGCCCAATGGTCCCTTATGATCCTTAGAATGCAATGGCGAAAAATTGGCATGGACGTAATTCCATCACTACAATGCCTTTTAGCGTATAATATAGTTCCGCCATCGTCCGACTGAAATTTGGAGGACACTAGTGTTCAGCGTATAATTTACCACGTATACTTTGAGTTCAGTTCACCGATCTTATCGTGTCCATTGAATATCGTATTTGTAAAGTTTTTATCATGATTTCGTGACAACAATCTTGCGTCTCTTAAACATCCTTAAACGGGCACTAGGTACGGTGTCTGAGGGGCCTCCTCGGGGTTCACGAGGGACGCATGGCGCGGGGCGCGGAGCGGCAGGCTTTAGCGCGCTCGCGTACCGAAGTTTGTAAACCAACAGACATGTGCCGGCCGTGATGTAAGCTTATCTGTTCACACCAGCCTGTGCCTCTGAGCTTACCGGTTTATACATTTTTTTTATAGTGCGCTAAATCTCCACGGATACCACCCCCACGGAGACCCCCCCGACTAAAACGCACGCCGTCTTGGGTCCTTGGTTGCCGGAGGTGAGATTGCCGAAAGCATATCTCTCGCACCCCGGCAGACACTTCGGGCTGTGGGGACCTCGGTGTCCCCATCTAGCCCCGGGTACGGGGAGGCGCACTTGGCGGCACCGCCGCGGCCTGCTTCTGCTAGGGTGACAGGAGACTCCGCCGTTCACCCCTAGGCCAGCGCTCATGGAGGACGGAGGTCGTTCCACGACGACCGGTTCGCCTTCCCGGGCCCGTAGTCTAGTCCGGACCCGACCGGCCGCCTCCTTCTCGAGCATTAATTGCTCGCAGAAGGAGGCGGCCGCACCCCAAGCGTTTGCGCATCGTACCATCGCTGTGAGCAATGTGGCGAGTGTGAGGACTCCCACCCCCAGAGCCGCCACTAGGACCTGCCTGGGCCGCCGTGTCCCACGCCGGGCACTCGGTCAGCGTGTGCAGCTCTGCGTCCTCGCTCGCATCACAGTGATGGCACTCGCACGTTGGCTCCTTCCGCATCCGACACAGGTAGCTCCCGAAACACCCGTGTCCGGTAATCACCTGCGTCAGCCGGTACGAGAGGCTGCCGTGTGGCATCTCTAGCTATTCCTCCATGATGAGTTTAACCGCTGCTATTACGGCGTGCCCCGCGCTTGGTCACCCAAGTCGTAGCTCCCACTCAGGGTGGAGATGGGACCTCACGACCCGAATTTCTTCAGGCTCGGGTTCCCGGCTCGGCTCCCGCGCCTCCTTTCGGTACCGAAAGGGTTCTCGCATCCAAGTTCCACGGTAGAGATCCGTCAAGGAGATTCGCCGCCTCCAAGGATATCGTGCGGTACCCCATAATGTCCCTGCTGGCCATTGCACGCTGCGGCCCACGCAGCAGACGCGCATTGTGGATCGTCAGGGTCTCCGCCCATATCGGGCACCCATATAGGGCAATGGACCGCAGGACTCCTGCGTAGAGTCTCCTGCAAAAGTCATCCGGCCCCCTTTTTTTTATACCACTTAGATGGCAGACAAGCACACGGCCCACCTGATGGAAAGTGGTTACCATGGACTATGGACGTATGCAACACCAGAGGCGTTACACTCGCGCTGCCTACCCTGAAGAAACCTTCTAATGCCCCTCTTGAAGAACCCCATATTGTAGTCGCTTGGGAAAACCGTGGCAGGGAGTTCCTTTCATACCGCACGGTGCGCACCGTATTCGGATGCAATGTGTGGGGATGAATTCCCTGTCTATGGCGAGCGGTGCGATGATAGAATGTAGCTGTGGGCATCATGTCAAATAATTCATCTGAGCACAAACCATTATATAGGCGGTAGAAAACACACAGTGAGGCAAAGTCCCTCCTGAGGCTGAGAGGTTCCACATCGCCTGCGAGTATGGGACTGTCGACGAGCCTCAACGCACGTCTTTGTACCGAGTCGAAAGGGTTAAGCTGGCGTGCGGGGGCTCCGGCAAAAAGATGACAGCAGTACTCCATGTGGGGTCGAACCTGTGCCTTATAAAGAAGGAGTCGCTGCCCCGCAGTGAAGTACTGCTTCGCCCTGTTAAGAACTCCAAGTTTCTTTGATACCAGCTTAACCTTGTCCTCTAAATGACTGCGGTACTGGACGTCACTTGAAATGTCGACGCCTAGGATCCCGATACTCGGGGCAATGGTAAGCCGTGTGCCCAGGAATTGCGGCGCTACAATATTTGGGGTTTTCTTAGCGGTGAATACACCCCTTATGTTGGGCAGCAGCAAGCGGCAGCTATGTCCTTCAATTTGGGGGCCAGTCTTCGGCGATGCTCCCCGAAGATCCACCGGCCGTCGAGCACGAGCCCCAGATAGTTCATCTGGGGCTTGATGCCGATGGAAATGTCTCTCACTATGAGGCTGGAATCTTCCGGTGGCACGCGCCGAGGCCCATGAAAGAACATGGCCTCGGTTTTATACGGAGCCACCTCCAGACCCAGCCGCCGGATCCGCTCCACGACTTGGGCAACCGCGGTCGTGGCCTTCATGGTCGCTTCGCGGTATGTAGCCCCGCACGCCGTCACCAGCGTGTCATCCGCATAACACGTGACGGCGGCACCGTCCGCGAGCGCACCGCGAAGAACCCAGTAGTAACCGATGTTCCACAGTAGCGGTCCCAGGACCGATCCCCGCACGACATCTCTCGCTGACCGAGCCCGGTCGCATTTGGGTACAACAAGGGGGGGGGGGGCTGCTGGCAGCGGCGTTGTGCACCAGTGCCACCGATTCGTCCAGGTCGGTTTCCCAGGCAGGCCCGATAAACCGGTGAGTGTACGGCTTGGCGACAGCGGCGACATTAATGCCTCACTGTGCCATGCTCTGGAGCAAAAGTGCCTGAGCATCAACACAGTGGTTCGCATTCGTCTGCAGGACGCGGAGCTGAGGATCCATTATGGAACTGCCAACCGGCTTCGGCCTCCCCGCGGTGCAGGCATTGGCACCAGCCCTATGGTCGGCCGGCTTGCCCTCTGCTGCACACCTGAAGCAGTGCAACGGAGCTTCGCAACTACCGGCCTTATAATCGGGTTGGCTACAGCGGAAGCAACGGTCACCGACCGTTACCTTCGGAAACTGGCCTCCACCGTGCACTGCACCCCCACGTGGCTCACCGACAGGCACCGGAAGCACCGAGCTGGTCGGGCCTGCAGGAGCCGTACCTGCACCATCTGGAAGCCGCCAATAAGCAGGCCCCGCCCATCGGCAACCTTTGGGTTGCCGCGATGGGGCTCTCCGACGCCTCCGCCGTCAACGTAATGACGACGGCCGTCAATCGTGGGGCGCGGAGCTTCCTCGGCGCTGTTGCCATCGCGGCAGCCTTGGCCCTTCTGGCCATTTTGGCTGCCTTTTTGGCGGCGTTCCGTCTCTGCTTGGCGGCTCCAGCTACCTCCCAGCCCCCTTACGGGGGCTCGGGGATTCACCCAGAGCCGGGCCGGGGTCCGGGGTTGCCCTTCCCCTTATCCTTGCCCTGAGCGCGACCCACGATTCTGGCTCTGCTGGTCGAATTGGCGGCTTCACCGGTTGCGCTGTTTGCGCTGGCCGCTCCGGCTGCACCGGCCGCCCCGCCAGAGCAGGGTGCGCCGACCGCTCCGGCTGCGCCTTCCGCATTGACCGAGTCGCCACTCCCAGCAACTCGGTCCCTTCTCTTGAGGGCCTCCAGCTCCGCCGTAACTTTTTGGAGTTGGCGTCGGGACTCGGCCTCCCGCCGCTGTGCCTCAGCCTCCCTCCTCGCCTGTTTTGCCATCTGGGTGGCCAGACCCTCACCGGCAGCTGCGATCTGCTCTACGCATAAGCAGAACCTACAAAACTTCGAGCTAGCGTTGAATGGTGTTGCAATAAGCAGGGACAGTCATATTCGCTTCCTGGGTCTCATATTAGATGAACACTGTAACTGGAATCTGCATGTAGATACAGTATGCAAGACGTGTTTGCTCTACGCCAGCTTAGAAATACAACTTGCGAAAAAACAGCTCTTATGGCGTACCACAGTCATGTTGGCTCAATCTTAAATTATGGCATATTACTGTGGGGTAACTCAACCGACGTAGACAGTGCCTTCATAAAACAAAAACTCGTCAAAAATGATTATATTGCTTTTTAAGATTTTGTTGACCACCAAAGTGAAAATACCTACGCTATACATTGTCACTTTTGTATGCTAACTATTAATTATATTTATTATCTATGCCTGGAGTCATTATAAACCCTTATATAGGTGGATGCCTCTTGGCTGATAAGCTGGATACAATTATTCAAAAACAGTATTCGGAACCAATCTGTATTCAATAGTAGATGGATGTCATTTAGTTATTATAATCATTATGATATATGCAGAGCATTATACGGAATTGATTTAAACATACATTCGGATGGAGGTGGGAATGTGCATGCAGTGTTTAGTAGGTATACGCAGGTATTCAGTGTGCAAGAAAAATTTAAGAGTGAACGGACGCACAAATTCAGCTAGAAATATTTAATTTGAATATCACCATTTAATGTTTAAATTAAATTTGACGTCGACTACTGATATGATACTGATGAAAACATCTTACATACGCATTGAAAACATTAAAAATCTCACTACATTCAGTGGATGCCGCAGGGTGGTAGTTTGTAAAGACGCAAGAAGTCCTTCGCGATTTATATATATATATATATATATATATATATATATATATATATATATATATATACATCTTGAAGGACATGTTGCGTCTTACATGGCGTTATTTACCGATGATGCTGCGTCCGACTGACTTTGTGCGTCCGGAATACGGACGCAAGATTGACCGACCCTCATTTTTAGCCCAAAGGTCCCTTATGATCCTTAGAATGCAATGGAAAAAAATTGGCATGGACGTAATTCCATCACTACAATGCCTTTTAGCGTATAATGTAGTTCCGCCATCGTCCGACTGAAATTTGGAGGACACTAGTGTTCAGCGTATAATTTACCACGTATACTTTGAGTTCAGTTCACCGATCTTATCGTGTCCATTGAATATCGTATTTGTAAAGTTTTTATCATGTTTTCGTGACAACAATCTTGCGTCTCTTAAACATCCTTAAACGGGCACTAGGTACGGTGTCTGAGGGGCCTCTTCGGGGTTCACGAGGGACGCATGGCGCGGGGCGCGGAGCGGCGGGCTTCAGCGCGCTCGCGTACCGAAGTTTGTAAACCAACAGCCATGTGCCGGCCGTGATGTAAGCTTATCTGTTCACACCAGCCTGTGCCTCTGAGCTTACCTGTTTATACATATTTTTATAGTGCGCTAAGTCTCCACGGATACCACCCCCACGGAGCCGGTGGAGGCGGTTATGTCGGACTCGAACCGACTAAAACGCACGCCGTCTGCGGTCCTTGGTTGCCGGAGGTGAGATTGCCGAAAGCATATCTCTCGCACCCCGGCAGACCCTTCGGGTTGTGGGGACCTCGGTGTCCCCATCTAGCCCCGGGTACGGGGAGGCGCACTTGGCGGCACCGCCGCGGCCTGCTTCTGCTAGGGTGACAGGAGACTCCGCCGTTCACCCCTAGGCCAGCGCTCATGGAGGACGGAGGTCGTTCCGCGACGACCGGTTTGCCTTCGCTCTTCGCGGGCTTCCCGGGCCCGTAGTCTAGTCCGGACCCGACCGGCCGCCTCCTTCTCGAGCATTAATTGCTCGCAAAAGGAGGCGGCCGCACCCCAAGCGTTTGTGCATCGTACCATCGCTGTGAGCAATGTGGCGAGTGTGAGGACTCCCACCCCCAGAGCCGCCACTAGGACCTACCTGGGCGTGTCCCACGCCGGGCACTTGGTCAGCGTGTGCAGCTCTGCGTCCTCGCTCGCATCACAGTGATGGCATTCGCATGTTGGCTCCTTCCGCATCCGACACAGGTAGCTCCCGAAACACCCGTGTCCGGTAATCACCTGCGTCAGCCGGTACGAGAGGCTGCCGTGTGGCCTCTCTAGCTATTCCTCCATGATGAGTCTTACCGCCGCTATTACGGCGTGCCCTGCGCTTGGTCACCCAAGTCGTAGCTCCAACTCAGGGTGGAGCTGGGACTTCACGACCCGAATTTCTTCAGGCTCGGGTTCCCGTCCCTGCTCCCGCGCCTACTTTCGGTACCGATATAGCATCGAAAGGGCTCTCGCATCCAAGTTCCACGGTAGAGATCCGGCAAGGAGATTCGCCGCCTCCAAGGATATCGTGCGGTACCCCCTAATGTCCCTGCTGGCCATTGCACACTGCGGCCCACGCAGCAGACGCGCATTGTGGATCGTCAGGGTCTCCGCCCATATCGGGCACCCATATAGGGCAATGGACCGCAGGACTCCTGCGTAGAGTCTCCTGCAGGAGTCATCCGGCCCCCTCATGTTGGGCAGCAGCAGCCCCAAAGCGGCAGCTGTGTCCTTCAATTTGGGGGCCAGTCTTCCGAGATGCTCCCCGAAGATCCACCGGCCGTCGAGCACGAGCCCCAGGTAGTTCATCTGGGGTTTGATGCCGATGGAAATGTCTCTCACTATGAGGCTGGAATCCTCCGGTGGCACGCGCCGAGGCACATGAAAGAACATGGCCTCGATTTTATACGGAGCCACCTCCACCTCCTGCCGGCAGCGGCCTTGTGCACCAGTGCCACCGATTCGTCCAGGTCGGTTTCCCAGGCAGGCCCGAGAAACCGAGTGAGTGTACGGCTTGGCGACAGCGGCGACATTAATGCCTCACTGTGCCATGCTCTGGAGCAAAAGTGCCTGAGTATCAACACAGTGCTTCGCATTCGTCTGCAGGACGCGGAGCTGAGGATCCATTATGGAACTGCCAACCGGCTTCGGCCTCCCCGCGGTGCAGGCCTTGGCACCAGCCCTATGGTCGGCCGGCTTGCCCTCTGCTGCACACCTGAAGCAGTGCAACGGAGCTTCGCAACTACCGGCCTTATGACCGGGTTGGCTACAGCGGAAGCAACGGTCACCGATCGTTACCTTCGGAAACTGGCCTCCGCCGTGCACTGCACTCCCACGTGGCTCACCGACAGGCACCGGAAGCACCGTGCTGGTCGGGCCTGCAGGAGCCGTACCTGCACCATCTGGAAGCCGCCAATAAGCAGGCCCTGCCCATCGACAACCTCTCCGACGCCTCCACCGTCAACGTAATGACGACGGCCGTCAATCGTGGGGCGCGGAGCTTCCTCGGCACTGTTGTCATCGCGGCAGCCTTGGCCCTTCTGGCCATTTTGGCTGCCTTTTTGGCGGCGTTCCGTCTCTGTTTGGCGGCTCCGGCTACCTCCCAGCCCCCTTACGGGGGGCTCGAGGATTCACCCAGGCCCGGGTCAGGAGTAAAGCCCGGGCCGGGGGCGGGGCTGAGGCCAGGGCTGGGGACTTCTTCCCCTTGCCCTTCCCCTTATCCTTGCCCTGAGCGCGACCCACGACTCTGGCTCTGCTGGTCGAGTTGGCGGCTTCACCGGTTGCGCTGTTTGCGCTGGCCGCTCCGGCTGCACCGGCCGCCCCGCCAGAGCAGGGTGCGCCGACCGCTCCGGCTGTGCCTTCCGCATTGACCGAGTCGCCACTCCCGGCAACTCGGTCCCTTCTCTTGAGGGCCTCCAGCTCCGCCGTAACTTTTTGGAGTTGGCGTCGGGACTCGGCCTCCCGCCGTTGTGCCTCAGCCTCCCTCCTCGCCTGTTTTGCCATTTGGGTGGCCAGACCTTCACCGGCAGCTGCGATCTGCTCTACGCATAAGCAGAACCTACAAAACTTCGAGCTAGCGTTGAATGGTGTTGCAATAAGCAGTCATATTCGCTTCCTGGGTCTCATATTAGATGAACACTGTAACTGGAAGCTGCATGTAGATGCAGTATGCAGAGAGTAAATAGATAGATTCGTGTATGCTCTACGCCAGCTTAGAAATACAACTTGCGAAAAAACAGCTCTTATGGCGTACCACGGTCATGTTGGCTCAATCTTAAATTATGGCATATTACTGTGGGGTAACTCAACCGACGTAGACAGAGCCTTCATAAAACAAAAAAAGTGCATAAGAGCAGTATGTGGGGTGAGGCCCCTAGAAACATGTAGACCACTCTTTAAGGGACTCGGGGTGCTAAATTTGGTGTCTGTTTACATATTAGAGGTAGGCATTTTCGTAAGAAACCATAGTCACTTGTTTGTTAAAGTAAGTGAAACATGCAGGTTTCAATCTCGAGATCCTACCAAAATAAAATTTGAGATGTGCAGTACAAGTTTCCACCAAAAAAAATTGTTTAATAATGACCATAAAGATTTATAACCACAATCCTAAGGTAATTAGTGAACTGCCTAAAACTCAGTTTAGGTCAAAATTAAGGCAATGTTTGATAATTAAATGTTTTTACAATTTGCAAGAATTTTTTTATTGTAAATGAGAGTAAAATTTAATTGCTATATTAAGTAAATTTATATTAGTTACTAGTATAATGTATATTGTAGAGGAATTGATGGATTAATTGTTTTAAATGCTTGTAAAAATTATTGAATATAAAGTCTATTGGAATTAATGGGTAATATGTGCTGAATTAAACTTGGACATTTTAATTATAATCTTAATATAATACAATCCTTATCTATTGACATACAAACTAACCTGTCACTCGTCAAAAATGATTATATTGCTTTTTAAGATTTTGTTGACCACCAAAGTGAAAATACCTACGCTATACATAGGTATTGTCACTTTTGTATGCTAACTATTAATTATATTTATTATCTATGCCTGGAGTCATTATAAACCCTTATATGGGTGGAAGCCTCTTGGCTGATAAGCTGGATACAATTACTTATTCAAAAACAGTATTCGGAACCAATCTGTATTCAATAGTAGATGGATGTCATTTAGTTATTATAATCATTATGATATATGCAGAGCATTATACGGAATTGATTTAAACATACATTCGGATGGAGGCGGGAATGTGCATGCAGTGTTTAGTAGGTATACGCAGGTATTCAGTGTGCAAGAAATATTTAAGAGTGAACGGACGCACAAATTCAGCTAGAAATATTTTATTTGAATATCACCATTTAATGTTTAAATGAAATTTGACGACGACTACTGATATGATACTGATGAAAACATCTTACATACGCATTGAAAACATTAAAAATCTCACTACATTCAGTGGACGCCGCAGGGTGGTAGTTTGAAAAGACGCAAGAAGTCCTTCGCGATTTATATATATATATATATATATATATATATATATATATATATATATAGTGTATAATAAATAAATAAATAAATATTCCACAACACAACGCTACGCTATTTACACAACGCTATCTAGATCCATGGTAAGCTTGAATAGCTTGTGTTATGGAATCTAGAATGCGGATAAACATCCTTAGACACTTTTTTATGTAAATATATACATATTATACTTAAATAAATATCTATGGACGATATATTCGTAATCAGCGATCCAAAAAAACCCTGAAAACGATGCCCATATCGATTTATTGAAAATTTCATGTCCGCCACCATGGCTCGCTAAATGGATGACATATTCGTAATCAGCAACCCCAAAAACCCCGAAAACGATATCTTTGATCTTTGATCGCTAAATTAATGATATAGTGCTTCAAGAAAGTCCTGAAATTAATGTTGAAAAAACTATTTTTTTCCCCTTGTATTTGCAACACTCAATAACAGTAATCAGTTGTCAATTCCTAGCTTCGAAGAAGATGTTTCGTATATTGTTTGCGTTTATTTAATTACTGTTCATCGGGTAACAGCTTTCAGTTTAAAAATGAATTGATAATATCAACAACTATTATTCACATATTATGTGAATAATAGCCGAGCACAAAGTCACCAAGCCTAGATTATTACAAAACAATGTGCGCGCGGCCAGGGCCTCGTTTGTCTCATAATTTAGGTCCAAGATACGTGTCCCGAGGTATACCATAAAAACGTCCAATACACCGTATCTTCGTACGTTAGGACTTATGCTCAATTACCGGGATGTAAGGTTGACCAATAAGGCATTTCCGTCGCACCCCAGTAACCTTGGGCCATATACGGTTTTAAGATGGCTCTTTTGGGTGTGGGAAGCACGGTGTCCCCATCTAACCTCTATGTTGTGCTAGTCACAGGGACCCATAGCGAGCCTCCGAGCAGCTCTCTATAAGGCTACTCGCGCCGCGGCAGCGTAAGCGTTGCAGTAAGGGTAGCGTTTCCCTTGCGCTGAGGAAGAAAGTGAAGCATTACCGTCTCCGTTGTACAAGTTGCACCGAATGGAGGTTTTGAATACGCGCCCCTAATTTATCATAATATCTATGCTTCTAAATCGTTACGCTGTAAGTTCTATTAGGCTTCAAGTTTGTGTTTATTCATATCAATAATAATCCATAAGATGGGCCGTGTGATTAAGTCGGAATATAGAAAAAAAATTACCGCATGGATTAAAAACATGAGGAATTAATACTTTTCCTTGCATGTATTTACAACACTCCACGATTTGCAAACTAAATCACTTGATTTCGATGTATGACTTTATGTGCAATTCGGCAAAAGGTATTTTTTTACAAAGCGAAGAAAGAAGTACTTACCTACCACTTAAAAACTTCTGGCAGTTGTAAAGGTGTAAAAAGGTGTAAAAAAATTAACTGTCGTGATAAAATGTTCACTTTAATTTATTTATGAACATAATGAAATTAAACTGCTTTATACCATAAAAAACAAAAGATCAAGACTGTTTAGTTGTTGACTGTTTAGGGATGCCAGGTTAAGCGCAGCAGAGCGGCACTCTCAATTGTCAAATTGTCAAGAATTTCTTGACGGGCTATATATTCGTAATCAAGGCCCCAAAAACCCTGAAAACGATATCCATATCGATGTCAGTGAAAATTTAGAGTCCGCACTCTTTGATCGTTAAATGGATAAACGTAATCTAAATCGAAAAAAAAACGCAATTTAACAAACGTGGCTGGCGGACATTTATGTTGACATCTCAATTTCGTCTTTTTAGGGTTCTGTACCAAATTGGCAAAAACGAAACCCTTAAAACCATGGAAACCATGCCATGCCATGCCATGAAAACTCCTACCGAAAATTAGTTTGAACGAGATCTAGTAAGTAGTTTTTTAATACGTTGTAAAGCGCAAGTTGGGGATGACAGGACACATCCGTAGTGTTCGAAGCAATTTCTTCAACTGGACACTGTGAACTTGACCTTGTAATTTGAAAAGATTTTATTGGTTAGAGGGCAGGGCCAGGCCGACCGACAATGATGACTCACTGCATACTTAACGCGAACGAACTATAGTATGGGTTATTACTATTAATAATATCACTAACCAACCACGAATTTGATACTGTCTGAAGTTTACGTTAATATCATCTACTCAAATAAAACCACTTTGTAACAGGTTCTACTTCTAAGGATTTTTTCCGTCTTGTTGTCTCCCCTAGGCTGGGGAGACATCAGAACTTACTTTAAAAATTATATTTTAGGTACTAGTAGATCCCCTAGTACAAATCTGTCATGTTTGTACCATTTTATACGTGCGCAAAATCCACACGGAACAGGTTAAGTGGTACTCAGGTTAAGTGCGTTTTAGAACGCACGCCGTCTGTGGATATCTTTCGCACCCCAGCCGACGCAGAGCCATCTCTATCAAGCTAGCCTTCTTCGGGTGTGGGGAGCACGGAGTCCCCATATAGCACAGTCTAACGATTCATACTACATACAGTCTGTCAACGAAGCCGTCTAGATAGAGCAATCGTGCGGGGGCAGGGGAGTGGTGGGGGGCGGGGTATTACTCGGTACGCCCATACATTTTACTCGGTACTAAGGATTCAGGGCTGTCTCATTTTTAATTAGTTGGATGAGGCAGCAATTTTTTTTGAATATTTATATATTTTTTTAAATCGATATGGGTATCGCTTTCAGGGTTTTTGGGGTCGCTGATTACGAATATATCATCCATTTAGCGATCCAAGATGGCGGACTCAAAACGTTAACTAAAATCGATATGGGTATCGCTTCCGGCGTTTTTGGGGTCGCTGATTACGAATATATCATCCATTTAGCGATCCAAGATAGCGGACTCAAAATTTTCATCAAAATCGATATGGGTATCGTTTTCAGGGTTGAATTGACTGGGCGAATTGATTCGTAATGAGCAACCCCAAAAACCTCGAAAACGTTACTCATATTGATTTTGTAGGATTTCTCTTGTTCGCCATCTTGGATGGCTAAATGGATGAAATTTTCGTAATCAACAACTCTAAAAACCTCAAAAACCACACCCATATTGACTTGTTGAAAAATTCGGGTCCACCATCTTGGATCGCAAAATAGATGATATATTCCGAAAACCTCGAAAACGATACCCATATTGACTTTGTTGGTAATTTCAAGTCTGCCACCTTGGATCGCAAAATGGATGATATATTCGTCGTGTCAAAACCGATATCAGACATACGATGGTAAACCATCGACTCCCAACTGATCGTGTGTAGTCGCAAAACTGACAGCAGGGAATGGCTGGCAGGCCAAAATCGCTCGCGTGTGGGCGGTGTCAGCTTAGGACTACAAGCCGCCCGATACGATCTGAAACTGCAGGTGGACTGATCGTGGGTGGGCTCCTTAAGAATATATCATCAATTTAGCTATCCTGGCGATTAGCGAAATTACAACGAAATTCTAACTCAAATTCAAATCCGGATCCGAACCCGAACCCGAATCAACATTCAAATCCAAATCCAAACCGAAATCGAAACCCGAATCCGAATTCAAAAACTCTGAAACAAAATATTACATTTGTTTGATCATAAATTGGTTGAGTAGAACCGGAGATATAAACAAAAGTCGGTATAGCCGCGGGCATCAGCCTGTTATTTGTTTTAGCATGAGTTTATGTGCCTTGACAGAACAAAGAGACCAAATAGGGGTTACATAAAATATTACAGAAAAATAAATATAAATAAAAACTGAAGTGACAACCCTGGCAAAACTGCAAAAGGCGGCATTTCCACAAACATCAAACGCGATGAACTACTGTAAGATCACTCGTTATACTGTGCATATAGCATCCGATGCCCGAGTCGCTTGGGCTTGTCGCGGTCCGTGCGCATCCATTCCACGACTTAGGCAACCGCAGTCATGGATTACAGGATCGCTTCGCGGTGTGTAGCACCGCTCACCGCTTCTCTCTCACAAGTGCCGCCATGCAGCCATGCAATCATGCCCTCTTGTAGTGACTACCTACAACGCGTGCACCAGTGCATGCCCTCTTGTAGCGACTACATAACGCGTGCATCAGTGCTGCCGATCTATCCAGGTCTTTTGCCCAGACAGGCCCGGGAAATCAGTGGCTGTATGACTCAGCAACAGAAGCGCCATTTGTTGACTACTGTGCCATGTTCTTGAGTAGAAGTGCATGAGCATGGACACAGTGGCGCAAATTCCTGCAGGATGCTGTGCGGAGCCTCGCCATTGCCAGCCAGCCAAAAGAACTGGTTAGCCCAGTGGAAGTAACGGTCACCAATCATACACCCTCAATGTTTATACCATACTGGCCACTTACAAATAAATAATTATTAATGTAATATTGATTACGACGGGGTTAAACAAGTTCCCAAAATATAATTTTAAAAATAAGTTCTGATATCTCACCAGCCTATGGGAGACAAGACTGAAAAATCCTAATGTCTTAAAATTGAAAAATCACGTCTACGGCTTCATTTAACTTCAGGCCTAGGCTCTTTACTAAACGGAATGATGTCCAGCCCGCACCGCCGTGAAACTAATTACTACACCACAATGGCAACTCAAAACTTATTACTAATTCTCTGGATATAAATGGAAAAAAATGGCGAAATATGGGTGTTAATACACCTCTAACTTCCCACTCGAAGATTTACAGGTATGTATATGTATGCAATAATGTATGTAATTTTCTGTATTATTTCTGTGTGGTACGCCGTCGTACGAATGGCCTAAGCATTAGCCAGCCCGTTTGTTAAATGTTGAAACAAATAATACAGCTGAGCATCATTCAAGCCGTTAGCCGAAGGGCGCCGCTTAGTTATCGGCCTAGGCAATTAATTGAATGGCTGATTAAGCTAGTTAGCTGGGGTAGATACATGACCCTTAAGGGTTTATGAGGCTCAGTGGATATATGGGACTTGAAACTTGAAGTTCCCGAAATCGCATCCGTTAATCAGAACCACATCCATTAATCCCACTTACAGCCTTTGGACGCAAGTGGGTCTAACACTGTAAGGATGATGAGGAACTTTAACTATTATCGCAATGATGGTTAACACTAATGTCAATTATTTGGAATACTCTCTGTAATGCTGTCCTTTCTCAAAATAATTTTTATATTATATATTAAATTGATGACGACAGCATCGATTGTGTTATTTCACGTCGTTTGCGATCAAGGTACGTATGTATGATATGAACCATATGAACCAGTGAATTAACATATTACATGCATAGCAATATTATATTATTAAGTACTTACCTTATCTGAATCGGTGGTGTTTCCACTGCCGAAAGAGGCCAAAGAGTTTCTGTCGAGATTCTCGGTCGCTTCATCCAGTATAGTATCATCAAGATCCCTAAAATATTTAAAATGTGTTACTTCTAATCATTATGATGACTGATGATAATATAAAGATAGCATTAAATAATAAATAAATATTCCACAACATTCTACACAACGCTAACTAGACCCATGGTAAGCTCAACTAGCTTGTCTTATGGAATGTAGAATGCGGATACCATACTTAAACTACTTTTTTTTTGTAAATACATACATATTATACATAGAAACACCCAGACCAATGCAAATAGCCATATTCATGCATACAAATATTTGCACTAAGCGGGGATCGAACCCGCGCCTCCTGCGTAGCAGTCGCGTACACTACCGCCACGCCACAGAGGCTGTGACCATTATATTACGTAACTCATTTTAAATCTCGTGGAGATTAGTATTTAAAATAAAATAGTATTTTATTTTATCGCACAACGACAGCAGTACTTGAAGTTATACCTGGGTATGTGGTACTTTTAAGAGTGTGTTTGACCTGTGCGCACTGTATGCCTTATAGGTGCCCAGAAGAAATGAATCGCGTTACAATTTGGTTACTATTTCGAACAGTTAATCAGTTATAACTTTTGGGATGTAGCATTAACGATACTCAGTCCTGAATCTCGATTCATAACTAGAGTATGCGCCACGAAATAAGTCCCTTGGAGACGGCGGCGTGGCAGTCGCTATATGTAATGTTGCCAATATCGTCGTTATTTTACCAGATCTTTTATTATTCAGATATGAATATAATAATAATTGAGAAGTTATTTATATTCGTGCGTTCCAGCATCAGCACGCTAGAATGTGATCCTGTGAATCACCTAGAAGTTGAATATTTAAAAAAATATGAATTAACAGAGAGTGATAGCGATTACGTCTCTGATACCGAAAAAAAGGTCGCACTTAAATTGCAATGCTATATATATACCATAACAGTGTGCATGTGTACTACGTCATGCTATCCTTAAAAGACACCAGAAAAAACGCGTACTGTGCATATACTATATACGCGTTTTTGGGTGTGTGGTACGCGTGATGGTAGGCGATTGGGATCTTAGATGTGTATACCTATACTACTATAATTCCCACTAATATTTGAACGTAAAAAAATGTGATGGCAACTTTAAACCAACTTCTAATACCCACAAATCAACAAGTATGGCGGCAATGGCATTTTAGTTCCGAGGTTTATCGCGGGAGTTATTTTGTGGCGTTTGACTTTGAGTACTGGGTACAGATTGTTATTGCCAATCTATCAAATGTTCTGGAATACGGACCGTGGTCTTTGGCACAATGAACGCAATACGCTTAGAATCAATTACAGGTCACTTATATTATTACCCGGAAGTGTCAAATCGGTGGTTTGTCTATTTTTGCTCATTTGTTTGTGAGTGTTCTGAGTGTTTTGGTTTTAATATTTAGTAAGGTAAAATGTGATCGACTTTTTTTGCTATTTCTATCGAATCGAGCTTAATATTATTTCGTGACAGCAAATAATTTGCTAAAAAAAATAATTTACCCTTAATTTGTAACAAACAATTAAAAATGGATTAAATATTCTTGTGCAATACGCGGTTTCCAATTAACCCTATTTTCAAAGTAAATATCTTAGGTACTTATTATAGTAATTTCCTCAATGTTTGTTTATGTGTAAGCAATAAGTCGTCGTTAGTCGTTAGTAGTACTTTTGAAATATCTGTCTAAATATTGGTCGTAGATAAATCATATGTGAAAATTAAATGTCTCATAAGTGACTAGGATCCTCGATTCTAGCTCTCTAGATCTACAGTCAGAATCTACGTATCAGATAAGATAATGTTACCTGCTAGATCTTTGTGAGCTGGTGGGGCGGACACGAGCCGGGCTTCTTGGTGGCGGGTGTAATGCTTGGCTGAAGTACGTCTCCTGTACAATGAAAAACAATTGGTGAGGTCAGTCATACTCAACGGTGACTAATATTGTAAACACCTTTTTTTTTTTTTTTTTCCGTGCGGAAATCCCCTCGGATACCCCCCTGCCGGAGCCGGAAGGGGAGGTTATGTCGGACTCGAACCGACTAAAACCGCACGCCGACTGTGGGTCGTGGTGCTAGGCCGGAGGTGAGGTTGTCATCGACATATCCCTCGCACCCCGGCGGACCCAGGGCCATCACTTATGGTTTAGCCCTCCTCGGGAGGGGGGACAACGGTGTCCCCGACTCGCCCCCGGAATGGGGAGGCGCGCTTCTCAGCGCGCCGTCGCCGTGGCCTGCTTCTGCTGGGGTGACAGGCGGCTTCACCCGTCACCCCCAGGCCCTAATATTGTAAACACCTATGTTTCATACAATATAACTTACATTGTTTACTTCAAAAATCGTCCAAATTATACAACTAAAGTCACCACTTTGGCAGAGTAATATTCTAGAAAAGGAGTAATCATCATTTCTGTACCATCTTGGATGTTGGCATTTGGCGAATTTAAAGTTACAAAAATTTTTATAGGTAGGCCACTTGGCTTTAAAACTTAATTCATACCTATGATAATATTATAAAGGGTGAACAGGGTTGGAACTACTTAGTAACCTAAACTCGTGTAACATTGTTTACAGAGACTTCGACCGGGTTCGATTCCCAGTTATATTTGAGAGTTTGAAAAAAGTTTCAATGTCATTATTATTAAATCTAAATCGATTAGAGACATTGAAACTAATCCTAAGAGCAGAGGTCGCTATCTCTCATAGTTTCTGACTTCTCCCTGCTGACCCATTTGTTCTTAAATAATGCGAATAATTCTCAGTGCAATTAAATGCTACCTGTATAACTTCTCGGAGCCGACGGACCCAGGTTTGTTTGACTTCGAGTGAGGGTGCTTTCAAGACGATACGGCAGTCGCTGGCTAATGGTTCGCGACCAGTCCACACGGAAAACTTGCACTCATCTCCTTCAATGTGCTCCGTCACACCTAACTCAGATGTCTGATTAAATGAAAAAAAAACCTTGGTTAGGTACAACATACAACAGACGAAAGTAAAATATAACGATAAAATATGGTAAAAAAAATATATATTTGCTTTTTCTCAATAAATACACTAAAATACATTCAGAAATACACCAAAAGGCACCAGATACGACCCGGGTCAGGTTATTTAACTAATAAAAGATTTGTTAGTTACCTGTCACTTTTTTTTATTTTTATTCATGTGACATTTTTCTTTTCAGAAATAGAATTTTTATATATAAGTTTTTATTGATACACAAAATAAACGAATGTGTAAATTGGTATTCAGATAAGATTTGAAGAAAAGCAGCCTAGCATATGGACAGACCTTAACCACAAAAGATTACTGTTCGCGAAAATTAGTAGCCAGACGCTACTACTGTAAGGTCGGAAGAGGGATGCACTAATCTATAATATAAAAATGAATCGCAAAATGTGTTGGTAAGCGCATAACTCACCAACGGCTGGATCGATTTCACTAATTCTTTTTTTGTTGTGTTTGTTATTATCGGGAGAAGGTTCTTACGAAAAAAAATAATAAAACAGTTGTACAGAAAATTTCAGAAAGTAACTTTTCTTTTTCTCATACAAACTTTTTCTATTATGTGAGAGAAGTTTATGTTTACGTTACGGAATTAGTATTTAGTAGTGGTAGGTAGTAGTAGGAATGGGAATGGGAATGGGAATGGGAATAGGAATAGGAATGGGAATAGTAATGGGAATGGGCACGGGAACAGGAATGGGAACGGAATTGCACGCGGGTGGAAAATATGGCGGTACGAAGTTCGCCGAGACAGCTAGTAACAAATAAATTGAATTGTCTATATATGATAATTACCATGAATTTGGTCTTGTAGATATATTTGGCTTTTCCGTGTGAGTCCTTAACCTCCTTGGCTAGAAGAAGATGCAGGTCAAATAGAAAAACGCGTCGTTCACGACCCTTCTTGATGATCTGCCGTAGGTCCCAAACGTGGAAGGAGTCTTGGAGCAGTACCTCGCCGAGACTGTCGGCAGGTACATCGCACCCCTCTAGTAGAGACAGATGCATAGCGTCGTTCGCCTTTTTCGGCACAGACAGCATAACCTCCAAACCGTCCTGGACAAAAATAAAACAATTCTACATTTTGTTACGAGAAGAAGTTTAAATTCCAAACTGCCAATTCTTATGTACTTTTATTCATATGAACATAGTTAGGTACGGACGGTCTACCCGCCATCTGGGGGTCATTTTATCCATGTTTGCCCTACATACAAACGTAAGTAAAACCATACACCTATAAAATGGTATATTTATTTGGAAGCCCTAATAGATTATGTTGTGATCTACTGCTATGTACAATACGACAGTACTGTGATTGTAAATAGCCTATAATTTTCCTCAACAAAAGGGAATGCCTCGAAGTAGCAATCAGGGAATATTCCAAATCGAACTGATTTAATTTTCATCAACACAAAGTACAAAGTTAGCTGTATAATATTTTTATTATCAACAGATGTTTACAGAAGCAACAGAGATAAATACTGAAGTTCAATACAAACCAATCCTATAACGTGTGTTCAACGTCATTATAAAACTAATACTATTATAGTCACACACAGTCACATGGTCAGAACATTATCACAATTGAATTTAATATTGACAAATCATGATACATACATTTTCTTCGCCGAGGGGAGTCACCCGATTGAATTTTGAATTAATTCTATACTTCAACTTTAACATCGACATGATGGATGGTAGCACTTCTTCGCGATTGAGCACCATTACATTTTATATATTAATTTATTTAATACGAATAACAAATCACGACGTGCGTGTACGCTCGAAGGGAATACAATGTGGCACATGGGCGTCAAGTTAATGAGTCACCAGGAAAATATGGAACTAAATCTATTGTTAATTACTGCTAAGCGAGCTAGTTGTTTAATCTCAAACAGATCCAATGTCCACGACGTTTAACAAATACAATTCGTACCCAAGACAGATTTAAATAATGGCTTACGCCATTACCGAACAGCGCTTTAGGAAGAAATACTGACGTAAGTAGGTATAGTAGTTTATTTTAGGGGAGAGTGATAATGTTAGTTAAATATTTGAAAAATGTATTTCCTAACTAGCCTAGGCCAGGGCGGCAACCATTTGGATGTCGGTTTTCGCGTTTTTTGGCTATATCTCCGATTCTACTCAACCGATTGCGTTCAAACACGCGTAAGATTTTAAGTCTGACCAAGCTAATAAAAAACCCGCATCAAAATCCGTACGGTAGTTTTTGCGTCCATCGTGGACAAACAGACAAGAACTTAAAAACAATATTATTAGCTTCTTTTTTATCTTGAAGATCCATCCCTTACATTTCTCATTTGATGTCATTAACATGTTTTATGTTTTGGAATCATACGTACGTGTGTAAGTATGTTGTTTGCTTAGATTTATTTATTGCACACGCTGAGGCCCGTGGCTCCACCCGCGTACCTCTACCCCACGATTATATTGGTTTTTAACCTTATCGCCTGCTCTACATAACTATTGCGATCCAACAAACGTAAAATTATAAATATAACTTTCAATTCAAAAAAATACTTATATGTCCATCGTGAAGTCACCTTGTGCGTACCTGTAGAATTTACTGACAAGCATCTGTTCAGATATTAATGAATTGTTCAAATATTGTTGGTAACGTGTAGTGTATGCAACATTTTAATTGTTCAGAAGTTATTAGGCACTCTGTCTGCTACGATATATCTGATGGTGACTGTTTACTGTAAAAGTATTTTAATATTTCAAAATATTTCCTCGTAATTACCTTATTGTATGTATATGTTAATACATTTGTTATATCTGTTACAGGAAAACCTACCCAGTTTATTGACTGTGCAAACTTACGGAATAGAGGAGAATTTTGAGTACTACTATTAACAGCACAGTAATTTTGAATAACAATCTTATATTGAAGGGCATTATTCAATCGCAAAATACTAATATAAGCAGTTACCTACCACAAATAACAGTTACAACACACTATAATGAAATATGATGAAGTAATTACATAAATTAAGCAAGTATGATATAAATATCGAGAGTGTATACGCGGCGAACACAATAATAAGATACCATATGTATTCAAAATGTAATGTAAGACAAGTACGTTATAAATACTCCTCATCGCTTATTACAGGTGAACACCACAACTGTACTCGGAATATGACTAACAGAGTAATATACATACTTCACATTATCCTGTTGGTGGCTTTCATTTTTTTTTTAACTAAACGCTCTTCAAGAAGCTACTGAATTCAAACATTTAGCTGTATACAAATACAACGTGAAGAAAACGGTCAATGTTTAGTATTTTGTGTAAACTAGTGTTTCTATTTAAAAATTAGTATTTATAACTTACCTCGGATATTTGGATGAATAAACCAACTAAACACTTAAATAATATAGCCCACAGACCAAGCTAATCTATATTATGTACAAGACAGTATTGTTCGGGGTCCTTAAACACGACTTAATTTTTATAAGATTACTGATGGAAAATGCTTATGTGACGTGTTCTTAGTGTCAACATCAGCGTCAGACTTGAGTTTTCCTGTTTCTTTATCTTATCGTTGTCAGTTGCAATCTATTCGTAGGTACTACTTCTACGATAACGCGTTAAGTGTGCCTACAGAAACAACTTCTACGTCGTTCTGATCTTTGAATAATGTTAGTTAAGAGCCCAAATTTTTGTAGTCTTTCGATTACAGTAACGTTATGCCCTGCAGAACAGCAATTGATAAAAGGGGGTTTGGCAATATTTTTTCCTTATAAAATGTATAGGAAATGTTTTTGGTGATTTCTGTCATTTCTAGTACATCTTAAGGCACCCACACACGATCAGTTGACTGGACGAAATCTGTCAGTTAATCGCAACACACGATCAGTTTTCGTTAACGATTTTGGACTAACGACTAATACGATCCGATAGTGTGTGGTCGATTCCGTCAGCGCCGACAGATTTTGGCTGCATAGTCTATGGCCGTGAGGCAAATGAACACACATTAGCAGGCAGCCGGCCGGACGACTAGTGCTTTACTAGCTTTTTTCGTATATTCGTGATCAGCGGCAGCGGCATACAATTATGCGAAATTACATGTAATTAAAAAATGTCAGTAAGGACGAAAATCGTTTTTCTGTTCTTAGTAGTCCTTGTAGTCGGTTCGAGACCCACATAACATGCCCATCTTCTTAATTACCTACTGCGAGGTGAAGCAAGATGTTTCCGCGCGAAAAAAAGATTTTAGTTTTAATTGTTCTGAAGAACAAGAAGATGAAGATGATTCGGTACGGCGGATATATCTGACGTCGACCGTCTGCAACAGGTACTATTCTCTGCCGGCAGGCGATCGTACGGTGGGAAACTGTCGATTCCCAACTGATCGTGTGCACTTACTGTGCATGTCTACTCCGTTAGGGGGTTTCGCCAAAGTGGAAAGCGAGCCCCATAGGGGGAGAATACGACTGGGGACGAATCAAGATTTTGTAGGGAGTCCAGAACTGTGCCCGCGCTGAAGCAACATATCTAACCGCAGGGCACTCTCCCGTGATTCGGTCAGTACGCCGTGAGGCAGGAATGAACTTGGGAGGATGGAGGGAATGATCGTGTGCACTCGCAAAACTGACAACAAACAAAATCTCTTTAGTGTATGACCGCTGTCGGCTTAGGACTGCAGGCCACCCGATAGGATCAGAAATTGCAGGCGGACTGATCGTACCGGACGTCGGAGGTCGCAGAACGACCTCCGTCCTCCATGAGCACTGGCCTGGGGGTGACCGGTGGAGCCCCTAGCAGAAGCAGGCCGCGGCGGCGGCGCAAAATGCGCCTCCCCGTAACCGGGGCTAGATGGGGACACTGTGGTCCCCACAACCCGAAGGGGGCTATCTCGAAAGAGATGGTCCTGGGTCTGCCGGGGTGCGAGAGATATGCTTTTGGCAATCTCACCTCCGGCAACCAAGGACCCAAGACGGCGTGCTTTTTAGTCGGTTCGAGTCCGACATAACCGCCTCCAGCGGCTCCGTGGGGGTGGTATCCGTGGGGATTTTTCGGACGATAAAAAAAAAAGCCGGACTGATCGTATGTAGGTTCGTTTAAATGGTGGGACTAGTCATTTAGATCAGTTGGCACATTTCTTTCGTATATTTTAACATTTTTCCTGCTGACTGTACGATTTTTACACAATATGTGAATGCAGTTCAGAATATTTTAAAAAGCTATGGATAGTCTTATAGAAACGTATTGTCGTAACTATAACGGTTAAGTAAACGGCCCTTACTGCGCTTATCTTTACTACCCTTAATGCGTCTCAAAAACATGTATATTCATACATACCTATATTCGCACCTGTAAATGCCTAAAGGGGTAGGCAGAGGTGTATTAACCGCACATATTAACTATAGTTTTTCGTTCCACAAAATATTAGGTAAGCCTATTGCTATCAAGCAGCTAATTTGTCAAGGGCTTTTTTTTACTATCGAATCTCTCGCACCCCGGCCAACCCAGGGTCTTCTCTAACGAGCCGGCTCTCTTCGGATCTGGGGACCACGGAGTCCCCATCTAGACCTCGACCTGCTTGTTGGGTGACAGGCGGCCTTTTCCTGATCCACCACCAACAGGGCTTCTACTCCACCGGGAACCAACACGGTATAGGCTCACAAATACATCATGCTTGCATTATTGCAGGTTATGAAGCAGAAGTTCGTACCTGAATCCAATTTTCTACGGAACCCTCAGTCATAGAATAAATTATTTTAGTACTATGTATGCCTCAATGCGTGAGCGCGAGTCGCACTTGATAATTTTGTTTCGAATACTTTACATCCTTACACATACAAAGCAGTAAGTAATGTACACTCGGCAAAAGAGATAGTATCCCTTTACATGTGTGGCTATTTCTGATTTATATGTTATGCGGTATGTCAAACGCTGAAAATTATGTCAAACGTAGATGTGTGACTGTAAATAACTCGTTTCTTCACTCACACACTTGCACATTACAATTGATTCAAAACCATTCGTATTTATTTTCATATTAGTTACAGTTTTTCCGGTAATAGTTCATAAAATTGATAGAATAGTGTGTGACCGTAATTTTAAATATGGTCAATATAAATCATCGTGGTTCCGGGGCTTACTAAAACGCAATTTAATTTAAATATAATATTATCAGAGTTTTGGGTTGGAATCCCTATATTAATTTTGCTTTTTTGCACTTAGTATGTTAATCTTTTAGTGATATTGTTATACAAATAAGTATACACCTTATTAGTGGGTAGTAAGAAATGAGCGCCGATTACTAAGACTCTTTTTTATACTAACCTCTGATATCTCTACCCGATAATAATACATTATTTAGATAATAGTATTTGATAGTTATTGTATATTATTTAAGTAATCCATGAATAATATGAAAGAAAAATACTTATAGAAATTGCATAATATTATTGTTAACGAAATAAGAAATTATTATATTTACATGTATAATTTCTACAAGCAAACATGTTGAAGCCTTGCACTTATTACCTACAGAGGGAAAGGGAAAAAGTAAAGTGTCTATAGGTACTTATCCGGTTAAAACGAACAGAATTATTAGAAGGTAATGTAAAATATAAAAATTATCGACTAGGTACGCATAGTGTCTACAATTAATCTTACAACATAAATCTAAACCAAATTGTAATGTAGATGTAGACCCATGACCAAAACGACTGAGCGTGATAGCATATAGACTATATAGAGCTTTCTCTTTCATATTCCCTAAGTAGGCAAATATTACTGTCTTGCTCTTATTGTAAATATAGATATTCCACGTTTTAAGTAAAACTATTACTTATTTAATGCACATTTTCTCACTTTCAAATAAACAATCTATTATTTAAACTTAGATTATTTAGTTGATTTAGTTTTATTTCAGTGACTGTACTTTATGTTTTTTATTCCTTAAAATAAAATGTGTGCCAATCGCCTACTACATAATTTTGGAGGAGTCGATTCGCACGCCAATAAATTACCTTCGTGCGAATCACCTACAGAAAAATAATATATTTTTAAAGGAGTCGATTCGCACATTTCGTGCGAGTTCAATTCGTGCGAATCGTCCAATAAGCCGTTGCTGGCTTGATTAGATTTTTTTAATAATAATAATAAGAACGTTTATTTCTAGCCATACATGTTACATAATAAATCTCAAATAAAATACAGTTAAATTGTAACAAGATGTTGTTTTATTTTCCATAATTGTTATTTTTGAGACTAAGCTACGAGTATAAAATCAATCATATGGTTCTACTTTACCACAAATAAAATAAATAACAAAACCAAAACAAGTAGACAAGTGGAGTCGGGATTAGAACTCACTAACGCTTAACGCTTCGCTTACCGCTTACCATGGGTACCCCTCGCTACCATCTTATTCGATGGCTGGCAAATCACTTCAATTTTACAATGTGTGAGTGTAGAATGACGCACACATACCTACACGTAAAACACTAAAACGCCAGTAGCAATGACGCACACATGTTTATCTTTTACTAGTTTGGCCTGGTAGCCGAACTGTTTTGTTAACACACACTGCTTGACGGGGAAAACATTTTATAGCTCACTAGTTTTTGCCCGCGTGGATGTCGGTTATCGCGTCCAAACATAGCCTATGTCCTTACTCAAGGTCTAATGTACCGCTATACTAAATTTCATAAAAATCGGTTCAGTGGTTTAGGCGTGAAAGCGTAATGGACAGACAGAGAGACAAGATTACATTCACATTAATTGGCTGCGACTGTGGTGCACCTCTACAATCGATGGACCACCTCTTGTCGTGCCCACTGTGCCCCTACACCTGCACGATTGCCGAACTTTTTTTTTTTTTTCGTGCGGAAATCCCCTCGGATACCCCCCTGCCGGAGCCGGAAGGGGAGGTTATGTCGGACTCGAACCGACTAAAACCGCACGCCGACTGTGGGTCGTGGTGCCAGGCCGGAGGTGAGGTTGTCATCGACATATCCCTCGCACCCCGGCTGACCCAGGGCCATCCCTTACGGTCTAGCCCTCCTCGGCACGATTGCCGACCTGAATGTAGCTACGGAAGATGCGGTCAAAGTCGCCGAGTTTTGGGCTGGGCGTATCAAGTATTTAAATTGTTGCCACTGACACGAAGAAGAAGATTCACATTAAAATTTATAATATTAGTCTAGATCATATCCGGGCAACTATGTAAATAAATAGAAGATATCTGTTTTTACATACACAATTTCATAAAAAAAATACATAAAGACATCCTAATTAAAATTTATAATTTTATGATTTCGTTACACAATTAGATAATAGATGGCACTTTGCCAAATAAACAAGCAAGGTATAATTTCGTTCACAATATGATTATATAGGTACGAATGTTTAATGCGTTTTTGAAAAGCTACTACAGTCCATCAAATCTAAGAGGTACCGTTTGACGTTTCATATTTTTCAAACCGAAACAACTTTGTTCATACGTACATTATTCAGTTTCGATAACCTTTTTCATAAAACCATGAATTTAGAAAGATTTCATTATTGTATCTAAAAATGTACAATTCTTAATATCTAAATGTAATTGAAAACTTTCAAACAAAGCAAAATAACACATATTTACACAGTAAATAATTTCTAATAGTTATATTCTTGACCTCATTACAAAGTTACGTAGTTAGGTCACTGCACGTAGTGTTGCGACTCTTCGGATACACTTGTATGCAAAAAAATCGTTTACATATACGAAAAATCGAATGTATTATTTACAAATTACACTTGACAACCAAACAAATATTTTTTCATGTGAATGGGATTTATCTCACATATTACGATTACATAACTAAATAGTTATGTAATCGTAAAATATGAGATAAAACCCATTCACCAAAAATACGTATTTATAAATCAAATATATTTGCTTCTTTAAAAAGTTGTCGAAAGCGATTTGTCGATTTTTGATTTTCGCGCCCAAATAAGTCGGGGTTTCTCGCGCTAACGCTGTCGAAATAGTAAATGGAGTCAGGGATAGTGTTTTTTACATTTATTTTTGTGTATGATAGTATGGGTTTGCATATTACAGAGAAATAAACAAATTTTTAACAAGCACATCCATTGATTTTACAATTACAATTTTTTCTTCTAAGTCTTATTTCTACGTCTAAAACTAATAAAAATAAGGTATGTAGAACCCATTCACAAAAATGTTGTTGCCTGATGTTATAAATTAACGACGTTACTGCGCGACCGCATAATGCACTGAATACACAGATACCCTAAAATAAATTAATTTAATTATTTTTAGGTCAATAGGCAAAATCGCAGGTGTCCAAGTCTCTACAATTTTTTTTTTCTGGCAACACTGCCAACTACAAGCGCACGCGGTCCGCTCGGTCGGTTCGGCGTCAGCAGTCTCTCGCCATCTTGGAAGCTGACTGTGCGCGTACTTGCTTTCTCGTTTGTGTTTTACAATTTGTGACTTGGCTATTACTTTTCTGGACTGATCATTCTTTATCCGTTTACCTTGGCAATATTTATACTGGACTCCGAACTAAGCAAGTGTTTATTAATAATGTCGAAAAGAGGACGTACTTTGAACAGCCAGGCTCGTGAATTGGTGGTGAAATTACACGAGTATTTTGAGCGTGAATCTCAAAATGGTGGACTTCTACTGCCAGTTACACAAGTTCGGGATCGCGTCGGTGAAGCTCTCGGTATTGGTAGCCGCACCGTTGGCAAAATATTAAGTGAAAAATATGGGCCTTCGGGGAGTGACAGTAACGTACTTCACACACCGAAAAAACGAAAAAGAAATAAACCTGTGACAGGCATCGATGAATTCGATAGTCATGCTATTAGAAACCATATATACGGGTATTTTACAAGAGGCGAATTTCCAACATTGGCAAAGTTATGTGCAACTTTAAAAGATGCCGGGCTGTATAAGGGAAGCATAGAGTCGTTGAGAACGGTAATAACAGGAATTGGCTTCAGATACAAAAAAGTTGACAAACGAAAAATTGTTATGGAGCGACATGACATAATTATGCAGCGACTAACATTCCTGCGCGAAGTTAAACAAATTATAAACTGGGATAATGTAATATTTTTGGACGAAACTTGGCTAAATTCCAACCATTCTGTGCCGAAAACATGGACTGATGATTCTGAAGCTTCGTGCTCGAAGGTGCCGATAGGAAAAGGTGGACGCCTCATAATATGCCATGCTGGGTCAGCGTCTACAGGCTTCGTGGAAAACTCTTTATTAGCTTTCCAATCCAAAAGCACTAAAGAGTATCATGAAGAAATGGACGCAGTAAGGTTCCGAGAGTGGTTCTTAAATTTATTACAGAATATCCCTCCTAACAGCACAATTATAATGGATAATGCCCCATACCACTCTGTGCAAATTGATAAAGCACCTACGTCAGCCAATAAGAAAGCAGATTTGGTGGCATGGCTGCAAAGAAAAGGAGTGGATGCCGACATGTCACTATTAAAAGCTGAATTATTACAGTTAGTGAAATTGCATAAACCACCAAAACCGACATATGTAATTGACCAATTGGCCGAAAAGCACGGGCACAAAGTCATACGACTTCCTCCGTACCATTGCCAATATAATGCCATTGAACTGATTTGGGCCCAAGTTAAAGGTAATATTTTATAATATTATAATAATAACACGAGTACTTCTAACATGTATAATTTAAACAATGGTTTTCGTCTGCTATCAAATAGTTACATTATTGTTTTACAGGTTATGCAGCAAGACACAACACAAAACCACCCTTCAGTGTCAAGAAAATGGAAGGTTTATTAAAGGAAGCATGTGCCCAAGTTACACAGGAAGATTGGAGTAAAGTAGTACAAAAAACAAAGAAAATAATAATGGACGACTTCGAAAGAGACGTACACTTTGATAATGTAATGGACAATCAACTGGTCATTAATTTAAATGACGATGATGACGAAGACGACGATACTAGTACTAGTAGTGAATAAAAAAATATCCTAAACATTTCTTTTATTTAATTATAACAATTGATTTCTTAAAATTCGGATATTATAGTAATCGATCTCTTAAAGTTCGGATATTATAGTAATCGATTTTTTCATCCCATCCCTATCATTCAATTGTCAGAACTGTCAAACGGTACTTCTTAGATTTGACGGACTGTAATAGTAGATTTTAAATCGGAATTCTTGTATGTTTTTCTAAATGTCCGTAATAGATAAAAATCTACTGAACGGATTTAGATTCTTAATGCGGTTTTCTGTAAGAAAGGCCTTGGTCCGATTTTAAATATTATTAATTATTATATTAATAGGATATAGATAATATTACAGATACTAGGTGGTATATGGTAGTAGTATGGTAGTGGGATACTGCGTAGCGGCCGTGTTCACGGCCGCTACGCAGGAAGCGCGAGTTCGATCCCCGCTTAGTGCAAATATTTGTATGAATGAATATGGCTATTTGAATTGGTCTGGGTGTTTTCGATGTACAATATGTGTGTATTTACAAAAAAAAAGTATATAAGTATGTTTATCCGCATTCTAGATTCTATAACACAAGCTAGTGACTACGCCTACACCGTCTAGATAGCGTTGTGTAGAATATTTATTTATTTATTTTATAATATTCGAAGAATGTCAGTTAATTCCGTTTCTAGTCATAACTCGTAACACAGTGGGTTTACTGGTACAATGTGGAATATTTATTTATTTATTTTATAATATTCGAAGAATGTCAGTTAATTCCGTTTCTAGTCATAACTCGTAACACAGTGGGTTTACTGGTAAAATGTTATATTGTGAATTAAGCTGTCACGAAAGTTTTTAGAGTGAAAACTTATGTAAGTATGTCCCATCACAATTTTTTATGTCGATGGACTTACTTTGGTCAGTTGTTTACTAAATATTTTAAGAAATGATTTTATTTCTTAGAACGTCATTGCAAATAATCTAACACTATTCCCTATTTTTTCCTACACTATATTCATCATTTGTGTGCCACTTTGTGCAGTCGGTAACAGTCATGGTACATAATGAATCAACTATGCGTGAGGCATTACTAATTTAAACATGTTTTTAGTTGGGGTTGATTGTTTTTTTGAGTATCCACTTTTATGAATATCGAGTACGTACCTTGATTTCGCCCTGCCCCTCGGCGCAGCAAGCCTGTAGATCTTTCAGCAATAGTTGGTACTTTGTGATTCTCTGCACGGGTTTAATCAGATATGCTGCCAGTGGGTGCTCCAACTTCTTCTTACGTTGCACCCTGACAACACAAAACGTGTATCAAACTACTACTAACGACTTTGATAACAGTAGATGGGTGAAGTGCATATAGCAACTAATTTAAAGATATTATTAGTCGATTAGGTAATACTAAATAAAATACAGAATTTTAAAATGTCAATATTAATAGAATACCTTTTATAAGAATAGCATAATGATTAAAACTGAAAAAAAAACTGACAAATTCAACTACTACCTATGATGTGTAACGTACGGTGTACAAAACAGCTGCTAAACAGAATACCTATCCTACATTCATTTGATAATCATCAAACGATTCTGTTCAACTCATCTGTCTCTAAAATTGCCGTTACCTGTACTAAGTATAACACTTAATTGTTCACTTTACAACCATTATGTGGAACGTCTTGACAACACTGAAACACAGACTAACGACACTAATAGTAAAACACGAAACGACGAGACACTTCCTTCGATAAGGGAGCTAAATGTGAACTAGAGTTGTTTATCGTGCCCACAAATAACTCGGCAGTGACTAAGACAACATTGATACTAATAATGTACTTTCTAAAGGCATTCCATTTTAATATTGATAATATTTGACAGTCGTATTACTTGACATAGAAATTACGTCATTAAAACCGAACAATCTTCCGATCTTTATTTATTTACCTGCGTTGCTTGTTAAACATTGTTATTTCTATTTTAATATATATTTGACCGATGGCTCGGTCGAACTTTGACAAAACATTTATTTACATGGAGATTCAACACGTACACATTATCACAAGAGGATCACTACTGTACTGAAAGTAGTGACTTTTCCCACTAATTTGGCACCGTTCGAAACTTTGTCTCGCCAACCGGAGCGTCCATCCGCCTACAATTTACTACCGCATATTTCGGTGATAGTGACGTTCATGCCACTTGATTTAAAATTCTTGTGATGCCACTCAGAATTTGTTCTGTTGATAACTTTTTTTTGTGCGGAAATCCCCTCGGATACCTCCGCCGGTGGAGCCGGTAGGGGAGGTTATGTCGGACTCGAGCCGACTAAAACCGCACGCCAACTGTGGGTCGTAGTGCTGGGCCAGAGGTGAGATTGTCTTCGACATATCTCTTGCACCCCGGATAGCCCTTATCGTTAACGGTCTGGCCCTCCTCAGGAGGGGGGACAACGGTGTCCCCGACTCGCACCCGGAACGCGCGCCGCCGACGTGGCTCCACCCGTCACACGCACGCTCGCGCTCATGGTCAGTCTGACCGTTACAGTTGTACCGCGCCTTAGGTATAGCGGCCGTCAGATATGGTCAGTCCGCCGCCAACATTCACGGCGGTATCTCGTGTCATTTGTACCGGACTGTCTAGGTTAGATGACCATTCAAAGATGGATCGGGCGATATCCTGGGATCTGAAGAATATCATCTAATTTATTTACTAGCGGTCGCCCGGTGGTCGAAACTCGACCATAAATCAATGTAAAAATTATAAGTTTGAAAATTATTAAAAAATTTTATATAATGAGATTTTATTTCAACAAGAGCTGTATTTCGGTATATTAAGACTATCTCTCTAGAACTTAAGAGCTACGCTCTTGTCGGTGGCGTAATCGCCACTCTTCTCTCTGCTCCGCCAATCCTTTCACCTCCTGATACGATGTGACTTGTATCTTTTCCTTTATCTGTGCCATAAGACTATAGACAAATAATAATTATATTTTGTTTCAAGTTGACCACAGACTAACTAAAGAGAGATTTCGTATTCTCCGTGCGCAGTTTTCGTAAAAAGAAGTACAAAGTTTTCGCTTATCCTATTAATTTATCGAATTATATATAATTTATCAATAATAATATTAATTTAAAAACTTATTTCAATTTATAATTTAATATCTGGTTTGACCGAGCTGTGCTCGGTATTTTTTTTTTATAAATTTTCTAAAAATGAATCCTAGCTAGATCGATTTATCGCCCCCGAAACCCGCTGTATACTAAATTTCATGAAAATCGTTGGAGCCGATTCCGAGATACCAATTATATTATATATACAAGAATTGCTCATTTAAACGTATAAGATATATCTATTAATTAATAATCCGTTAGCTGTGAATATTTCAAATAGGTAAGGCACTCTACGTGATTATTTAAGCCTAAAAAAATAACACGAAAAAAATGCATCCTTGTTCTTATTCGCGACAAAACCCCGAAACGTGAGTAAAAGTTGACAACAGATTTACAACCAATGAAGGTTTGCGAAATTTTATAATTTTCATAAATGCAAACTTCCAGATTTTAATATTAGTAGGAAGTAGGATAGGATAGGATAAGTGTTTTTCGGTTGTATTTAATTAACTAACTGTAGGTTTTTTAATATATTGTGGATATTTCACTACTGAAATGAATAATTTAGGTACTCTTATTAAATTAATTAATTATATATATTTAACATATTTAACACATGTATGCGACTGGCATATAGAGCCAAAAGTGATTAAATAGGGAACTTTTTATAATATCCGGCCTTTAAACTGTCAGATAATATCGTAAGATTTGTCGGACATTGTAGATCTCATAGATTCCTACTCTGTCGTTTCCTTTGTTTACCTTGACCCCTGCCACCCCGCGCGCACAACGGGGCCGGTACAGCTCCCGCGGTCAGACTATATCAATCTGTTATAATTGGTTCCCAAAGTGATCATTGATTCGTAAGCTGAGGTCTATAAAAAAATATCTGCTTACGATAGTGAAGGACTAAAATGTTGGCTTGACTGCACTTGTCAATGTGGCCATATAGTAAGTAGTTACGTTACGTTATTAATGATTATATTTTAACTAACTGATCTAAATTTAATTTAAATAGCTGTATCAATTTCATAATTATTTTGAAAATGACCTATTTACCCATGAGCCCCCAACATCCATACACCTACAGAACGCAACACTAATAGGTTACCAAAGTCCATACACCTATGGAGCCCCGAACACTAATAGGTCAACGGAGCCAAAATGTCCGCTCACGGTCAATTCACAAGTTCTTAGTTTTAAAAATATTTTTATACAGACTGTTCTCACTTCTGTCTGTGCGCTTCCGTAGGGTCACAATTATTTTTAATCGGCCCTTTATACTATTTTTTTACAAGAATATTAGAACCGAAGTCATTAATATTCCCTCTAACCCCTCCCCAACTAAGCTAAATTGCTTGTGTTAGGAGTGGGTTCACGTCGGTAGTGTAATGGCCAGGATTCGAACCCGGGACCTCTCGATCGTAAGGCCGACTATGTATTGTGATGATAGACGATGCAGGGCTAGAGAACAATCGGAATAAAGGCTTCGAAGTGGTCATAGCCGACGCTCTCTATCGTAAGTGTGATAATACGCCTCCGAAATGTCTTTTTATCGATTATCGTCGTTTTTCTGCACTAAATGATCGATTATATTATAGAATAAATAGCTCTGATTCTAAGCAGTATTGATGATACCTCCAATATGACGATTAGACCACATTTATTACACTGGAAAACAGTAGTTACAATTTATTGAATAATATTAAATGAAAAAGACTTTCTTTTATGTACTTTTCTTGAATGAGCACAAACATTAGTTTTGTTTTGTCTCGAGCAGTAATCAGCCATCATATTTGCATTCCAACGACCCTACTATCTCTTTTCCATAGTACGAAACTTCGAATATCCTGATAAAAGTGTTCTCCTCGTTCGTCGCTTAAGTCGCCTAAATTTTCTGGGAAGCGGTCTAAATGGCTGGAGAGGAAGTGGATCTTGATGCTCATATTACATCCTAGTCTCTAGAAGAGCAACATGAGCTGCTCAATGTGTTGAATGTTTTTATTTCCTAAGAAATTTGCACAACCCAAATAAATTCAATCCATGCGGATTTCTCAGTATGTTGGTCCATTATTAGTTCCTTTATTTGGGGACCGTCAAAATACCAGCTTTATTTTTTCAGTGCATAAGAGAATAGGCGCTGTCCCCCATCATTATGGCCTGAAAGAACTTGTGGTGTAAATTTGGATATAGGTTGCGTATCCGCCGCAGGTTCTTCAGTGGTATTTAAGATTGGCCTAATAGGCGATATTAAATTAGGGTAACGGCCGCTTTCTATATGCAATCTCAATCCATATTTCGTAATCCAAGATTGATAATTCAATCCATTTCTTGATTTTACTATTTCAATAAACGATCTTTATATTGACATACCGATCCTTTTCTTCAATCGATCTTTGGGAGGACTGATCGACTGTTTTAGATCGCTGTTTGTACCAAAGTGACAGTTGTGCGTTTTCTATAAGCGATCTCCGTGTTTGACAGATCCATTTCTGAGCAGAATCTATCTTTTCAAACGATCTCTCAAATTTGGCAGATTGTTGCTTTGGATTGTTGTAAGTTTGTAAGAAACCTGAATTAAAACATGCAGGAAATAGTAACAAGTGATAATAGTGATGTCGAAGTATTAATGGAGTTATTTCAAAACATTTCAAAAACATTTCGGCGAATAAACTTCTTGGGAAGTTAAATAATGTGGAAAAAGTACAAGCGTGATTTCAAAAATTATGTGTTATTTGGATTTAGGATTCTACCAAGTACTAGGTATCAATCAACAGTAGGAATAGACAAATATAGATATGATTGAACACAACACACAGCAAATCACCGTGACTCTTTCAAATATAGTCTTCAGTGAGAAAACAGAAAAGCTCATTTGAATTTTTGTTTAGTTTGAAGTTCGTGTCCCGTTACACGTTATGTTCATACAAGCCGAACTTAAGTCTAAATTTTTAATTTGTGAATGTTTGTAGTAATTAAAATTAATATCTGAATATACATAGTACTAACAAACAAAAAATAAATAAATTTTTGTGTAATAATCACAATTTCTAACTAACAAGCATTTGTATATTTACTGAGCATGCGTAAACCAAAACGTGAAGTGAAGGATCGAGATTTATGACTGGTCCTTATTTTTGTTAGTGTAATGGCGGCAGATAGACATATTGAAATACCGATTGTGCGTCGATCGATCGATTGTCAAAAACCGGGATTGAAAACAATCTTAGATTGACGATCGAATATTGGATTTTGAAGCGTCGGTAGCTTAGTGGTTAAGGAGTCGGTCTTATGATCAAAAGGTCCCGGGTTCGATCCTGGCCGTTACACTACCGACGTGAACCCACTCCTAGCACAAGCAATTTAGCTTAGTTGGAGGGGTTAGAGGGAATATTAGTAACTTCGGTTCTAATATTCTTTAAAAAAAAAATTGTGTTTATTCCTGTAATATTCACAACACAAAAATAACAATATCATTGTGTTGATTAGTCGATTCACGTCACATTATAGGACTTGAGACTTGAACTTTAAAGTGGATTTTTTTATTAGCCCATAAAAACAATGATGT
This sequence comes from Eilema sororculum, assembly GCA_914829495.1. Lineage (NCBI taxonomy): Eukaryota > Metazoa > Arthropoda > Insecta > Lepidoptera > Erebidae > Eilema > Eilema sororculum. The sequence continues at coordinate 24,194,133 of OU618532.1, forward strand.
AACGCAACTACCACTAACAAATTTTGGGAAGCAAGGCTTACTAAATACTTGTAAAAAAGGCCTATTTGGAATACTTTGGGAACCCATTCCCAAAGTAGTCCAAATAGGACTTTTTTATAGAATCAGCCGCACTTAAACGGCATTCTCAAACATAATAATTATTGTCACCCCAAACAGTAAAAAATTAATCGGATGATCCGAAACCAGTTCTTATTTATTGTAGGCATAACAGTTGTTAAAATTTAGTAATTTTTGCACTAAAAATTAAGTCAAGTAAGCTGAGTAACGATATTTCAGGAAGTCACTAAAACTAGAGCTGCTAGAAAGAAACTGATGGAAGATTTGAAATCAGCTACGTCAAATTAGTTGAAACAGTTTAGAACAAAAAAGGTTAATTTTGTTTACCAGTGTTATGAAAGTCACTGATTGCTTAAAGTTTGTGAAAATTCTTTTAAGTGCACTAGATTCAATAGACCGTTTCAATTATATAGACATCGCTTCCTAATATATATTTTTGAAATCCATTACATAATCCAATTCATTCTATTTCCAACGAATTATTTTCCTTTTAACAATTAATTTAACATCAAATAATTACGTCTCAATGCATTATCTATTCGATTTCAATTAACCATAGAGTTTGTTTAAGAACAGTTACATTCCGTTTTAGATGAATATTACACATTGAAATAAGAGCATATTTTACGGATTCTGTTGTAATTTATTTTGTATTATTTACACTGTTACTAACATTTCATTTGCTTACAAGCGATAAAATCCGTTAAAAATTGTTATTTAATGAAAACCGAACAACCGAAAAAATAGTTGAGCCGTTAGGAAATAAAATAGGTGCTCAGTTTCAGTTGATCAATTTACTTGATCAAAGTGGAATTAATCCAAATATATAATACCACCTGGTGGCCGCGGTTCCGCCCGGTTGGATGTTAGTTATCGACATAGGTCGGTAGAGATTTTATGTAATTACGTCGATTTCATGTAACGTGGATATACCTGTCATTTCGAAATTATTCAAAAAGAGCAGAAAGGATCGTGATTTATTATTTGATACAATTACTATGAATCTATTCTAGCATTGCATGGTCCTTGCATATTTGTGTACAAATGCATTTAACAACATTTTTTCGTAAAGTTAATAGGACCAAAATGGCTTTACACCTAATACTTATTATGATCTTCACTTACCAATATAATAAAATACAATAAGTAAACAAATTGTAAGGAAAAATATAGTAATATGTATTTGTAATATTGTTGGTCACACGAGTTTGTACATCAAAAAACCCGGGAAGATCCACATCAATATCGACATTTCCACGCAACTACAAAAATAACTCTACCTAATGCCGATCTATGGTTATCACGACTTTTTTAAGTATTTAAAACAAATAAACTCTAATTCTAGAATTAGAATAGGCTATGGCGTATGTCCTTTCCTAAGGTATATTCTACTGCTGTATAAAGTTCCATCAAAGTGATTCAGTGGTTTAAGCGTCAAAGTGTAATAGACAGACAGCTGGACAGAGTTAATTTCGTATTTATAATATTAGTATAGATAATGACCACTTCTAATCCCCACACAACACAATTCACATTTTGATGTTATCCATTGAAAATAGGTAAAAGAATCCTTAACGATGAAAGCAAGGCTATAATAGCTGACATAAATGCAACTAAATGTGGAAGATTATATTAACAGTACTACAAGCTACTTACCTTTCAAAATAGTCACCAGCATTCTGTACAACGGCGGCGTTGCTATCCGGTTTATTGCGGCAGTACGAAACATACATGTCGAACTCGCGCGCCCAAGTTACGAAGCAATGGCCAACGTCTTCGGGCATAGTCTCATATTTGTCTAATTCTCGTAGGAACACGCGCTCGTGGAATCGATGGATCTCCTCAATATTACCAAATATTATCTCCTCCTATATAATGAAATAAGTGAGTTAGTATAAATATATCAATAATGACTAAACAAATCAAGGTGGCCATAATGCATACAAATTTATAAATAAAGGGACATGTTTTAAAGATAAAGCTAAGCATCGGTAGTTAAGGAGTCGGCCTTACGATCAAGAGGTCTCGGGTTCGAATCCCGGCCATTACACTACCGACGTGAACCCACTCCTAGCACAAGCAATTTAGCTTAGTTGGAGGGTTTAGAGGGAATATTAGTAACATCGGTTCTAATATTCTTTTAAAAAAATATATAAATAACTAGCTGTCCCGGCAAACTTCGTTTCGCCTTAGAAATTAGAATCAATTAGCTGTATCAAATTCTCCCTATTTATTTTGAGAACGGAAAGCATTTCGATTCGGGCCCCATACGCCCACGGAGCTCCCGACACTAATAGGTCACCGGGGCCCATACTTAGGTATATCTACGGAGCCTATATACCTATGGGTCCCATACAACCATATATACCTCTACGCTCAAGGGCGTTCATAAATAAAAAAATAGCCACCATAAATATTTTCGCGGCCCAAGCAACGGGCATTTTGTTAATTCAGAAGAATGTCTACTAATCACCCTCTGACGATATTTGAACGCATTATGTCAATTCTATATCAAACGTCAGATAACATAGAAGAATATCATACAGCAGTATTAGAATAATAAACACATTTTTTTCCAATTCTATTCCAAATTCAAAATTTAGACATGGCGAATGTCGGATCAGCTGTTTTATATGGTGGTTATGAATTCTTAAATTTTCTAATTTTCCGCGCAATTTTCTTAATTTTTTTCTTTCATAAGAACCTTCTCCTAACAATAACGAACACAACAAAAAAAGAATTAGCGAAATCGGTTCAGCCGTTCAGGCGTGATGTCGTGACCAAGGGAAATAGGGGTTCATTTTTATATATATAGATAAATAATGTGAAGACATTTGGTAGATCGGATAATATGATTATCAAGTGATAACAACTGAATGTTAATTAAATTTTGTTGCACTTAAATGGGTTGCAGTGAAGACAGACGACAACGTTTAGATATATAGGTATTATTAATATATAATCCTAAATGGTTTGAAAACATTCGCTCTACTCTTGCATTTTTAAGAAACAATCACGACTTCAAACACTAAACTTCAAGTAATTCTATTTTTATTACAGCAACGCACCTTGCCCTGAAGTGCGTGTGGCACAGAACCAGGATCAGTTCTCATCTCTCGCAAATAGCAGGTAATGCAAGTCTCCAAATCTTTTACGTAAGCACGTTCTGTTTGTAATAGCTCAGCCATTATAAATCTACAAGAAAATAAAAGTGATAATTAATTCAGATTTTTAAACATCATGAAGTAGATAAAAAGCAAAAGTGACGTACTCTTTCCGCCTAGCGCTACGCCGCTTATCATCACCAACAGTCGTGGGCTGTGGTTCAACGCGAGAATCATTTTCAGCTGAATGCGAGGACGCTAACGACGGCGCCACTCCCGAATCACTTTCCGGTTCACTTTCACCTCCTTCCATGGAACCGCTGAACTCAGCATATCTACACACAAATAAGCAACTATTATTGGAATCTTAGGCGGCGGTATCTGTGACACAATGACGCACGCACACATAATTTTTCACGTTACACGTCTAACAGATCAGTAAATCTGTAATTTAAGTTATTACAGGTCATGAGAATATCTATCTTTCGTAATTGATGTAATCATGAATCTAATATATAGAAAGAAAATAAATATTGTACTTTGTTTCAGTTACAGAAAAAATAGTTGACATATTGTATTGCCCTGTGCAAAATAGCTTTACCTAGCATCGACAGCGGCCACCCATTCCTTGATCTGTACTGCATGTGGGTGTCCTTTCTCGACGAGTCCATCTGCCAGTTGAGCGAGCAGACGAACTCGCTCGCGGGACTCGCGCGCTACGCCGCCCGCTGCCACTGCCGCTGCCGCTCCACATCGCTCCTGCGTCTCCTTGATCCATTCCACGGCGGCACGCGCTGATCGCTCAAATAGTGCAAATTGCTGACACTGCTCCAATCGTTTCTTTCGGACCGTCCAATGTTCTAAAACCTGTAGACGGAGCACTTTGATAAGTTCTTTACACTTAATTAATGAAAGCAAAAAATTCGAAAAACTACTCTTAACGAGTACTACAAACATATTTTGTCGCATTATTTTCAAATTAACTATAAATTTAATCAATGTAATAACAAAGTGAAATATGTACCGATTGTGTAATAAATATAACAAAACTCTTCATGTTCAAACAGAACGCGCGACACTAACCACATGGTAGTCGACACTGGCGACAGCCTCATCCGCGCCCTCGCGATACCATCGCGCATCACTCAACAAAAGCCTAATTGTTCTCAACACCATTCTAACGCGGCACTGACACTGGCATTGGCGCGACAACACTGGTTAGCAAAATATGTTGCATATACCTGTTCTGACTGTTCCTAACGTACCCAATTGTTTTCATTTCGCATGCTTGGCATTGCGGTGTAAACAAACAAACAAATACAAATTTGGTAAAACGTATCTATTTGTTGAAAAACAGTAAAACGTAATGCCAGAACTATGAGCATATTTGATCACAATCTGTTAGGGCTTTGTGTCTTGTTAATTTAATGCTACTGGCTTACAATGGCACGGTAGTTAATCTAGTATGTTATATTAACCTTGGTTGGTAGGTAATACTAGAGTACCGTATGTTTTATTTTCAATCCAGTATAATTAATTACCTCTGGTTTGAATGCTATGGGTGAAATGTGGGTGTTAATTCACCTCTGCCTAACAAACTGCATAATATGTATGTATGTTGAATAAACGATAAAAGAGACAGTAAGTTATGTAATGATTTCAGAAGATATTCATACTAATATTATAAATGCGAAGGTAACTCTGTCTGTCTGTTTGTCTGTATGTTACGCTTTCAGGCCTAAACCACTGAACCGATTTTCATGAAATTTGGCATAGGGGTAGATTAGACCTTGAGAAAGGACATGGCTATGTTTGGTCGCAATAACCGACATTCACGCGGGCGGAGCCGCAGGCAAAAGCTAGTCTATAAATAAATAGAGAAGTTTTTAGAAAAAAATGGACCCTTGTGGCCATAGTTTTAGTATTATAGACAAACTACAAGTACTGGAGAGAAAGGTAATGTTTAAAGTAATAATGAAACTTATTACAGGCAAGCCACTAATTTGTTAGTCACACCTATTTCACAACCTACTTTTAGTTAACAATGTCGCAGCATTGGAGACTCCCATTTATCCACGAATACGGATAAAAGAATATTGGTGCTGACGCGCAGGCGATCAAGCGACGCACACCTTTTACGTATGATAGCCAAAAACCATCCACGCTTTTCTCAGCGAACGTCGTCGACGCGCTGCACCACCCCAGCAGTCCCAGCAATTCCCTGGGCGTGTTATTTATACCTGATTGTAGATAGCTGTAATGTATGCACGCCCACTATATCTTGTCCACAGACAGAACGTGTAAAAAAACTAAAAGTAAGCTTTAAACAAAGTGATTAACTAGTTCTGTACATCGTATAAATCTGCGCGCCCACATGTTACAGCGCACAGACAATGACCTACGCTCCCTATCTGTCCAGGCTGTCTTTAAGGTATTCGTTGACCCAATCTTCATCTTTGATGACCCAATGACCCAGGTATTTTAAAATTAGTCACTCTTTGAAAAGAAGACCCATCAATTATCACGTCAGGTATATTTTGGTACGCATTAAAAACCAGTGCCTTAAAAACCAAAACTGACTTGTTAACATTTCACCTGAACCCTTGCCCAAGGGTCAGCCAGCAGAGCTGTCAGGTGAAGGGTGCCCACCCTTCACCTGACAGCAGCCGTCGTGGCTCTGATGAACGGTTTTTCTTCGGCATAACACCATTGTTACTTACCTCGTCAATCAGCTGTTTAATGTACAGTTAGCATCAGAAAGATGTTGATGGACAAAGTGCGTAATATAATCTTAATTCCTTGGTTTTCCTGCCTTTCTGTTGACGGATTGTTGGGATATTTGGTACACACCTTTAGTTCGGACAATAATACAATTTAAATCAATGATTTGCTGCTGCTCATAATAAATTAGTTTTAAGATAATTTTGAGACTTGGTAGTCAAGATATTTCTGACGCTGACTGTATAACTTTTCACAACAAACAGACTATTCAACACAAAAATAATTTGTAATTCTAACCAGTAGTACCAGATATTAGCGCGTTCAATCAACGAAACAAACTCTTCAACTTTATATTATGTATTAGTATAGAATAGTAGGTACCTATAGACAATATACTCGTATTATTTAGTAATTTTGACATAATGTACTGGAATCTGCCGGAATTTGTTGACATTTATAATTACTGCTCAATACCCTTCAGTAGTAGCGTGATGATATATTACATATTATATAGTTGAAATAATTTAATAGGAGCATTTTGATCGATACCCAAATCATCGAAGGTAACCGGCACGATTGAAACGAAACGCAAAACCATTATAATAAAATTTAAGTTATATCATTTGGAAATACGTTACAACTTGTAATGGTGCGTTTAATAGTAGTTTATCTACTCTATACTGAAATGTCAACATTAAAAAATTAAAACTAAAACTTCAAATAACTCTCATTCATAAAAGTGTGTGCGTAAAGATTGGTAATAATAGCTAATTCGTTACTGAAAAAGTTAACCTCGTTAACAGTTAAAGCGTAACTTTTCTGAAAATTTAACGCAAGTTGACGATAATCGTTAATCATTAACACTAGATAAAAAATCCATCTTCTTATAACAACTTATGGTTCTGAAAGTTAACAGTATTTGGAGCAAAAACTGGCCAACTGCGAGTCGGACACAAAAGGTTTCCGTACCTTTAACTGCCCCGCCTTGATTTATTTTGATTTAATTATTTCTTTTTTAAGTGTAGTATTATGCTATAGCGAACTAGCCCTCCAGGTATGGGTGAAATGGCCCTACGCAAGAGGGCGGATCACCAGTCCGGCCGCCGCGTCCACTGCTGGCAGTAAGTAAAGCCCTCCAGGTACAGTCACCTCTATAAATATGTATACACGGTAGGATTCCAGAAACAAGTAACCGGGGTTAACTTCAAATTTTTGTTTACAAAATATATAGCCAAATGATGTAAACTCTTAATAATTCATAAAAATTTAACCATTACCCGCCTCATAAAATGTATCAAATAATCCTTGCAAAAATATATCCACAATTAACGGGTCAATTGAATGGACACATGCTATAATTCTTATATATGTAAACACGTACTTTCAATCATATCTCCGTTTCTACTCTTAACCAATTTATGATCAAACGTAATATTTTAAGTTTTGAATTTGAGTCTGAGAGTCTGGAGAGTCTGAAGAGTCTGAGAGTCTGTGTCTGAGGGTCTGAGTGTGAGAGTCTGAGTGCGAGAGTCTGAGCCTGAGAGTCTGAGTCTGAGATTATGAGTCTGAGGCTCGTATTCTAGAATGTCACTCAGCCTGAATCTCGATTTATCTGAGGACAGATTGTATAGGCGATATGTCCAATCATCAATCTGTCTATACAATCTGTCATCAAATAAATCGCGATTCAGGCTGAATGTCATTCTAGAATACGGGCCTGAGAGTCTGGGTCTGACTCAGACTCAAAAGTAAGTAGAAACCCGGTTACTTATTTCTGGAGGTGACTGTACAGAAAGTTGAATTCCTAAAAGGTTAAATTTGTAAAAAGTTGATTTTGCAAAAAGTTAGATTTTCAGAATGTTGAATCCTAAAAAGTTGAATTTGTTTTTTTTATTTATCGTTATCTAAAGAGGTTTTGCACTAGGTACTTCTTATACTAGTCTTCAGTCATAAATAGTATGGTATAGAAAGATATACCATCTATTTTTAATTTGAAGTACTAAAGTATTTCAATACGATTTCAACATAACTAAAGCGAAATTTAGAGAAATCAATTTTCTCTGGGAAAGTATACATTTTGAGAATTCTACTTTTTAATATTTCAACATTACAACAATTTAACATTTTGCGAAACTAAAAATAATCATCATTTTGAGAAAGTAATCATTTTAGGATTTCAACATTTTCGGAATTCAACTTTCTGTACCTGGAGGGAACTAGCTTGATAAGCCGCTAAACCAACAACCTATCCTCTACTTTAGTAAAGAGTGAACCTATCGTTAACTCTGTCTCGTTTCAGGGAGGTTATAAAAAAAAAGAATCACGATGGCTAATGCGTATACATTAGCACGCATTAGCCTTCTAACCTAAGCTATCCAAGTCCGATTACGCTGCTTTTCTCAAAGAGCTATCATTGACTTCTATCCTGTTTCTTTTATGGGAGCTGCCATATTATTTATTATTAAATTTAAAATTAAATAATTATTTTATTTTATTTTAATTATTTATTTTTAAATAATCATGACATTATGACACAGGTTTTCTATGCAACTGTAACGTAATAAAACTTTTATATATAACAATACAGCTTAAGCTGCACATAAGGAGGTGTCAATGCATTTTTATAATTTCAGTACTTTCATACTAGATAAAAAATGTAGTGTGATTTATTTCAGTTTAAGTCAAAGTCAAAGTCAAAAATAATTTATTTTGCATAGACCATTAAATCGGAACTTACAAAACGTCAACATAAAGTAAATATTAAATACTAACTAATACTAGTAAATGGACCACCGGTTCGAAACGCGGCCCAGACCTGAGAAGACTCCGGCAAGAAACTCAGCGGGCTTTTTTTTTTGGTCTATTTACAAAACATTTACTTAGCCTAAAACTTATGGTCTAGATACAATGTTTTGCTTGAGTAGCACAGCAGAGCGAACAGCTCATTTCCAAGCTTGTTTATCATTTAAATATTCTTGGATTTTATAATAGGCTTTCTGGCACAGTTTGCTCTTTACTGTATTTTTAAATTTATTAACAGGTAAATCTCTGATTTCATTAGGAAGCTTGTTAAAAAAGCGAATACAGTTGCCCTGGAAAGAATTACTTATTTTATGGAGTCTACTATGACAAACTACAAGATTGCTTTTATTTCTAGTATTTATATTGTGCCTGTCACAAAGTCTTGGAAATTTTGCAATATTTTTCCTGACATACATTAAGTTTTCGAAAATGTATTGTGACACTACGGTTAGAATATTCATCTCTTTAAACTTATCTCGGAGGGAGACTCTTGGGCCCAAATTATAAATAGCTCGCACAGCCCGCTTTTGCAAGACAAATATCGTGTTTAAATCTGCGGAATTACCCCAAAGGAGAATTCCGTAGCTCATAATACTATGAAAATAGCTGAAATAAACTATTCTAGCCGTATCCACATCTGTTAAAGTCCTAATCTTTTTTACAGCATAGGAAGCTGAGCTTAATCTACTAGCTATTTTTTCTATATGTGAACCCCACTGAAGTTTAGCGTCAATACTCAAACCTAAGAACACTGTCGATTCCGCAAGGCTCAACAATTGTCCATTGAGTTGTACATTGGTTTCTACCTGTGCAACATTAGGCAGAGTAAATTTAATACATTTAGTTTTATTCTCATTAAGGCAAAGATTATTTATATTAAACCAATGGACCACTCTTTTGATTGCACCATTCACTTCGTCATAATTATCGTGTTGCCTTTTAATTTTGAAAATTAACGAAGTATCGTCAGCAAATAAAATAATACTATTATTGTCCCTTACATAGTAGGGAAGGTCATTTCCTTACTACATTTAAATTACTACATTTATGAATAACAACCATTTGCCTGCGGCTCCGCCCGCATGGATGTCGGTTATCGCGACCAAACATAGCCTATGTCCTTTCTCAAGGTCTAATCTACCCTTATACCAAATTTCATCAAAATCGGTTCAGTGGTTTAGGCGTGAAAGCTAACATACAGACAGACAGACAGAGTTACTTTCGCATTTATAATATTAGTATAGATTTTGGGTAACTTCATTTAAACTTACCTACATATTCAAAGTCATTTGTAAGTGCATGGTGCAGTATAATATAACCGACACAATTACCTTGTTCTCTTGTGCCAATAGTGTGTCAAGAATAGCCCTTGTCTGCTCATGGTGAGCTTTGCTGGCAGCAGCAGTCTGACCATGAACTTGGGCTGACCTTGCTGCGTATTTGAGGAATGTTTCTGCAGTCCGACGCGCTAATGTGCACGCCTTTAAGAACGCTTCTTTCTGTTCACCGTGCTTTACAATCAACGCGGCCACCTGTAAATTAATGTAGTTAAATACTTGAATAAATTTGCTAGAGTTTAACACCTGACAATTTAACTTTCACCTACGTGTGATGGAATAAAACGGGTAATGGTTATTCAGCTAAAGGAAAGTTAACGTCCCTATTCTCAAGCACATTACAATAGATCATACTTATGTATGAATACGACTTGTTTTATTGCTGATAGCTTCACGTTTGACCACTATCTCACTTGTTGGTAAGAGACTATATAGCCGACGGTGAAGCACGCTTGCTTAGAAGTTAACGTAGTTTTCACGTTAGTCTTGTAGACATCCAAATTATAGCTATCCGGAAACACATTTTCGGACAAGGCATTTCACTCCTGGTACGCATGATAAATGTATGACCAAATCGTTTGGTACGTATAAGCGGAATGTCCACGGTGTGTGGCGGGTCGCCGCGCCGTGCGTCCCGCCACACACATTCACCGTCCGGTTCCTACATCTTCCACCACCGAACGACCGGTGCTGGTCTTTCGATGGTGGAAGGGGCTTGGAGAAATTAAGTTGTGAAAAACTTAATGCGTACTGGGCAGATTTCATAGAAAAAAATAGGCGAACTAAAGTCATGGAACTCGCGTCATCGCATGTCACTCGTGACGTCAGAATTTTAGTTGCGTGCGTAGAGACGGTTAGTTTTGCTAGACTAGTTTACAGTACATATTATTATCAATTACAGGAAGGAGTATGAGTACGAATGTGCTGAATCTAATATACGTACGAACCTGTGCCGCTTTATCAATATGCATTTGCAACGTTTGTTCATCAGCGGGCGGTGCTGCGCTAGAACCGCACCAGTCCTCATCGCGGCGATACTCGCGCTCGAGGGAATCTAGCACTGAGCAAACCTGCTCTGCTGTTTTGTAGAAGTTCAGGGACGCCGTCACAAGCTTATGACGTTCTTCTGCACACGTCACTAAACGTTGCCAACGCTCCGTCACCTCTTCAGATATTTCTCTGTAACCAAATTGATTAAAAATGTAGCTAAATGATAAGTACCAAATCATATCAAATATATACAAACCTGTAGTTATGTATAATATATATAGATTTAAAACTGTAACGAGACTGCGGAAAGGTTAATATTTTTCCTAAGAATAATAAAATATATTCGCAGCTTTCCAAGGATAGATGGCACTATACTTACAATAGTAGTACATACTTAAAATTATGTTTTTATGGATTGATATATTTCATAACATTACATTATATTTATGAACTCTGGAATTTCTCCATAATTTAATACGAGAGTCAAAAATAAATTGAATGTAGTGGAGCATAAAGAAGTAAATACATAGGTACTAATCTGCTGACCAGATTACCATACTACGTACATAACCTGAGAGGCTTAATCGTACATTATGTATGTACATTACGTTTAAGATTATGTGTAGTAGTCTGGTAAAAAATATGAAGGTTTAAACTTGAGTTATCGCAGATATATCTTAAAGTCACCATAAAAGTGTGAATACAACGGGGATATTTTGCACTGAGTTTGGAGAACATCGGCCAAATTGGTCCTTAGTATAAATCCGATATGCCGTATTATGTAGTAATGTTGCTTATTAATAATTTTAAAAACAAAAGTAAAAATATCAAGAGTATTGCCTTTTTTTCTTTCAATAGAATACCAGAATTACTAATATTCCCTCTAACCCCCTCCAGCTAAGCCAAATTGCCTGTGTTAGGAGTGGGTTCATGACGGTAGTATAATGGCCAGAATTCGAACGGAGTGTCACTATCAACACTTGGTAGGCAATGATCATTCACATGCGCTATCAGCGATAATTACCTACTGTTCGATTTTGGTTTTCCTTTCATTGTTTTAAACGAAATCCGTATTTATATCAACTTGTTTTCTTTAGTATTTTTAGAAATAAAAAGTGACTTGACTATTTAGACATTACTTTCAAACCGATCGATATTTACTACATGCAGTCCAGCCAGTAGGGAGCCTGCTATATGGATGAGTGCGTAAAAAAATCCTTCTACGAATTTATATCTACGCGTCAGATTAAGATAAGGTAGGTTAGTTACTATAACACTGTGTATTATGAAGCCCATTTTTCGGAAAATCTAATAGATATTATCATTTAAATGTTATATTTTGAATCCCCATTTAGATATCGTGTCTGGTTTTTGCAAAAAAATCAAAAGATCGCAATATTTTTGTCTTGAAATTTAGAAAAAAAAAATTCCAATCAAAGTAGTCAAAATTTCAAAAACATTGTTAGAAGCATTGGTAGGGAATCTAGCACCGCATATTTTAAAGTTAAATTGAACAACGCAACCCTTTCAGATCCAGTTTTATACCTGATTTTAGGTTTTTAGTTTTTCCGAATTTTCTCGAAAGTTTCACCGTATTGGCATGATTTATTTATACCAAAATAAAACTCTTTAGTTCTTCTATACACCACTTGAATTTCACAAACCAATTCCATGGAACTTAAGCTAAAGTTTTTTAGAGATTCACCTCTCACCAGAGATTGACATTAATTCACCCGGAATTTTCTTCATTAAAAATATTTTATGAGTGTGTGTCGTCCACACACACTCATAAAATATTTTTAACCATATTTGATTTCGCGGAAACCAGCTGTTTTAGTATTATATTACAGAAAAACAAAATACTCGATCACAATGGTGAGTTTTTAAAGAATTCCAGTTACATTATATCCGGTTAGAGTGTGTGATGGTGATGACCTTAACAAAAAAAAAGTTAATTTGATTTATCTCCTGAGTTCCATGGAATTGATATGTGAAATTTATGTGGTGTGTAGAGGGCATATTGATAATAATTTTAGTATAAAAAACTTTTGTCAATATGGTGGAACTTACGACAAAAATAAAAAAAAATTAAAACTTTAAAGTAAAAAATCCATATCTAGTGAAGCTACGATTTTTATATACACATACACATACCTAAGGCGCGGTAAAGTGGTGACGGCCAAACTATAGCTAACATTTTGAAAATCTCGTGATTTAAGCGTAACCTCAGGTCGTGGGAAGCTTGTAAAGAGAAGTCTGTATTTACTCGAACGTGGTATTTTTTATGTTTATTTTAGGGTCAAGCAAATCAGAGTAACTGAAAAACATTAAATATACCAATTATTAAAAAGAAAGATGGATGATAATATGTATTTATTAATTAATATTTAATGTATTCCAACCACTAAAAGTGGAAACTTGATATACTATAATTCTTTCTATCATTTAATCTACCAATACAAATAGATTTCCGTGATGCTCGAGTAACTACAAATTAAGCTTGGTGGCCTCCCTACCTATATAGAAATTTGGTTGATATTCTTTGAAATTGATTGACATTGATAACATGTATATGCATACAATGCGCCAACCGTACGGCGGCGGTTGTTATTTATATTTGTTGTTGATATGGAAAATATTATGGTATATAACACATAGTACAATATAATTGTTTAAATATAACGATCGTACGATAGTATATGTAGGAGGATGCTGCATGGAAAATAGGTATGTTTTCAATTAATTGTATAAAAGATTTGTCCCCATAGAAACTTATTTACTGTTTGTATCGTGCGGTCGTGAAGTCCTTGTTTCGATTACGAATTGAAAACAGTTTCGAACCATTATCAATTCTAAATGTTCTTTTGATAGTCCTTAAAAATGGGACATTCTAGATGTACAGTTAAAATTTTACTTCCTAAAATTTAATTACTACAAGGGAGACTGGTAATAGATATGTTTACTTTTAAAAATGGATGGATTAGATGGCACTTTTTAGTCCTGTGCGGAACTTAAATAGTTCAAAAGGAACGAATTAAAAAAAAGCACTATACATACTTATATAATAAATATGTAAAAATTAAAAAAGAAAAATTACATTGCATTTATCAGAGGAAGCAATTTTCTTTTTAAGATGCCAGTCAATGACCTTGTACTCAAGCCAACATATACAGCAAGTCAGTATACTTGCTGCTTGAAATTACTAGGAGGGAGATGCTGATGATGATGACAACAGGTTCACTCACTATTACGTAACGTTAAATCCAAGTTTGGGCGCCATCTTTGAAAAAGTGGTTTAAAACTTTTTTATTATTAATCTGTCCGTAGACATAATTCACTTTATGGACTAAATAGAAATATTTACCTGATAGTATGTGGATCATAATGATTAGCAGCTCGCAGTGCATCAGCCCGGTACTTGACTTGCACGGCGCTCGCATGCGTTTTCTCGACAGCCACTTGGAATTGGTCATGCTCGCGCTTCAACTGCTCCGCCTCGGACAGCGTACCTGGGATGGAGAATGAAGCCGCCAACATCGCCTCGCCGTTTCGAATCCAGCTTACTACTTGAGCAGCGTCTTTTTGAAATTGTCCTGCGGTTAAAGGGATATAAAATATTGTACGGATCATAAAATAAAATACCAACATGCCGAATTCGACGGTAACCGTTCAAGTTACTCAGGAATATACATTAAAAAGAGCTTACAGAATAAAGTCTATGTCAATAATATGGTTGGTATGGTATGGTCAATAACATCTGTATGCTTCAAAACAGTTAAATATATGAAAGCTCGGTCGAGTATTTCAAAATTGAACCATTCAAAACTAGGTGACCACTCCATAATCTAATAGTGACAATCACCTACTAACCCCGCTCAACAACAACTGGCTACAAGAGGTTCACACGCGTGTACATACAATTATGTTTCCTTATTGTTATTATCTAAATGTATTTATTAATAGTTCTACTATGTCAATTTCTAGCTCAGAATGTGTAGGTACATATTCATTTTACTATGTCAAATAAAGTAGGCTTGAACGTATAACACACTGACCTTCCACCCGTGCGGATGTCGGTTAACACTACAGACACGACCTCTTTACAGTAATATAATCGTATTAATGTAACACTAAAGTGCTATATATCATGATAAGACTAACCTAGCTGGACGCACTGTTCAAATCGAGCACGTCTTTCTTCAGCAAGTTCTTCGAGATCAAGTTGTCTGTCGTGCAAGAAGTCTAGAAGTAGTTGCACACGAGCCTGCGGGTCAAGCGGCGCCGCCTCCGGACCGTCTGAACCACTGGAAGCCATTACATCGGACGCCTCTACGATAGCACCAGCCAACTCCTGTCCTTGTTGCACAACCTATTCAAAGGGTATCTTTTTGTATAACTCGCTTCTTACTATCATAATACTACACTCTACATTGTAATCAATAGCATCAAAATGCATAGATTGCAAAATTACAAGTAATATCTAGTGTCGATACATGAGCTCAATGCTTATTACTCCGAAGTAGAAATTCTATGATGTAACAAAAAACCACTGTAAAGCATCGAGTCATCAAACATGTGCGTCATACTGTTCTTAGCGTTTTTAATTTATACAAATGGGATCAAGGGATCAAATAATAACATTATAAATTACATAAATTTAAGAAATCAAACTATTTTTATAACAAGTCTAACCAAAAAAAAATAATGAGTGTCCCGTGAGCAAGGTTGCTGAAAACCAACCGAAGCGTCAGGCTCAGCAAAAACAATTTTGTGTTATTGTATAATAAAATAACACAAACAGTAAGGTAGGAAATGGATGGGACGGCCAGTCTGTACAAGGATGAAACTGTAGCGCAGGCTTTCTTCTCGGAGTTGCGAGGTCAGACGGCAGTCACTCCTCGCAAAACCGCCATACCAATGAAAAATAATAAGCGCAGATTGACAAAGAGAACGCTAGAGGTAAGAAAAGGTCTGCATAATTAGGCTTAATAGACGTGCGGTACTGGTTTTTTTTATCATCAGTGAACCAGTGCAACCCCAAGTCTACGGTCGTGTCACAGTGCTGGCACTCAGACGCTGGCTCTTTCCGGATCCGACGCGGCGCAGAAAAATCCCCGAAGCACCCGTGCCCGATGAGAACTTAGGGCAGCCAGTACGAGAGGTCGCCGTGTCGTCTCTCTAGCCACCATGATAGGTCTTACTGCCGCTATTACCTGAGCGTTACTAACCTGGAAAGTGGCATGTTGCATTCTAGCCACGCTCTCGTTGTGAGTAGCAAGTGCCTGCTCCGCTTGCTGAGGGTCTCTCGGTGGCTCAGTCCGTTGTAATTCATCTCCCCATAGTTCTAATTGAGAAGATACCTGGAAAAAATATCAATGATTCTAGTTAGCGTAACGTCAAGTGTGCGCACACGTAACGAGCGATGGTCGGGGCGGTGGCGGAGCATACCAAACAACCGTTCATCGCCTGTTTTACCTCCTTAGCAGTGAAATTTTGGGGAAACGTAAATTAATGCTGCTTACCTAAAAACCGGTCAAGTGCGAGTCGGACTCGCCCATGAAGGATTCCGTAGCAGCAAGTTTGAGTTAATTGAATGAAAGGCGAAAATGCGGTTTATGGTACTTATTAAAAAAAAACTACTTACTAGATCTCGTTCAAACCAATTTTCGGTTGAATTTTGCATGGCAATGTACATCATATATTTCGATTTATCATTCTGTTATTTTAGAAGTTAGTGGGCGGGGGGCGGGCGGGGGAGGGGGGGGGGGGCAAACATTTTTCCACTTTGGAAGTGTCTCTCGCGCAAACTATTCAGTTTAGAAAAAAAATGATGTTAGAAACTTCAATAGCATTTTTGAAGACCTATCTATAGATACCCCCCACACGTATGAATTAATGAAGTATGGGGACCCCCAAAATTTATTGTTTTTTTTTTTTCATTTTTTGTGAAATTCTTAATGCTGTTCACAGAATAGGCCTTATAGCTTCGGAGAAAAGTGGCTGTGACATACGGACAGACAGACAGACAGGCAGACGGACATGAGGAATCTATAAGGGTTCTGTTATTTTGCCACTCCCACAAAAACGCACTTCCCCTATAAACTTACCCACTATGCCCTAACCATAAAAGGCATCACTTGCCAAAATTTCAAGTTTGTAGTTCCAATGGTTTAGGCTCTGCGTTGATGATCAGTCAGTCAGGACAACTAAACAATGCTGTTCAACTAGCGGTGCAGTGAGAAGCTCTTTCAGTCGAGGCTCGAGATCATCTTCGACTAGAGCAAGGGCCTACTCTCATCCTGAAATGCCACCATGTCCATGGGCGGTTTTCTTCTTTGCTTTCAGCCTTCGCACCGCCACGCCAGCTCTAGTTCAACCCAAGTGACTTCGAGCACGTCTTTGTCAGGTTGGGTGCCATAGGCGACCAAGAAAGAGTCATCTGCGGTGGAACGTGTTCTACTGCTCTCGTTGGGCACAGGGAGCCATACCTCTTCCGAGTAGCTTTGGTGAATACACGGGCCAACGGCAGGGTCCGGGAGTGCAAACACTACTATATTACTATAATGTTAGGCCGGACTCTACAGACGGAAGGCCGCCTTTTATCTGCAAAGTTTGAATTAGGGCCCGGCCTTGCCTCCCCCCTAGATCCGGCTCTGGCTAACACTAACACTGGCAACATGTCAAGATGTCTCTGTTCATTGCTCATATTGTTCATTAACAAAACTTAAGAAAGATGCGCATACAAGTAACCAATTTTTGTTCGAAGCTTGTAGTTCCTTACCTCCAAAGCATCTCTTTCAAAGTGCCTCAGTTGCAAAGTAAGTTCTAGTCTTCTTTCGCGATCAGACCAAAGCTCTTCGAGGGCTCCACGTGTACCCCTAAGTCGTTCCAGAGTTGTTTCTACGGCAGCAGTGCTTGCCGCATCTGAATCTCCCGACGACCTGTTGAAGAAAGCCAACGGTCAATATAAATGTAGATACTAGTAGCTAGTAGATTGTACGACAAGGATCATGATCGAAGCGAAGGATTCTAGCGTAGAATCCTGAACGCAACGAGGGATTCAAAGTACATCGCCCGAGGGAAAAGTAATTTACTCTCGAGTCATATATCCTACTTTTCATCCCCTTTCTATGAGATAATATTGAATTACAAGAAAAGAGACGTACGTTTTTTTTTTAATTGGCACGGATCTCCCCGCCGTGCGCCAACACGTATCAGCCAGCTTGCGTTCGATTTCTGTGAATGATATGTGTTCCAAATTCATATCACTTTTCCGCCCGCTACATAGTTCTTAACGGTTACCTTTCTCCCGCTTATAAATAAACAAAATGAGACTATTCGAGGGACGCGCAGAGTATTGAAATTATAAAGCTGAAGAGTTGGTTTATTTGTTTGAAGCTAGAACTACTGGTTCGAATTGATATTTTCTTTGTGGTATAAAGTATGCCACGGGCAAAGCCGGGGCGTGACGACTAGTCATTAATATAACAACCTATTTATATACATGTAGGTAGGGACTTAATATTTAACCTATCGATTGATGTCATAAAACTTCACGCTGTTATCATCCAGATTTTCATCAGTCCCATTACTGAGTGTAGTAAATTTTTGAATAGATTTTGGGAAATTCGAAATATGTTTATTTAAAAAAAATCTTTTGAGTTAAATTTGCCATCTCTATTTCTCTTTAGATAGGGTTGAACTTTCCCTCTATAATAGTAATGGATAAAAATAGAGACATTGCAACATTGTGCAGAGCTGTATTAGCTAATTTGATTCATTTTGTAAAAAATACATAATAAAGTAAAAAAGTACTAATGAATGAAGCGTTAATTGACAAACACTATTTACTCATTTGGAAAACTATTTAATGATCAGTCAATTATGCAACTTGTATGGTATTGTTTGCTGTAGGTTCTCCACAACAAACAATCGCACAAGCTTCTTTCTGAATTACTGCTCTATTGTTAGTTTAAATATTTTTTATTGTTATAGGAGGTAAATATTATAAGTATTAAAACACTAAAACAAACGTCCTGTTACATAAAATGCCACACTGTAGGATTTTTTTGTCATGAAATAAAATATTGAAAGTAAATACAATATAATGAAATTATACATTACCTCCATCGTAAACACTGTACCGGTGACTTATGCCTGTGCGAGCGCCGATGATATTTGAGCATTTTGCACAAAAATGTTCATTTCACCGGCGCAGTTCTTATCAAATAACACTTAAAACGTTTGTTGTCAATATCACTACACTGACACTGCGAATACTAATTTCCAGCATTTGAATCAACAGTTAGATTTCGAGCACGTAATAAGGTTGTTATGGTAGGCAATTACTTGAGGCATGAGTTATTAAAACAAGACAGTGACCGACAATGCGTATGCGTCTACTGTTATGTTACGGTTGGATGGCATCTTATGCCGATCTGCTTCCCTTGGCTACACTTGCACAATAAAGGTATGGAATTCAGTAACCGTCAATTTTTAAAAATTTACGGTTACTGAATTCCACTCCTTTATTACAAACTAGCTTTTCCCCGCAACTTCGTCCGCGTTAAGTTCGGTATAAAAAGGTATAGACCACAGCTCCTGTTCCAGCAACCTCGATAATGTTCCTTAAAGTTTCTGTGAGCCTGGTACTTCATGCAAATGTACCAAGGTCACAAAATACTGATCTCATTACCGCGACACACAGGAACCTATACCCGGGATAAAATAAAGGTCGAACGGGATGAAAAGTATCCTATGTCCGTCTCCCGCTGCTAAGCTACATCCCCACTAATTTTTAGTTAAATCGGTACAACCATTCTCGAGTTATAAATAGTGTAACTAACATGACTATCTTTTATAAATATAGACTAGCTTTTGCCCGCGACTTCGTCCGCGTGAAGTTCGGAATAGAAAGGTAAAGGACACACTGCTCCTGTTCGCGCGACCCTGATATAGTTTCTTAAAGTTTCTTTAAGCCTAGGACTTCATGGAAATTTACCAATGTACCAGAACTACTGATCTCGTGACCGCGACTCTCAGTAACCTATGTCCGGGATAAAATAAAGGTCGAACGGGATGAAAAGTATCCTATGTCCGTCTCCTGTTGAACTTTACTCGCGTTTGATCAAACCGGCCCTTAGTATGCTAACTTTTCATAGGACCATGCAAAAAATTGTCCCCACCCACCACCAGCCCTGAGCTATGTCTCTGTTAATACATCTTGCCAGCTTGATGATTTTTTACTATGACGACATCCGCCGCAGGTATGGGATTTTCGTGCAGATTTTCGTTTTTTATTTATTTTTAGTTTTAGTTTTTTCTAGCTTTGGCGGGAAAGCGTAGAGGACGCATCGCGGTATTATTTTATTTTCCGAAATTGGTGTGAATTCGAGTTTTTATGTATAAAAATGGTGGATTTTGTGACAACGCACACGCATATAGGAAAGTGGCATATTACAGGGAATTTTGACTCTACGTGTTCAATCCAAATCTCCCCAGGGAGCTTTTAGTAAAGTCCCCACAACTTTACTAAGGCATCAATCATCATTTACCGTTATCATCTTCATCATTATCATCATCAACGTCATCAACTCATCATCATTATTATCGTCCACAATCATTTCAATGAGGAAAATAAATAAAATTGATGACAAGGCAACATGGGCATAGTACCTTAGCCTGTTCCGAAAGGAACTAAAGAAACAAAAAAAAACTGCACGCGCGCATTGTCGTCTAGTACCTACGTTCCGCTGTGTTCACGTTGTTTACCTGTGCGTTATCGGCTTGTTTGCGATTTTACTGACCCCTACTCGTTTATCGGACCTTTTTATTGCAATTTGATTGACCCTGGTATGTGTACTGGACTGTGATTTAGTAATATATGTATGTTTTTTTAAACCCCATCGATATTGGATAAAAAAAGATTTATTTGTTTTTTATGGGACGACTCAATAATATTAAAACAAATACCATGTCTGTTGGTGAGTGGGGACAGCGCCCATGCAATCTTTTACATGGTCCTTTATTAAATAAAAATATTGAAAGATATTTTTTTTTTCGAAAATTCGCTTGCCATTCCCATTGAAACGACTAAAATCTGATACATAACATCCTGTATTTTTATCCACGACGGAACGGAGACGGTATATGCATTTTGGGTGAGAGGTTGTTTGTTTGTGCAAATCCATTTTGACATTTTCTCCGAAAGTACTAATCTAATTTTTTGGGTTTGATTGGTGCGTGTTCTTAAATAGGTGTTACGGTGTCAACCCACTAGGCAGCGCTGCAGTAAATATTTTTTGAATTATTTTTATACGTCGTCGTGAGTTTTTCAATATTTTTAATTTTATATTTACTATAGCATCAATCGATAGGGTCATCATAAGGATGAAAAAGGGGAAAAGGGAAAAGTAATTTTATTTAAATATGGAATTTTATTGTTAATTACCTGGATGACCGAGCTTTGCTTGGTGTTTTTTTTATAAATTGTGTTTTACCTCAAAGCAAACACTCATTGGGCTTCATGTTACTTAACAACGCCATCTGCTGGAATAGCTTTAGTGTTGTTGTGTCGTTAAAGCAATTAGTTGCTAAAAAAATAGTATTATTATTCGCCAATAGATGTCATGAAGAGTCATATTTATTAAGTTTATGTTTAAGTTGATTATCGATAAAACAAGAATAAAATAACATTTTCTAAAAATTAATCCTAGCTAGATCGATTTATCGCCCCCGAAACCCCCTGTATACTAAATTTCATGAAAATCGTAGGAGCCGATTCCGACATTCCAATCTATCTATATATATATAATATATATATATATATATATATATATATATATATATATATACATATATATATATATATATATATATACAAGAATTGCTCATTTAAAGGTATAAGATAAGATATGATATCAGATGGACTTGCTTTATTGTGTCAAAGGAGAATGAATGACTTGTACCTCACGTAGTTACCCAATAAAGTTACATTCTAAACTGAAAACAAAGTTCATTAATTTAGTAGCTAGTAATTTTAAGTCATTTTAATAAACAAATGGCGACGAAGATAACTTTACTATTGATTGGCTCCTTGAGTAGGTAAAAGTGCAGTGTATGTTAGCGTTGAATTTATAAGTTAAGATTTTATGGATTTCCTTTCATTTAATTTAGCATTTTATTAGAGATATTTGATCCTTGTGATTACACTATCGATTGTTGCCATACAATACCTACATGATGTTATTTTATCGGATTTTAATCGGTTCGATTACCGGACAAGCTCTCAAAAACCTTATAATACGGTTTGTTTTTTTTTTTTAATATTGTAATTTTTCCATTGAGCGTTATACGCTATATCCAGTATTTATGGCACTTTTATTTACAAAAAAAAATACTTACACCCTTATAACTTTGGACCTGCACGAATTTCAGATAAAAACTTTCATTTTTACATAAAAATAAACTAAATGAACATATTTACACTAGTCGCAACTTGTTATTAGGGTTGGGACGCAACTCATATAAAATTTAATTTTAATTCATAACTTTAGATTTTATATAATATAACTATCAGGAATGTCTTTGGATTACTTGGACAACGTCATATTTTTAAAAGTAGACTCTTAAACTACGATAGCTTTATCAAAGATTTGGGTAGGTACTTTCATAAAACGTCAACATAGAACTATTAACTATACTTACTAGGTATCAAGGTGCTCTAAGTAGTACATTCGGACAGAAAATAGTTTTAGCACGAGTAACCAACAAGAAAAAATATTATGTGTGCAAGCCAATTGTAAATGTAGATTACGTTGGTCACCTGCAACACGTGAGTAGTGTAGCTAATTCGAAGAAAGTACCTGCAATCCCTATATCTATACATATAATAAATCTGTAAACGATCGATGTCTGTACATGGAAAGCAAATGAGAAAAATTGTTATAGGGGGACTTTATAAACGTAATAGAAGCCAAATCAACGTTTTTTGGAATTTTTGTCTGTTTGTCTGTTTATCTGTTTATCTGTTTATCTGTTTCTCTGTTTCTCTGTTTGTCTGTGAGTTTGTGCACGCTAATCTCAGAATCGGCTGAACGGATTTGGTTGCGGTTTTCACTAATATATTGTGGTAGGCTTCACTTAACATTTAGTGTTTGTTTTATTGAAATCGGTTCATAAATAAAAAAGGTTATGTCAATAATAGCATATCACGGCTAAAAAATTGTGATTGTGTGAATAGATCGAACCAATAAAGAAGCAACAATGCTTACAAGAAGATATTATTTCGGTCATAGGAATCTGAAGAACTTCGAGAGGCCAGAGTTCTACATCTCAGCCAAGTCAGGTCAGGTTACTGCAGAATCTTCGGTACAGCAGGTGTCTCGATAGAATTCACATTATTCTCGAACGATTTTCTCTCGAATCCAACAAGTAAGCAGCTGGTTCGGTAAAAAGACTCCTGGCTTTCATAATTAATATCATCACGCTATTATATTATGGAATGGGGCAGAATGTTTTTATGACATAATATGTAGACGTCTATTTCACACTACGATTTCATGGTAACTGTGGCTCAGTACGTCTGCGGTGGATTTCTAACTTAGTTGTGTCGCGTTCGAATCCATCTAAGATAATTTTTCTTTTTTTAGTTTTTTATTTACTTTTGTTTAACTTTTTTATTTTATTGTGTATTTGTTGTATTTTATTGTATTTATAGTTTTATTTGAAGTAAAATATAAATTCTATGCTTAGTATTTTAAAGGTAGTACATAAAACTAGGCTGTGTGACAGTAATAGTAGAACTTATTATATAATATTCTTAGATCTACCTATACAAAATTCTTCATTTCGGAGATTCCATCACATCGGGGCAAACGCAATATTGGAATCAAATCGATTAAAATTTAACAGAGGAATGGGGCATTGGGGGTATTCTGGGGTTAGGTACCCCAGTATACCTGCCTTGGTTACCTATCATAAATAGGCGGTCTCAACGTGAAGAGCAGGGATTGCTTCGGCTAGGGTGATGGGTAGCCTAAGCTATCACCATCAAAGCCGCGCTCATGGAGGAAGTAAATCGTTGCACCTACTCTGAAGCACATTAAGTATTCTGGGAGATAGTTGTCCCTATCGTATTACCGTCTCTACCATGGTGAATGTTCTAATGAGCTATTCCAAATTGCCTTTAGCTTAACATCAGTCCAGGTGAAGTTAAATTGACGTGTCCTATATAACAAAAAATCGGATCTTAAAAAGAAGAAAACACATGTGTGGGCAGAGCAATACAGTTCTTAACCGCCTGATAAAGAAATGAAGTTCCAAACAGCTTGGTTCGAGGTGGCATTATTTCTACCGTATGTGACTGACGGAAGGAAGGAGAGATTAGTTGAAAGACTCCTAATAGGCTCTTTCACTCGCCGTGGTGCGGTAGAAATGGTAAAATACAGCCAGAGAGACAACGTCTTTATGCAACTGCAGACATTATACAATGTTAGTGACCTGATGACTACCAACGCACGCCGCTGCGATATTATCGATTCCGTCTAATAAGTAGGTATGTAATAGTAAATACGTAGATAAATCTATCCCAGAAATGATAACAGTACGCCAGGAGAAGCCAACCTATGTATTAGGTATATAAAAGATACCGCTGCTCCTATTATATAAAAGAGATTGAATGTGGGCAGAGAAACACTGAGTTCCGTTAAATTTCATCAGACCATAAAAAATCCGACACGTGGACATCAACTCCAGTATCAATTTGGAAGTATCTACATCATCTGCTGGAATGTCCATCCAAGTCAATGCTGTATTTGCTCTTTTTTTTTTTTTTTTTTTTGTCGTGCGAAAAATCCCCACGGGTACCACCCCCACGGAGCCGGTGGAGGCGGTTATGTCGGACTCGAACCGACTAAAACGCACGCCGTCTTGGGTCCTTGGCTGCCGGAGGTGAGATTGCCAAAAGCATATCTCTCACACCCCGGCAGACCCAGGACCATCTCTTTCGAGATGGCAACCTTCGGGTTGTGGGGACCAAAATGTCCCCATCTAGCCCCGGTTACAGGGGAGGCGCACCTTGCGCCGCCGCCGCGGCCTGCTTCTGCTAGGGTGACAGGCGGCTCCACCGGTCACCCCCAGGCCAGCGCTCATGGAGGACGGAGGTCGTTCTGCGACCTCCGACGTCCGGTTCGCCTTCGCTCTGCACGGGCTTCCCGGGCCCGGAGTCTGGTCCGGACCCGACCGGCCGCCTCCTTCTCGAGCATTACTTGCTCGCAGAAGGAGGCGGCCGCACCCCAAGCGTTTGCGCATCGTACCATCGCTGTGAGCAATGTGACGAGTGTGAGGACTCCCACCCCTAGAGCCGCCACTAGGACCCGCCTCGGCGTGTCCCACGCCGGGCACTCGGTCAGCGTGTGCAGCTCTTAGTCCTCGCTCGCATCACAGTGATGGCACTCGGACGTTGGCTCCTTCCGGATCCGACACAGGTAACTCCCGAAACACCCGTGTCCGGTAATCACCTGCGTCAGCCGGTACGAGAGGCTGCCGTGTGGCCTCTCTAGCCACTCCTCCATGATGGGTCTTACCGCCGCTATTACGGCGTGCCCTGCGCTTGGTCGCCCAAGTCGTAGCTCCCATTCCGCTACCATGTCCCTGTGGAGCTGAGACCTCACGGCCCGAATTTCTTCGGGCTCGGGTTCCCGTCCCTGCTCCCGCGCCTCCTTACGATACCGATATAGCATCGAAAGGGCTCTCGCATCCAGGTTCCACGGTAGGGATCCGGCAAGGAGACTCGCCGCCTCGAAGGATATCGTGCGGTACCCCCTAATGAACCTGCTGGCCATTGCACGCTGCGGTCCACGCAGCAGACGCGCATTGTGGACCGTCAGGGTGTCCACCCATATTGGGCACCCATATAGGGCCATGGACCGCACGACTCCCGCGTAGAGTCTCCTGCAGGAGTCATCCGGCCCCCTCATGTTGGGCAGCAGCCGCCCCAAAGCGGCAGCTGTGTCCTTCAATTTGGGGGCCAGTCTTCGGAGATGCTCCCCGAAGTTCCACCGGCCATCGAGTACGAGCCCCAGATATTTCATCTGGGCCTTGACGCCGATGGAAATGTCTCCCACTATGAGGCTGGAATCCTCCGGTGGCACGCGCCGAGGCCCATGAAAGAACATGGCCTCGGTTTTATGCAGAGCCACCTCGAGACCCAGCCGCCGAATCCGTTCCACGACTTGGGCAACCGCGGTCGTGGCCTTCAGGGTCGCTTCGCGGTATGTAGCCCCGCACGCCGTCACCAGCGTGTCGTCCGCATAACACGTGACGGCGGCACCGTCCGCGAGCTCACCGCGAAACACCCAGTCGTAACCGATGTTCCACAGTAGCGGTCCCAGGACCGATCCCTGCGGAACACCGCACGACATCTCTCGCCGACCGAGCCCGGTCGCACTTCGGTAGACGACTGCTCTCTCCGACAGATACGCCCCGACTATGCGGCGAAGGTAGGGAGGCACCTCGTGATACACGAGCGCCTCCCTAATGCAGCTCCAGGGCAGGGTGTTAAATGCGTTGGCGATGTCCAGTGACACCGCCAGCACCACCTCGCCCCGAGCGACGGCGTCCTTCACCAGAATCCTCACGCGCATGATGGCATCCACGGTGGAGCGCCTCCGGCGGAAGCCATACTGGCCATCCGCCAGGTCAGGCCCCACTCTAGATAGGTGCTCGACGAGACGCTTTGCAATCACTCTTTCAAAGAGCTTGCACACCTCGTCGAGCAACACTATCGGCCTGTAGGCAGACGGTGAGTCCGCCGGGCGCCCCGCCTTTCGGATGAGGACCAGTTTCCCCGTCTTCCACATCTTCGGAAACTGGCCTCGCTCCAAACATGCGCTGAGAAACCTTCTCAGTCGGGGCTCGAGAGCGTCTTCTTCGCCTAGAGCTAGGACCCACGCTCGGTATGGAATGCCATCGGGTCCCGGGGCGGTGTTCTTGGCCTTAAGCCTTAGCACCGCCAGCTCTAGCTCTACCCAAGTGACCTCGGGCACGTCGTCGTCATCCACGCTGGGCGCCATAGGCGACCTAGGTGGCGGAGTCATCTGCGGTGGAATATGTTCCACCGCCCGCGCTGGGAACAGGGAGCCAACGACTCCTCTGAGCAGCTCCGGCTGGAGACACCGGCTCAATGGCGGGGCCCGGGGGCGCAGCTTGCCCCTTACCATAAGGTAAGGCCGCCCCCATGGGTCCCACTCCAGCGTCTCCAGCAGCTCTTTATGAGCTGCTGCCTTTGCCTGCCTTATGGCCACTCGGAGGGCCTTTCTGGCCTCCCTGTACCCCGCATGAAGCTCCGCCTCTCGGGGCTCCGTATCTGCGGGGCGGCTACGCCTCCTTCGGAGTCTGGTCCACCGGCGGAAAGCGATCACGGAGGCCTGTCGGAGCCTCGCGATGTCCGCCGACCACCAGTAGACCTGACGCCTCGGATTACAGGGCGGAGCCCTAGGCATAGCTGCGTCGCAGACACGCGTCATGGCCTCCCGGAACCACACATGCTGTATTTGCTCTCTTGCCCACTGCGCCCCTCTTCTCTACCTGTGTGTAAAGCAATGAACAACGATATGACTGTGGTCGATGGAATTTATAATAAAACTGGAACTACCCACCATTGGCTCGGCAAAGAAGAGAACCACTGCTCACTGCTCAGGGCGTGCAAGGCACCGGGTTTTCTTGAAACTATTTTGTGTGATACTTGATGTACTTATTTTAATTTGTTCAGTTCGTAAGTGGTGGCAGCATGTTTTAAGAATTTGGGAGGAAGGAAGAATATTTAAACCATTAAAACTGGTGAACATTACCAAGTCCACATATAACAATGTTCATCACATACTTGATAATGATTTCGTCAGCAAAATGTTGAATTTTTCAAAATCCTTCCGCAATTTTCGTAGTTTTCAGTAGTTTAGCCCTGTATTTATAATTCAGTCACTCAAACGACTGTCTTCATAATATTTAATTTAAAAATACAAGGTGGAAGATGTCAAGCGAGTTTTCGAAATTATTTGAATACAGTTTGTTTCTTTTTTTAAATAAGCAAATGTTTCCTTTGCGTAAATTCATTTTATTATTTCCAGTACTTCCGTTCCAGTTGGGATGAAAATCTTCCACCATGTTTAATAATGAGTTTGAACTATTCCGAACTAAACGCGGACGAAGTCGCGGGTAACAGCTAGTTCAACCTATAATAGGTATAACGCAACCCAATTGCCAGGGCACTCTAAACCTGCCGACTTGGTGTAATCGTGCGACCGATGCGTCCATCTCGGACACCGACAATAAAGTTTTTTATTCAATTTAGAACAACATAGTTGCTTCTTTCCGACATCAATAATAATTTTACTTAAAACTAAGTTTACTACCGCTTCCAACGCTAATAACTACACACACGAAGTACATAATTATACATAATATCTATCTATACATATAAAATTACTTGTACCGACTGGCTGACTATGATGTAAGCATCCACTAAGAAAGGAATTTTGGACATTCTGTTACTAAAGGGGATGGAATCTTGTATGAAAGTCCGTCATTTTCAAAGCTAGATGCACTAAATTACATAAACCTGTGTCTGTTAAGAAATAAAAGAAACACGTGTATCAGCGTTTTTCAAAATTCAAATACTAAGAGGGTAAAATAGGTGATAAACGTTTTTTTGGAAAGTTCGTCATTTTCAAAGTTAGAAGCATGAAACTTCGTACACCTATTTATTTTATTATTTACTTTTACGAAATATTTTGTCGCGATAATCGACATTCACACGGGCAAAAGCTAGTATATATATATCTTATACCTTTAAACGAGCAATTCTTGTATATATACATATAATTGGAATCTCGCAATCGGCTCGAACGATTTTCATGAAAATTAGTATACGGGGGCGATAAATATATCTAGCTGGGATTCATTTTTAGAAAATTTATAAAAAAAAATACCGAGCAAAGCTAGTATAAGTAGATACTTATGTAGCAAATAATAATCCCAAACAAGGACCAAATATACAACCCCATGCAGCACTCTACACGGTGGCAGCACTTAATTGAACTGAATCCGAGCCATTTGTAAAAGACGTCTTTCATTTACAGAACTATTTAATTAAGTATGTCAAGCTACATCACATGCGTTCGTTCCCTCTTATTGATTCGTTAAATTCTTGAAGCGTTATAACAAATTCTAATGGTGAGCATCTGTTACACTTAATAGTTTAACTATTAAATCATGTACAGACAAGAGATGTGTACATTCCGCTGGAGACGGTTTCTAGTGTCGCCGGAGCGAGGCGCATTCCGCACGCGTCGGCGGCCAATCGGAACCGACAGATTTCCACCACATTCGTGCCAGCCTTGGTCTTATGCACTATTCATGTGATAAAGTATGTAGTTGTATGTTGTAACCCATCGGTAACGTGGAGAAAATACTCAATATTCACTAGAAATTCTAATGGTTAAAGGATCTTGGACGATTTTGTCAAATCTTACTTGATATCAACGTAAGCAGGTACATACTACTCCAGACGTATTAAATAATCATTTTTACTTGAAGAAAACTTCTTTAACGAGTATCAAAGAAACAGCAACTCTCAAAGAAAACCTGCGTAACAATGATGTAAACCAAAGATTTTAACTTACAAATAATTAAAAAGAGGTTTACCTACGTATTAATTACGAGGATGGTTAAGTGTGCATCAGTTATGTGTAATTTTATAACCACTGAATTGAACCTCGTAAAATTCTACTTATTCATGATTTCAGGAAGATGGTCCTAGCTACCCGACAATTAGGGCTCAATGGTTGTTTAATAGACAGTTAAAGCACAGCCATCGATGGACATTTTATATCCGGTTTTATAGGCGTGAGTCGATAGTGCATCAGGATTAAGAACCAAACGGCGCGCGGCGCGGAGCGGCGCCTTCCTGCTACTGACATACACACTATAATATAATAAAAACCGGCATACCTATATCTTGACCCCAGAGACATCACAAAATGTACCTACGCTCTATGCAATAGGCGCTTAATAGTTTAATCTAATGCCAACTAGTTCATCACGTATCGCTATAACAAAATAAAATAAGCTGTTTATTCCATCTTCCCGTCATCATATCGAGATCATAGGTATTATTAATATTCCAAGATCCCGTTTCAGTCAGTCATGTCTAAAATTCTACCATATTTATACATAAGACTGAAAATTACACCAATTTTGGAAAATACTTAAAATAATACCGCGATACACCCTCCTTCCCTTTGCCCTTTGTGAACCTTTTCACTTTTACATCTATGGTGCCTAATTCTTGGTGCACTTTTTTTAATTTTATCATTTCGTCGCTGATGGGATGAAAAGTTACGTGTTGCACTTGAGTGCAAAGATTTTTCACCTTGTGCTTGTTTGATTCCCTCGCAAACGCTCAGGCATCCTTCGCTTGCTCGGTCATCAAAAATAAGCTCGCGGTTAAAATGCACCTTTACATTCTTGAATAACAGAAAACTATTTAAATCTTCTTCTATTTTATAAATAATGTTATTTTTACTTAATTGTTTTTTGCCACAAAATGTTTGTCACCGGCTTTTTACTTTAAATTTTATTTTTTCTGTCAAAATATTAATGTAAACTTTATTCTCAATCGATCTGGCACGAAATACAGTTACAATACACGATTTTTTTCTTGGTCAAATCCTAGTTTTCTTGGGGTAACAATAATTATTCCTTCACAGGACGACACGTGCAGGGCTAAGATGTCATCCATTTACGGTGCAGAGTATACCTGCTAGAACCAAGCGTTTCAGTGATTCATTCCTATGCCGCACCACTAAGACCTGGAATTCCCTGCCAGCTCACGTGTTTCCTTCTTCCTACAGTCCCGGGTCCTTTAAGCGGGGCGTGAAAAGGCATCTAATGAGGCCGTCAAGCTGAGTGCCACCACTGTTAACATGGTAAATGTTTACGATGGTGACCCTCTTTCCGAGACTTTGCCTTTAGCTTAACATCAGGCGAGGTGAAGTCAAATTGACGTGTCCTGTATAAAAAAAAAAATTACCAGCGAGAAATTGATGATAATGATAACATTCGTAATGGTAATTTCTTTCTGCCGCCGCTCACCCGGCTCAACTCTCTTTCGCTCTCATTGGTTTGCCTTCCGCTAGCGATGCCGCGCCGTTCGCCGCTAAATGCGCAGCCACGGCCTTATTATACTATTGACATATTAATACATCACAACACAATGGGAACGAGGAACATGAGAAAATTCTTGGATTAAGTGATAATATGGCATAAGAATTCAATATCGTAACCAAACAATGCAATAGCACGTTTAAATACGTTGTGATTGTGAACTTTCTATTTTCACCCACGACAGAACGGAGACGGTATATGCGTTTGGGGGAAGATGATGTCTGTTTGTTTCTTTGTGCTAATCCATGTTGATATTTTTACCCACTGCTGTTTTCAATCTTGGATCTGGGATTGATTAATGCATGTTCTTGGATAGGTGTTACGGTGGCAACTCACCACAAAACATTGTAAAAATCCATGTTGCCATTTTCCTCCAAAAAAATGTTACGAGACTAGCTCATCATGGCGCGCCATTGTTATGGGGTTGCAGTGCGACGTACCTGCTCGTCGCACTTCTAAATTAGCAGTTTTAATATAAAATCCGCGAGAGAGAGTCGCGAGAGCTCATATGCAGCAATTTAGAGGATTTATATGTTTTTTGAAAAAACACTTACATCACACGTACATCACTTCTTCTTCTTCGTGTCAATGGCTCATCAATCTATTAAATTATGTCGGTATAATACCTGGCTACGGCCACAGCATTGTCTGTTGCCCTGCTCAGGTTTGCGATGGTACAGGTGGAAGGGCACAGTGGGCAAGAGTAAGTGTGGCATGGGCTGGGATGGGGCCCCGCAGTCGCAGGGTGCTTGTGACTGTTCTATATAGCCCCATTTTGCCAAATTTGCCTTACAGCGGCCAACTTGGCCAACGTACATCCCTCACTTACACGTACATGGCTACAATATACATACATATATTCACGCCTGTAAGTCTCTGAAGGGGTAAACACAGGTACATGTAACACCCATATTTTGCCGTTTTCGGTCCCATGTAGCCGGTCTCAAGGAGCGAGTCTATTGCCGTCAACTCGGTACTGTGTCATGGGCTGTAAGTATGTTTACTGAGGTATGGTGTTCTCCATACATCCGTAGTTCCCCATTTCGTAGTTGCTAAGTATCGCTCGGGAGAAAGTCATTGACCAAATTTCATCCTGGCTCAGGTACCTACTAATGACAGTTTCTGTGCGTGAAGAAATCGAACTACTGGTAGGCTCATAGTTATTTAACCACATACTGTGCTAATATTTTGAATTTAAGGTTGTCGTGTCGGGTGACCTTGGATCCTTCCGTGGCCGTGGGAATGATTTACCCGTGCTTAAACTTTGCCCAGGCAACTACTTGTGACTTCCCTCAGTAAACTTATAAATCCACAAATAAGTAGTTCTACTTTATAATTTTATTAGCTTCCACCAACCACAAAGATCTTTACGACCCCATTCACTTAACTGACAACGGGTCATTCAAATGCGTATCTATAGCGATTCAACAGCACACAATCAATCGATTGTCAAATCAAAGGTTCATTGCGTCAATAAAATAGTATTAAATGCAGACGCTTTTCTTAAGTGTTGCAAGGAAAGTAGGTACTTACCAGCTATTCCGCCAGAGAAACATATCAGCATGCCATAACGATGTACTCTTCGATCAATAATACAAGATATACTTAAATAAAATCGTGATAATAACTATTAAATCTATTGAGCACCTACCAGTATATATAAAACGACCCTAATTGTTGTTTTGAGCAGTACCTATTGGAAATAATTCCCCTTATCGTGCAACGTCACAATTAATTTCCATAAAATACTTTAGCTAATAACAGCTGCTTAGGAGTTTCGAGCTGCTTCTCGACAAACTAGACTAGTGGTTGAGAATGTATTTGTAAGAAAACAATCGAAGCGTATATACGAGTAGGTGGGTGGTGGGGGCGGTACGGTATCCCGCCGTACGCCGCCCCTACATACGCTACATAGCGGGCTCTGTGCATCCTCAACTATAGGAGCGCACCGGAAGAGATGATTGTGAGACAATTTAAATCACTCTTAACGGACCCGTCATCCTTTGTTACCGACTTCCCGATCAGAATCACTACACCGTCTATTACAGAGCAAGAATATGACTGCTCACACAGTTTATATTATTAACAGGCTATTTTGGAAATCCCCGTGTCA